>JAOTON010000590.1:600000-980076 GCA_034440635.1 Lepas anatifera | reverse complement strand
CTCAAAGTTGAAGTTGGGTAACCTTGGTTGACCTCGCCTGGTGCACCTGAACCTGGGTGACCCGGGTAAAAATTTTCAGGGATAGTGGGAAGATCATGAGGTCAGAGATAGAACCCTCAGCTGCGGTGCTGCGTTTCGTCGTCTTTCTGCTATCTTGAAAAAAAACCTTAGGGGGCCATCGATGGCCCCGGTGGGGTGAGGAGGTTGAAATATTGAGGCGTGAAATGTAACCAAATCGTCGCCTTCACGACAGGGGAATCGCTAAAAGTGAGACGACTAAACCCTAAAGCAACTCATGTGTGAGACCGGGTGCATAAAAATTACACCTATCTGTATGCGTATGAGCAACCGAGTATGTGCAAGCAAAATCCTAGAAGACAAAGCGGGCACAGCTGTCTCACCTTTCATGTACCCCACTTCGGGGCGGATTCAGTCGGTTGGTTTGGGGGAGCTCATGCCAGCCTCGGGTTCTAATAAGTTTGAGCGACGGAGGGAGAAGCGAATTATAGCGATGCAGTGAATCCCGACTTTACATCAACTACCTACTCCTAAGCGATCTTTTCAAATATCTTAGTGCACCGTGACAAAAACATTTGTATACTAGATCATTTTGAATCCGATTGCGCCCCTCAAATATCTTATTGCACCGTGACAAAACATGTTTATATCAAGATCATTTCGAATCCGATTTCGCTCGGAACGCTGAAAATATATTTATTTTTATCTCTCTGAAGGGTGAATTTCCTTCCCACGTTCAAAGAGATAAAAAACGGAAAATCCAAACGGATAATACGCTTCAAATGTTTTACTGACGATCAACTATGAAACACTCGTTTGATTAGGGGGGCAGATTCCCTTTTCCTGGATCGCGCCCCTACCCCACCCCTTATTTTCAAGCACCCCAAGCGTAACACCCAGCAACCCCGCGACTGCAAATGGCTATCCGCATTGCACGCATCGCATAAAAACCCCCCACACACATACGGCAGGAGACGCCATTCACTGGAGCCACGCGGGACGAATAACAGATCAGTCCTCAGAGGGACGCTGCCTCGAGTCACAGATGTCGCCACGGTCGAAATGTCTACCACCTGGAACCCCGACCGAGGAGAGGACACGCTGGGACGGCAGTTTGTGAGACTGGCGTGAAATGGGCGTGGTAGGTGGCCGTCGAGCGCGGTGACGTACACCCTGTTACAGCGCCCGGTTGACGGGGCCGCACGTGCGCTCTACTGGCACGGCTGAGTTACGCGGAAAGGCTACGCACGTGCCAGGGCTGAGATCGCCTCCTGTGGCCGCCCGCTGCGTTGTAAATGGAGGCCGGCTGAAATGTTGGCTGCGTACTCCTTGCAGTGGGGCCCATGCTGAAGTTCGAATGAGAAGCATGGTGGATGAGGATTATGAAGTGGATGTGGATTGAATGCAGAGTATGGTGTGCTGAGGTGAAGGATGGTGGAGCACGACCGGGTTTGTTCAGCGAAGAGGGGAACAGAAGTATGTGTTTATAGTTCAGGGAATGGCAACGAATCTGGCAACTATAATGATTAGAAAGCATTACGGAATTTGTGTGAAATAATCTATAGCCCTCAGTTTTACCTCACAATTTTGGGGATAGCTAATTCTAGGTAACAAGGAACTATGTATACAGACCATCCCCTAAATCATTAGATAGATATACATTTTTAGTTGCATGGATAAAGAAGAAGCCCGCAAATAACTCAATGAATGAATAGGCAGGTATAAGCAGCATTTTCCAGCCAATAAAGAAACATATGCACAGAACACAACAGTATCCGGGATACACTATCATCGGAATATTCTATCTGAAAACATTCTGGCATTGCCATAATTGAATAATAATCATGCATTTGCCTAAATGGCATTATGCTGTTGTCTTCCCTCTCGTTTCCAGCGTCATTGACCGAGTCACGTTGGAATAACTGCCATAATTGAAACAGCGGTGGGTGTCGTTCGCCCAATTTGCACAATGACAAATGGCTGGTCGTGCAGGGCAGAGACTCGACTGGTCACGGGAATATTTATCACTGGCGCGTGCATCCCAGTCCTGCACGAGGCGGTTCTCTCTCTCTCTATCTTTCTCTCTCTTTCTCTCTCTCTCTCTCTCTCTCGCTCTCTCTCTCTCTCTCTCCCTCTCTCTCTCTCTCTCTCTCTCCGCACGTCCTATTCTCCCTTCCTTGCTTCCCGTGGCCCTTTTCATCTTGCTCGTATAGACAGCTCGTTCTCGATCCTTTATCCGTTATCTTCCTATCTGTTGCGTTTTACCTTTTCAGACAAGCATGCTTTGCCGCTATCGTGTTGCATTCTGTGGATTCCAATTTCAATATATAATCAATACCTGAACTTTCTTTTGTTTTCTGTTGTCTTATATTCTTTTCCGCTTTCTTTGACTGCGGAGGACGCCACATTTTTGGTGCAAAATATAGAGGAAATAGTGGTGTTTTCTTATTTTAACAATTTCATTTTTCCCTTCCACGTTTCGGAATAACCTTGAAAAAGCGCGTCCAGCTACTGCTGAAAACATCCCCGATGATATTTATCCCGACGCTAGCCACCAGCCGAGCGATTTCCCGCGTTTTCAGTTCGCGCGGTTTTGTGCGCCAGGCCGCGCCAAATCGCGTGTTTTGCTCGCCTCCCCCGCCGGACCAGGTGCCGTCCGCGCGTCGCTGGGATAATCCAGCGCCAGCCCCTGGATTATCCCCATGCCATGATGATGGCTTCTTCAGGCTCCCCGGTGCCGCGGGCGAAAGGTTCGGCGGCGGCCGGCCTGTAATGGCTGTGGTAGTCTTGGATGCGTTAACCCTTGCCCCAGGCGGGAGGGTTCGGTGCCGGCGCTGAAGGTCCGGACAGCGCTGGGTGAACAATCGCACGGCCCAGGGAGCGGACCCTGGGTAACCCTGAGCCGTACCCGCCGGCAGACCAACTGGGCTGGAGCATAGGGGTGAGAATTCACCATTTCTTCTACTAGCTATCTTCACAGTCTGACAGTTATCGAGTTTTATCTCACAGATAGGGCTTAGAATGTGTTTATGTCTCTTGAACTACATCCAAGTGTCTCCTATTTTTTCAGCGCAGTAGAAGTGTTTTGATTCCATCTACCTGGAGATGACACTGATGGTGAACCACAGGCGGTGGTGTCGCGCTCCTTGACCCGAGTGCTCGTTATCAACGCAGGGGGCGATGAACGGGGTGGGAGGAGAGGAAGGCGTGGTACAGAAGAGGATGGGGCTGACGAAAGTGGTGAGGAGCAAACCGATTTGATGGTTTCGCGTTTCCGCTAGCCAGTGGTAAATCAACAGGAAAGAGATGAAAGGAAAGAAGAGGAGAAAGCGACACAGCCCCCGTTCAACAGCAAGCACAGATCACCGGATATGATCAGTTATATGATTATATGATCAATTATATATCATCATTACCTCATAGGATATCCCTTTGGACAATTAAATGATTAATTGTCTAATTGCTTGCAAAAAGACGTCCAGACTCGAAGATGAAATGTTTATTTGTTGCATTTGAGATACACTCAATTACAGTGTATTCTCAAAAATTTGTAGGCGAGTGGCGCCATTAGTAGCAGTTTGACACACGGCCCAAAGGTGAAGGACCTCCCACGCTAGCGTAACGTCACGCAGACGTGACGGAATCCCCGTGACGAATGTACATTTAAATAAAGGTATCTTGAAAGCGACATACATTGACACAGTTCAGCCCTAAAATACGCCTCGCTTACGACAACAAATTTTAACGTCCTGAAGTTTGCCAGTCAGGTACCTGCAATCAAATATGCCAGGTTTGCCCTTTCATAGGCATATTTTCGGATCACCTCCGCTGATACTCACATCTGTTTTGGCATTCAAACCCGATTGTATCTTAATCCAGCTATCTAGGCCCATCTCAGCTAGTCATCGGCCACCCAGGATACTGTTTAAGGCTACTGCGCTATGGTAAGTAGGCTGAGGCCTGTCTTGAACACTAATCTAATGCAGCGACCGCACTATTTTTGCCCGGGGTGCTTGCATTCCCAATCGTATATATTTTCGAGGAATAATACAGTACTGGGCCTCAATATTAAACAAATGCCCTGACTTGGCCTCACTATAAGTATTCAGAGGTTTTTGTGCGTTTTGATGTATTCACCTTTAAGCGCCACTCCCGAATCTCGCTGGGTACGCCTCTGATCGTTTCACGAGACCCTGACAGTGTAATCCGACACACTCGTGCCGCAGCTATTTATGCCGTAATCATATGCTAAACAATAGCGTTTTGTTCGCGAGTCAGCCGCAGCGCAGGTCGGTAACGTCGACTTTATACACCCAGCAACCTTATAAAGACGGTCACGGGAGGTCCCCGACGATAATCGATTCCAAATCCGCGAATGGAAATGTCTCCCGGGTGTGCATGTAATCCAGCAGCGGAAACGATAAAGGTCTCGGCGGTTTTATCGCCTGAGCTGTATGGATACCGTGTTGCCTATCGTAACAGCGACTGCACTGTCTAAGGGCAGGGGGCGGATCCAAGGGAGAATCCAGAGTGGGCAGATTGTACCCACCTTGGGCCGGTTTGGGAAATTTAATTTAAAAGAATGTGTTCACGATTTCTCCAGATTTCCCCCAAAATATTTGGTTTAGATACACCCCTGCATAGGAGAGGCGCCCGTTGGAAAACACTCCTTCGATTGATTGATAACCTTCTACGCTGGCAACATGAGCCACACGTCAACATTCTTCCAGAAAATGTCTTCAATACTTAAGTAAGAGCGCACTTGATCCACAAACATGGTGTTAAGCGCTGATCATTTTCATTTTACCTTAGCTATTTTAAAATTTCATTCGCCGAGTAGTGCACTACTCAAGTCAGTTTCTCCACTTTTTTCAATCTCGAAATGGACTCTCCAAATAGTGGCAGAGTAGTATTTTAGGCTTTATTATATGAAATTGGTTTAGTTTTACAGTTTTCTATTGGCCATATAGCATGAATTAAGGTTTCAGCATAGTGCAATTGCCCTCCCAAAGTCTAGAGCACAAGTAGACTTTCTGGGCTATATAAATATATTTGGCTGGTTCCGAGTCCCTTACCCAATCTCTCACCCTTTACCAACACAAGCGGACAACCACTCCTGCTAAGATTCTTAGAAATTGCCTTGAAGGGGCCCACGAAAACATGGTGTCTTGATTAAAGATGACTGCGCCGTGGTACAAGCAACTCGCTTTGACCGTCTTTATTTTAGCCGAGTCTGTTAATTTGCGAATTCTTAGCGCGGAAAATGTTGATATACTCCGCTTTTTTCACTAAAGAAAGGGGTTTCAAGTGAGTTTTTATCAATGAAAATATCTCAGATTTATCGGTGCACTGGCTTCCAGCTCTCCCATTATGAGGACCCCTTCGCAGCCACCGTTTATGTCTGTTGGAATGTTCTAGACCTTGAAAGTATGCTGAAGGAAGAGTAAGGTACCAAAGATAATTCACTCTCTGGTGTTAGTGTCTTAGGGTGCTTCAGCGTTCAAGGTTATGTCGATGGTTTTATATTTATCAATGAGGGCACTACCCAGCCTATTTAGCGTGACATTGACTCTTCAATTTCATAGGCGTTTTTACCGCTACGAAATTGGTATTGGAGCCAAATGGAATTGGGTCATGACACGCTGTTTGGGAGCCGCTGTGTTAAAGCTTCAAACTTAAACTGACTCACAAAAAAGTACATGAACAAGCGCTGCAATGGGGCAATGGAAGACGAATGGGCAGCCAGAAGCGAGGAAGGGACTGGTTAGTTATTTCCTTGAGTGGTGTTAAGGCCTTAAGCCGCTTTCCTCACATCTATCACACTGCTTTACCTTTATTTGACATTTATGTCATCCAATTTTCGAACCGTCAGAATGGTCAATGAGTGAAAGTGGAGATACATTAAGACGCTGACCTGGAGGGGTAGGTGACGGAGAATGTCAAATTTAATGGTTGCTGTAGAGAATAGGCGGATCCAAGGGGCGGATCCAGGATTGATGATTGGTTGAGGGGGAGGGAGGAAAATAGTTGGGGGCGCCACTTTTTAACGGCAAAATATATCAGGACGGCGCCAAATCCTATCGTGGGAGCGCCGATACCCGCATCCTGGGGGCATGAGTGGAAAGTGACATTTCAAGGGGCATCATCGACCTTTTCAGGGAGCGCCGATGGTGGCTCGATCAGAAGGGAAAGTGCACCCCCTTGCTCGCTGAATTTGTGCATACTTTAGATCAAACCATAAATCCAGCTCATCTACGCTAAATGTGGGAACATTTAGCAAGCTCAAATTGTTATTCAGTAACAATAATGTTAGGAACATTGTTGTACACCCACGTTGATAAGCGTTAGAAAAAGGGTAAAATCTGGGTCAAGTCGTACAATAGGGAGATCTACCACTCCTTTCTACGTCCATGTCCATCATGGCTGCAGATCCCATCGAAGTTCCAGTTGTCCAATGCTGTACCTCGTGACAGTAGCCCCTGTCCGCCGGAGATCTGACATGGCCGCTGCCTCCGACGCGCGTGCAACAGCGACTGCAGCAGTAAGATGTTGCACTGTCACGCACCAGCCAACTGCACGTGCTGTGACGTCATGACACTCTGCGCGACACCTGTGACAAGAGAGCAAAAACGAGTCTCATGTAGTACCGAGCAGCCGGCCAAAAACAGGGCCCCTTCGCCGCTGGAAAGGTCAACAAGTTACCGACTGGACAGCACGGAGACAGTATCGATCACTGTGATCTTCAAATTTCTGCAAGCATTATCTTGTTTGATTCTGCATGTATACATGACGAATACTATGATGCATGTAAATACCTTGAAGAGTTATTTTTATCGTGGAAGGTTTGATACATTCTTCTTATTTTAACTTATGCTTACATTTGACATAAATACATACATTTTATTCTTACCCTTCTACATACATTTGAAACATTCTGAAACGGCCGTAGGACAGGTACAGAAGCGTATCCTCGGAAATAGCATTGGGACCAGGGGCGTAGCCAAGGAGGGGGCGGCAGAGACAGCCACCCCCCCTGAGGGCCCGAAGGGTCCCCCGAGCAGACGGGCCGCACGAAGCGCGGCTCACCCGCACTATGCTTTGTGGCCAAATTTTAAATTTCATACCAGACAGGGCCCTCTTAAGGCCTCTTCAGCACTCTATTCTGTAACAAGCAGGGCCGTTTTTACCCATCAGGCCCCTTTTGGCGCTTTCGCAGGGGCCCTTTTCGGGGCGCCACCCCCCCTCTGAGCGAAATCCTGGCATCCTGGCTACGCCCCTGATTGGGACTACAAAAATATGCGAGCGCCGATTTTTTTACGACGAAACCTATAGGAGGCGTACCGAATCATATTTCGTGGGTGCCGTCACCTGTGTCCCGAAGGGTGGATGGGGCGCTTCAGGGGCGCCGGGGACATTGCAGGGGCGCACTGGGGATGCACCCAAACGAATGGTGATGTATAATTCTACATAGAGGAAAAGGCGATGCATCTGCATCCCCGATGCAAACGATGCAAAGTTACGCCCCTGGAAAGCTGTAAAACATTTCTGTGAAGCAATGCAACATTAAGACAAAAAAGACACCACCAGCCAGTCATCGAATGTCTTATTTTGGATTTGGCTTCTGTCAGCGGCATATCACTACGTGTCAAACACATGTAGATGGGATGATTGGCAAATCCGAGCCCCGATTTTCACTACATGTTTAAGCCTTGCAGGAGGCGAGATGCAACTTTCAAGCTGTCCTAAAACGCCTTTCATGTCCTGCATATCCTGCATATATTGAAGGTCTTGCATATATACATGATGAGCGGTTTACATCTTGATACAACAATGTTGGGTTCAAATATTCTTGCCGTCAAAGTTCCGTATCTGTCCTTCACGTAATAATTCCGTATATTTTTTATTGATCCCAATATGCCCATCCAATAGAGTGAGAGTTAGCGATGCCAAATAACCTCAACCGTTAGAGCGTCGTAAAGCTCCAGGACTGAGGCTAAGGTCTCAAGACTGAGGGTAATGGTTCAGGACTGAGGCTATATCTGATGCATACATTGCCACGTGTACAATGTACATATATCTGGCAAATAAATATAGCCATAGAGATCTACTATAACTAGAGCGGACATCCTGTACAAAACGGCAATACCCCGATGTCAAAATTCAAAGTTTTGTTAGTACAAATCTTGGCCAGGTTGATTGGAGAATCACGTGCTAATTTCAATGAGAGTTTCTGGATTTAGGCCACGACTGAATAATTTCGCAGAGAAAGACATTATTCATTACGAGGATTTTTGGTACATTAGATCGTTGTTATGGCAACCTTTTCTGGAACTGTGTAAATTAAATTAAATTGAATACCATTATCCAGTGCTCGAATCTTGCTATCCGAGCACTGGAGGCCTGGAACCATCTCCCAGCCCACGTCGTTGAAGCTTCTTCAACAAACAGTTTCAAGAACTGTCTCGACGAGTTTTGGGCGGAGCACCGTTATGTAGCACCGCGCTAATCAGTTGTGACAACATTTGATCACGAGCTCGATGAGACCGGCAGAACAGGCACTAGTGTGCCTTCTAAAGACCCGCTAGATCTAATATATCTAATACATCTAATACATTAGCAGAGAGGTATGTCAGTTAACAGTCACGAGCTTCCTCTCAGAGGTCCAGATTTGTACTAAGAAAACGTTCAATTTTGACGTCAACACAGGTGTGCTGTCCGCTCTAGTTATAGTGGATCTCTATGAATATAGCTATTTGACATTACACTGATACTGGTCAGCAAAACCTGATGCGGTGTTACTGGTAAAAATAGTTCCCCTATTACACTTGCGCAGACACTTGTTGGAATAATGCATCGGGTATCAGTTTCTTGAAATAATTCAGAATAAGAGATTTGCTAGATCGAAATGTTTCGTAATGATGTTCCTATCATTATTACGACAGCACAATAAAACTGGTAGGAAAACCGATGCCTCCGTCAATAAGTTAATAAATCAGCTCTCCAGTTGCCGCCAGCCCTGTAGCAAGAAGTGTGTAAGGCCTTAAGTTACTTTTGGTGACTGAAAAAATTCAGGCGTAGGGTTGGAAATCACAGAGAAGTCTGCAAGATGAAATCATAGCGCAGAAACATGTTCACGGTGGCGGAAATTTCAGAGCCAGTCATGGGAAGGAGAAGAACATATCAACAGCTATTGGTCTGCATTACTGTGTCGAATTCCAGTACTGCTCGCGGAATACAAATGAAAACCTAACTGTGAAAATTGAACTCATTTGTACCGTCTCCTCGTGTTGCAGCATTGCCGATTAACTGCACTTCGTTCCAGGACCGTCACGTCGTAAAACCTCTACGTTCCGGTTGGGTGACGACAAACCGACATTCATAGACCCAGGACATGAGAAATAAAGATAAAAGCTAATGGGAAGAGCTCTCTCTCTCCCTCTCTCTCTCTCTCTCTCTCTCTCTCTCAGGTTCTGAAAGCTCAAAACGAAAACGAGGAGCTGGATTCACCAATGTCCTCAATATGGTGGTTCTGATCAGGGGGTGTGGATTCATATTTTGCTCGGAATTTCTGGGCAACCGCGAACGAATAGTCAAAGAAGCCTTCAACTATCATTGAAGTTCTATTATTTCTCATTTGCAGGGCTCTAATTTCGGTTATCTAATTCAAAAGGTCTGCGTGAAGGAAAAAACTAAGATTTTATCTCTTTTTGTGTGCTGGTTACTGACATTGTTTCGAATTATGACATTCCCAACGATTTTCGGAAATCACGCCGCTGGTTCTGAGAAGAAAATTGCGGGAGCCAAAAGACCGGGCTGCTCTGGCCCACAAACGGATAATGGACACTGAAAGGTACTGCGACAACAAACCATCCCGAGTTTCTATGGAAGTGGTTAAATATTTTTTGATTCCTGGCAGAAGCATACATATTTAAAATAGCATCATCAAGTTTCGATCGATGAGTCTGGCTCCCAACCAATGGTCTGAAAGGCGTGCTTGGAATGCATATCGAATGCAGGATGTTCTGTTTTCCAGTCATTATATCATGAACAGTTTCTTTGCTGTTTATCATTCCAACGATTTTCCCTAAATAGGATGTAAAACACCCTCGCATATGTTGGAGTCAAACAGAGTTTTTCAGAATGTCTTCCTAGAAAACGCACAAACATCGTCTCTCGCATGCATCAGTGGGCCATTAAACACCAGAAAAACCCACAAACACTGTTAACCTTTTGAAATCTGAACTGCTCATCGTGCTCGTTACATCACGAATTTACCTCTCTCAGTAGAACTGTGGCGTGGTGCTGCGAATTCAGTGGAGTAGTCACGGCATCTGAGCAGGCACCCGGACCAGTAAGCCGAGCACATCCAATTTTTGTAATATTTAAACGTATATCTATTAAGCCTTTCCGAGGCACATCTGGGCGAAACGTTTTAAAGGGGGACAGGGACAAAATCGTGAAGAACTAATTACTTTTTTAAATCCAGCAAAATCGGTTAAAACACAGTAAAATCTAACCACTTTGAGGGGGGGCATGAACGAATTGTCATACTCCTGGGCCCGCCCCTGCCTGCTGTACAATGGCCTTTAGACATGCTAAAACCGAACCAGTGAGAGCTGTCAGGAGAATGCGTTCTACCTGTGCTCCCACCCCTAGGAAGGGCTGCGGTATCGATCGAGGGCACGAAATCAACTCCAGGCGAAATTATGTGGAAAATTAAGTTTGTAAACCTAAACCCATTGCTAAAAAGTTATAGTTCTTGAGCTTCGTTAAGCTGGAATCCCGGGAATATTTTGAACTCAGAGAATTTTCCAGCAGACGTTTTTTCCAGGGTCGATGCCATCGTAATTACTAAATAAACTGCGACTCCGGGGCTAGTTTTAGCAATTTATCTCATAACAAAATATATTTACAATACTAACCTAGGATCGCAAGCCTTCTGTAGACAATACTATGCCTATTTGGCCCCAAAAGTGCATCGGGAGCAGCTGTGGATTTATCCGGTAGGTTTGGGGTGAACTGAAGAAAAAACAAACAAACAAAAAAACGTCATGCGGTGAAAGATTTTGCAACAATTCAACTAGACGGTAGGATTTGAGGGTAAACTCAAGCCAAAAACCGAAAAAGCGTCACGGGGTGACTGATACGGTCACAAGATACTAGCTGTTGCTATCTTGGAATCATTCACTCAAAAGCAATTCTGAATATCAAGAGGACCAAGGCCCATTTTTTACACTGATGATGACTGATTATGTTCGAAGTTGAGAGCAAAAGCACCAAACTCTTGCTTATAAACTAAAAATGACTCGGGGCAAGAAGGAGGTCGACAGCTTTGGGGAGGGTGGTAAAATAGTTTTGCGCCAAGCTTTTCCGTTTGGGAGAAAACATTTCCCCCTGGATCCGCCACTGGTCGGCAGTATCTAACAGGTGAAATGTCCACCGGGGTCGGTCCCGGAATGGGAGGTGTCCGCAGTCCTACCCCCAGGGATAGTTGAAGAAGGGGACATCAGGTGGTTTCTGCGGGCTAATTGTAAACTCTTGAGGCCTGAAGGCACGGCAGCATAGCTGCGTAATTGCATGCTATTGGTGAGCGCCTCTGGAAGGCTTTAAAGCCATTCCGAGACAATCACGTGGCGCTAAAGGGTACAATTTAGACTAGTGCGAAAGGCCGTTCGGAGCACTTCAGCGACTTCTTTATGCGAGTCCAGAGTGTAAGTTTGGTAACCGCCTTGAGGCCCACTTTTACGGCATGCCAAGAGACGGTACGCATCGATGACGATATAGCAAAGGAGGAAATACCGACAAATATTTCCCTAAACAGCTATATACAGTCTTTACAGGGCAGCTCTGGTTGCATAGGCGGCGGAACTAGGGGGCACCGGGGCGCTGTGTCCCCCTTGAATTCTATTGATGAATTCTAACATTTACTCTACGGCGTTGACTGAAAAGTTCAAGGTGCCTCCCACCCCTTCAATCCGGACCCTCCACCGCCACTGTCTGGTCGTCATTCTATGAAAATCTATCCATTGGGGCTAAGTCACGGCGGTGCTGTACAAAGACAAACTTATCTGGAAACAAACTTGCTTAGATCCTGTCGCTTATTCACTTAATTGTGAAGTTCCTTCCGCATTATCGACACATCAGTTTGAAAGAGAATACAGTGAGGGGAGAGCTGTGTCACTGTAGTCACTGCACTATGTCACGTTGATTGCATACTGTAGATCGGTGTCTGGACGGCATCATTAAGAAACCACCAAGCGATTGCACACTTTTCTCTATTAGACTTGTGAGAGCATGGCTTTGCCAGCTTCTATATCGTATGCCCTCAGGCGTTGTGAGTTCCAGCGTGCCAGAACGAGTTTGGTATCGGCGTATCTCGACCGAACATCACGCTCTACACGTCGGCTATGACAAATCGCATGCAAAGTATGGCTTGCCCGACTCGATATACGTGATCACCGCAGGCAAGACCGTTAATATACGAGGTGTCGAATAACCCTGGTGCAGGGTTGACTGTCAGACCCGTCTTCAGGGGTAGAGAACTACAACAGTCATCTATCTTACTAAAACCTGATACGGCGTAACATGATTTTTATGGCGTTTAGGAAGGATATCGAACACTGATTTCAATGATCGATCGTATCGATTCTAAATGAAGTTGTCCCGTCCCCACTATTTGGCGCGACTTGGTACGCCCCTGGCCTGCACCGGGCGCGCCGATTTGATGAGGTGCTAGGCGCTACCATGAAATTTCGAGCACGCGCGAGACGCCGTCACTGCCTGTTTGGCTCAGCGTCTTTGTCCAGAAGAGGTGATAGCATCCCAAGGGTGGATTTGGAGCCGGAGAGATAAGTATTCTGGAACGCTTTATTAGTGCAAATAAAGTCATCCGTGTTTAATGAAATATATGTTTTATTCTTAACGGGATTTACATACGCTGGTACAACACGATTCAGAGCGATCTAAAATCTAATTACAGATTAAAAACTCGCATTCTAGTGTTGAAATAAACGCAACTTAAAAAGGAAGAAACAAATTGAACTTAAAAAGGACCAGAGAGAAACCACACTCATCTCTGCACATTGGATTCATGTATGCGTAAAATGCATCTTACCAAATACTTGACATTGAACCGTGCCTTAGCATTTTTATTGCCACGTCAGAATTATCAGATAATGCATTGCAGGTTGCAGTGCAGTTAATAGTGGCCTATTGATTGATTTGTTGCATAAAACGGCTCTGGAGTGAGGAGATATGCAGCGCCACATTTGGCGTGACGTAATCGCTTCTTGTCACGCCATTTCTTGTAGCCGCTCTGAAGTGCATTTTAAAGCGAATGCCATCGACACCTGCTGACTGCCATTGTCCTGGTCATTTGCATGCAGCAGGCGGCAATGATTGGCCCCTCAGCAACAATGCATTTCAGAGGGACGTCTCAATCACTCACTGCAACATCTGTTCCCTCCACTTATCGATGGGTGCAGAAATATTTGTTTATCTGACCACAGATGTTTGAGAAGGGCTTCATCTCCGACCACAAACCGTAGCGAAGCAGGGAGATGACTCACTATCGCTTCATAGTTTAATGACAACCACACCGCGGGCCGGAATTCCCTCGAATATCTTAATGGTCCCACTCGGGAATAGTCGGACACCAAGAATTTATTACCGGCCAAAACCTCGCCTCTGCCGCTGGGTGATACGGCTGTCAACCCAGTCCTGGACGACATTACACGACTCCTCGTTGGTAAAGGGCGCATCGGTATGCGAACTAGGGATGGAACCAATCAGCCCACGTTCAATACCTTAGATCTCATGCGATTAGGCTTTAAATTTATGGTGGAAATTTTCAAAAAATGGACTGCCCCCCCGCGTGCAGCATTTGTGGGCTTTTTACACTCTCTATCATGTCCATGCTAAGCGACGCGGCTTTTCTAATTAGATCTTGAGATTGTTTTGTGGAGCAATAGTTTGATTTTTGTGATAGAAGATCATAAACATTTTAATGTTTTTTCTACCATTCCGGGTCAAAAGTGGGTCGCGTTTGAATATCAAACTGTTAAATATTGCGTAACTGATAAAAGCTTCAATTACCTATAGACTACAAGCACAATAATCAAAGCAGTTAGTCTAGGTTTTCTGTCTTTGGCCCAAAAGTCTCAATACTTCTCAATAGTCAGGACAGATCCACATTCTAAGGATTGAACCATAACATCCTTAAAATATTAACTTGATCACTTGAGTGTTTTCGCTGTAGGGTTGGTTAATTTTAAGGAAATTTAGAATTCTAATATAATTCTCCAAAAGAAATCGGGAGGTTATTTAAATGTCTGATATTCTTCTGCTTTTTGGAACTTACATTAAGTCTATCGAATGCTAGAGCTCTGTCAAGCTACTCACGGGCAGTTCAGCTGAATTGTCGCCGTCGTAGGTATTCACTGCAAGGAACTGGCGGAACGCAGGCGTTTCGCGACGCCTCGCCGGCTTTAGAGGCTGGTGTGGCGATGTGTCGCGGGGTTGTGCGGGAGCCCCCCTCTCCCTCCCACTGCTCAGCAGAGTTGTGCGACTCGCGAGTCGGAATAGGAGTTTAACTAAAAATTCGACTCGCTCGACTCTGAAGTGAGTTGATTTCAGTCGAACAAATTAGACAGGTGAGGTGAGTTGAGTTGATTCGGTTCAGACCACGTTAATGAGTTCAGTTGAGTCGGAGTTGAGTCGTCTCACTGAACTCTTGGCAACAAGCTGAGTCGGAGTTGAGTCAACCTCTCTCAGCATTCAAGTTGAGTTGAGTCGACTCAAAAAAATTAGAAACGCTCAACTCTGCTGCTCAGGACACCGACAGTTCTCCCTCAGCGGTACTAGCCGCTGCTGATTTATGTTGACAACCACGGTAAGCTAGCTGAAGGACATAAAGATAAAAGTGTCTGGACATGTAACGAGAATCTGACAGCGAGAGGTGCTGTGGCAGAGACGAAGATTATCCGCAGGAAGTATGTCAGAGGTTGTGACAGCTAAATATGGTTTTATAGTTTTAGAATGTTCTGGAATCTCGTGGTTTATCGGAAATCTAATCGCACGGTTAAAAATTATGTTGCTAGAATTTCCAACATTAAAGATCGAACATGATAGTAATGTTTGCAAGATAAGGGTGCTTTGACGCTCTAAAAAAACAATGTCACTTTTTAAGTACGAACCCGGGGTGCCACTAACAAGATTTCGGAGCCCATTTTTAACCCTACTGCATCAATAAAAATAGTTTCCAGCGACTGAAGTACCAGGGTAGAGGGATGCATGTAACAAGCGGCATGTTTACAGTAAGCCTCGCCGAAGGGGGCAATGAATTACGGCATTGTGATAGGTACTATACAACACTGAGATGTCACAGCACTCAGAAAAAGTCTTCACTTTAAGCAGCAGAATCCACTGGCACTCAATAGCGTAACTTGGTAAAATAAATGTATTTCTCAATTAATTTCAAGTTTTTTTTTGTAGGACAGAACTTCCATGAAATTCGGAAATGATCCACGATGAGTCAAAGGAAGCGCACTCCCCCTCTCTCCCTAGGTCCCTGGAGGCGACACAGGCCCACGCTGGCGCCAACATTGATGCTGGCTTATATGGGCAGCAAACCGCTTAGAACCTCATCTGGAAAAATATAAATCCGTTCCTTCGGGCAACTCAATTTAAGGTGTTCAAGCGTGCGGGAGCTTGCTTTTCACGGCACCATGTTGAGCACTGCTTGGGTTACTGTTGGAGATTTACGTAAAATTATTATCATCATTATTATCAATAATATAATAATAATAATAATAATATATAGTAATATATAATAATATCATAGGAAAAATGTACAGATCAAAAATAGAAATAAGTAAGCAAGCTTGTTATCAGATTGGAAAAAAATAATGTGGCTAGTCAATAGAATAATAAAAAACCGACAAAAAAGTAAGAGACAAACGAAAGAGAAAATACAACACAAAACAAAACCAAATCTAACGAAATGACCATAAGATAACTGAAGTTACACCTAAAAATGCTAGAAAAATTAACAAAAAAACATAAAACTAAATTATAGGTAGAAGGACCACATATGCTAAATTAAAGACATAAACGCGAACACGAGACTTATCGGACCAACCATTTGAATCGCAGAATATTTCAGTTCTGATTTCTATTTTTAATAACCAGTCAAGGTACATACTTTATAGGCAGGTGCACACTATCTTGATGTGCACACTATCTTGATCATTTCGCAAATCACCACTTTCTCGGAACCAATAAATGATCGAGCTCAAAGCATTCTAAGGGGTCTTGGTTTGAGCTGTCTGGGCTCATATTTGCCCCAATAACCTGTTATAGGTTTGCTACTATTTTTAGAAAACAACCAGCTTCTTTGATACCGTGAAAAGTGTGCAATCTGTCATGCATCAGCGATTATCTATAAAACTGGGAGCCACTATCCTGACTATCGATCGCAGAGTTGATACACCCTGAAAACCCCAATGATAATGACGATGTTTCGACATCCGGCCGAGAATGTCCCGCCTGTCGCTGTGTTCTGACTCACCTCTCCATCTTTGGTAGTGACTCAGACCATGCTGGGATGCTAGGCTCTCACCACTGACCGATCTAGCATGGAGTCCCAGAGACCATCGCTCTTCAAACGACCAAAGGTGGACATCTGTCCCCAAACACGGTCCGGCAAGAGCGGGAAATCTTGACATAGATGAGCGAAAACCACGTAACCCAACCCACCAGGCTTGCGCCTCCCGACCCTCCTAAATAGAAACATCCTCCCAATTTCCCCCTACCAAAGCCGCCTCCTGGATCCGCCACTGGCTGCCACCTGCTTCCAGCAGAGACCGGACCTGGACGGGAATGTGGACGGAGGGCCTGGAAGAAAATCACGCGCATTTCACTGCACAGAAGCGTGAAAATTGAACAACTGAGGTTTGAATAGGAAATGCGTCCGGGGCTCTTCGCGGAATGAGCGCTACGGTCTGGGGTAAGCCCCTGTGAATCAGACGTCTCCCCTTTGTTGGAACTTTGAGACGGAATTGAAAATAGCGTGACACAAAGGCAGGACATTTATTTCGCAATTCGGCGTCTGTACCATGAACAACGCAAGGATTTGTAGAACATTCTCTCGTTTGTAGCAGACTGGGCACAGAAGCTTCATCGGTTAAAAGAATGGATGGAACGTTCCTGAGTTATTTGCAACACTAGTTTACATGCTTTATCAGCCTTGCTTTGATGCAGCCGCCAACGAGCCTGCATCTCTCTCCCGGAAGTATATTTCAACCATGAGACTGGTGAGGAGAAACAGTACAAGAACTTTAACAAAGAGTCCGTCTTCTCCCGAGACAACAGAAAAGCCGAACAGACGTTTCATCAGTGGATATGTCTACCATGTTTTATTCTACACTTTTTTGCATCTGAAGAAGCCTTTAAGTCATGCCGAGTATAAAGCAGGAACAATTTAGCGGGTGCGCTGGCATCACCTCGTGCTGTTCTGGCTCCCCGCCCGCGACCACCCGGGCGGACCAATTTGTCAGTAGCGCCTCCTCCCCTCCCTTCTCCGTGGGGAGGGCAAAACATGCGGCCTGGGGGGCGCGCGGAGGCAGGGGGAGGGGTAGCGTGCGTCAGCTGAGCGGCGCCGCCATTTTTACGTCGTTAGCTGCAGGCCTGATGAGAGAATGAGTCTGTTAATCACTGGTTGGGCTCACCACAAACGGCAGCGCAGCTGCGAATTTTCCTGGGCTCCGCGCCTGTTTACAGAAAAAGCGCTACTTCTCGACTTCCCGGAAGCGATTTGTTAGTCAGAGCCAGTATTAGAGGTAATTTTAGGACTTCCGATCGGTGAAAGATTGGTGTGGAACGTGGCTTACCGGTGAAAAGCGATATTCCTGAATTGTGGTGTCCGGCTGAATCTGATAGTTTGTTTCATGGGTTTTCAAAGTAATGTCACCCAGGGTCTTTTCTCTTTCAGACTTTTATTTGCTTGAAATAAGAGACCACAATAATAGTTTTGATTTCACTGCTTTTTGGGGACACTTGTTTACGGGTTAAAAAACTTACATGCTAAAAAATACAGCCGAACAAATACACTCCATACAAGACAAAAATACATAGAGGTCTATTATAACCTCTATGGTTATAGTATATCTCCATGAAACAAACACTTTTTAACGTTTTTTTAAAGTGTTTGAATGCCATTGATTGTAATTGGATCTGCGGGAAGAATTCACATTTGCTCAGACTAGCAGCATGTTTCGTAACAAGACTGTTCTTTTTTCCTTTTACAAACTGAGTTAGCCTAAAAAGTAGCACCTAAAAGATTTCACATACGAATCGATGTCTAATAACACTGACTGATCTGACATAAATAACTGAGGGCCAGACCCAAGATAAAAGCCAAACAGTCCCGGCTCAGAACATACTTTTTCTCTCGAACTCTGATCGCTTCCCTCACGGTCTAGCGTTAGGTTTTTCATGCGCTCTAACGCGGGGGGGCTTCTGACTCCAGGACACTGGCCCCGCATTCGCATTTCATGTTATAGGTGCCCTTTTGCTTTTCCAATTCTGGTTGGTTATTTAGCCCTACTTGTGTACTTTTGAGGCCTTTCGAGGCGTGAACTGCAAATGTTTTATGTTTCTTATTTGTGGCTGATATCACCTATCATTCCTCGAAACCAATACATTTAGAGTGATATGCATTTGGTAGTTATCCAGGAGTTCTCAGCTTTTCGTCATTACTCTCACAATCTCAGCAGATTTTAGGTGAGTTTTTAACTGATGACGGGGCCACTCGATCTCCGGCGGGCAGACAGTTAGTGGTGTTTTCTCGCTAAAAACACGGTCATCAATCCTTCTGGCCGTTCAGGCTGTCGGGGCGCTGCCCTCGACCGCCGCCTGGGCGCCACAAATACACCTTAGCTTCGGGCTTCGAAGGCTGTAAAACAATGTATCTCCGGCGAAGCGCGGCTCAGTAGTGAAGCGTTTGCTTCTTGAACAGTGGGCCCCGGATTCAGTTCACGGGATTATCTTCGAAAGTGTGATCAGATGCCCGAAATATACACAAATGAAGCGATGGTTAGCGACGTTGCATGGTCTTAGCGGAATTGCTAAGGTGATAATATCCTACATCCACTACTCCGGGAGACCAACTTTGTGTTTTCACTCGAAGTTAGAAAGAAGCTCACTAGTAATTTATCACTAGAATCTTCAAAATCAACCTTGGGGACGTAGTCAAGCAGCGGGGGGAGGGGGGATGGCAACTGGGGAATCCTCTTCCCTATGGTCCCTTAAGCAAGCGAACAGCATGATGCGCGACCCGGTTCCGAAACTTTGTGGTAAGCAGGGTCATCTGCGACCAGCAGGGCCCCTGTGACCGTAGGGCCCTTGCACAGTGGTACAGCGGACCTGAGAGACACGGGTAAAGCCTCAAAACTGACCTTCCAGAAATAATATTTAACGCCCATAATACACTTGAAAATTGATTGCAGCTTGTGAAATGATAGCTAGTTCCTTCCTTGGGCGTGTTAAATCCATTTCATTTGCTTATGATTCGGTAATTCTATCAAATCGAGTTCGCATGTTTATTACTAGTATGGCGACGTTCATACGCTGGCGGCAGAACTAGGAGGGGGGGGTGGCACCGTGGCACCGTGCCCCTCTTAAACAATAAATTCTAACACTGACTCTATGGCGTTTACTGAAAATAAGCGGGTTGAAAAGTCCACGTAACCCCCCTTAAATTCGGACGTTCCGCCGTCACTGCGTGTCTGGCTCCGTCTGAATGGGCCCGACCTGCTGTTTGGTATCACAGGGCGCCTCGTCTGACCACACGAGCCCGGCTGAGGTCAGAGGGTCCTCACGATTAAAAATGGACCCCGAAATCAACTTAGGTCTTTACTTACAGCCTAAAGCGACCTCGAGATTACCTCAGGATACCCGTTCGTGCACACAGAGTAAAACCAGCCATGAATCGGATAATATAGTGGATGCCTGAACGGTTGCCTGAGTTACTACCGGATTGAACCGGCTAGAGACATCAGCTGATTAGAGGTCTATACACTAATTCTGTATACCTATATGACATTTTTTGTAAATGTAGTCGTACTTTTCGAACATATATTGCGTTTGGACCGATATCCGTGGTGCGCAAACTCTGGATTGTTTAGGGAACCATCACAAACTCAACGGGTGGGATCCCAATATTCATGGCCATGTTTCACTCAGCCACAGAGGTTTTGCGATCACAACAGTGGCCCAGATAGGACCAAAGGGAGCAGGGGCGTGGATTTTCCAAAATTATTGGGGGTGTTCAAATTTGACAAAAATGACCCCCACATAAAATGATGTATAAAAATACCATCTCTGATATATAAATCACGATTATTTTGAATCCTGAAAATGATGAGCAGTATAATTTAAATGGTATTTCAACACTTTCTCGATATTTCCTTGCGGATGCCCGGACACCCCGAAATAGATATAAGTTCAAAATAAACCTGCATAGTACCGCTCGTTAAGATCTGAGCAGCAGCCCAGGCTTGAACTCGGCGTCAGCGATGCCCAGTGTGACCTCTTTAACCTCTCTGCCCCGCGGGCAAACGGCAGCCAGCGGATGGCGGCCGCTAATTGGTGGACGCGCGTTTACCTGTATTGTTACAAATTCAGTGGAATTCCTCCATGGAAATGATAGAGCTGTTAAGATGTTCCCTGGCCTCTCCCCTCGAATCCGGAAATGTAAAAAACACTGAAGATTATATATTCGGGCACAGCCCTTCATCAGAATCGTGGAGTAAATATCAATAATTCTCAGTCCTAGTATAGCCAGACCTCGAATTGAGCAGGGGCCTGTCATCCCTATCTCCGTAACGTGTCAACTTCTACCCATGACGTCACCGAATTGACCAATCAGCGGTGAGCATGAACTTGAACATCGCCGCCATATTTGTTGTATTGTGCGGCGCTGCGGAGATGTTTTGTTGTGTGTGTGCCGCTGAGACAGTTGGAATTGAGGGCATTGAGTATATTTCAGAGAGATAACAGGGTGAGGTAGTTGTAATTAAAGCGTGTTCTGAACTTAAAGCGCCGATTTTTTGACAGTGAAGTACTCAGGATGGGCAGCTTCTCAGTGGCTGAGGGTAACTCCACCAACAACCGGAAGAGTCCAGAGCTATCGTTCCTAGGTAAGTGTGGAGTGGGTCCACAAGTGTGCCCGTGCTGATGCCATAAATGTGATGACGGCAAGAATATGCTCCAAAAATTTCGTTGAAGCAGACTTTGATCCCTCTTGTCTCCTGAAAAGGTCACCCGGTATGAAAAGCAAGATCAAGATGATTTTGAAGGATGATGCTCTGCTATCAGTCAATTTGTCAATGAGGTAGGTGCATATTTAATCAATTTATTTCTGGATTTCTTTGGTGGTTGAAGTTTTGAGGAAAGAGGCCAATCACAGCCGGTAACTTCCATCTGCTCTTTCAAACGTTCTTTGCTCCAAAAATGCAAAAATGCTCCAAAGATTTCGCTGAAGCAGACTTTGATCCCTCTTGTCTCCTGAAAAGGTCACTTGGTATGAAAAGCAAGATGATTTTGAAGGATGATGCTCTGCCATCAGTCAATTTGTCAATGATGTAGGTGCATATTTAATCAATTTATTTCTGGATTTCTTTGGTGGTTGAAGTTGAAGTTTTGAGGAAAGAGGTCAATCACGGCCTTTAACTTCCATCTGCTCTTTCAAACGTTCTTTGGACAACACTAGGATAGTTCATGGGATGACAAATATTTTTTAGGACAAAGATATTTGACAGACAGCATATGGAAATGTGTAGAAACTATCAAATCTGGACTTTTCCTGAAAATTACTTGTGTTTTCCTTATTTACGAAGAATGATTGGCATAAAAATTACCTTTGGAACCTCAATTAAATGGCACATACCTACACTTCAATTTCAATGTAGGTAAAACAGCAAATTTATGGCATTTTGCAGTTTTCCCTTAATAGGTAACTTTGTTGTTCGCAAATGGATGAGCCAGAATATTTGTGGGCAAGAAGTGTAGTTCTTCAGCTATCACTTGCAGGGAAGTTCTGAAATGTTGGTTCCAGTGGCAAATTTTATTTTGTTGTCAAAGAGATGGCCAAAGTTATACGTTTTCAACTCTGTACCACCCTCTTGGGTTCTGATTTATTCAGTCTGCAGACAAATCATGAGACTCATATAAATTTCTTTATTCCATGGAAAGTATTTGAAAAGTGTTTCAGTATTTTAGAGCATGTATTTCACTAAATTTCTATTTTCAGGGATTGAAAAAAACAAAATGCCCCTCTCATCGTATTATCTCCGGGATATCAATTCTCACACGACTTTTCATCACTGATCTCCTATGCCATTTCAACTTTTTTGTCATCACCAATCTTTTTCATCTCAACCTGCAGCTTTTGGCCTGGTATCACCCCCCCCACACAACTTTACGCCTGGACTTTGAGCCTCCTGCTATCTCAGTGTTCCAAATCCCAGAATGCTGGGTGGAGAGCGACACAGGGCAAGCTGAATTTTCTACTGACGTCTGTTATTTTAATCAAATTTACGTTTTATTTTCTGGTGTATCTTTTTGAGCACAATTAAAAAATTCTGGTGTGTAAAAACCTGCCAAAAGTACATGTGGTTGTATGAACATTTTGATGAAAAAGTTATTCCTAAACTTTAATAAGGGTTTTGATCAGCTTTCACTTTATCAAACTTCTCAGCTATCCACTTGCCCACTTTATTTTCCATGATGAATTTTACAAACAGCCTAGTGCTAATCAGTTTTGGAAAACGGCAGCATCAAATCAAAACCTCTTAGCCTGAGGGATAGGAGTCATGGATATGAAAAAGGAAACAGCATTGTTAGGACTGGGCTAGGCCTCTGTGTTTTATTAGATGATGAAATAATGATTTTGAAGCCACACAAGAAGTTTGAAAAAATTGGAGAACTAGCCGGAATCCTGTCATCTCAGCATGAGAGTAGAACTTTGGAGCCCATAGGATAGGAGTCATGGGCCTGGAGAAGGAAACATAATTGCTATGATTGGACTGGGCACCAGTATATTACTAAATGATAAAATAATGTTTTTAAGGGACAAAAGAAGGTTGCTAAAGGCTATAGAGCCAGCCAGGATTTGTGTGGTGTGATTTGTTTCATCATTTGTGTTTGGTAGTCGAGTGGACCGAAGTTGTAATTTTCTGAGTACAAATATGATTGCAACATTGACCACCCCTACTGGAACAAAATATTGTGCATGGAACAGGATTAGTTTTTTATATTCCTTACCTCAATCTATGTCCTCCATGTCGTCGTATGATTATCGCTTTAGGATCGGAGTCCGTTCTCACATGGCTCATTTGGTTATACCTCTTACCTGAAATGTCTTATACATTATCCTAGCAAGTTTATATTTTCGTCATAAAATAAAACTATCTATAAAACACTTGCTACTTCCTGTAGTCACTAGCACTATAGCTCTCCTTATCAATATGCAGTGCACATAGTGGACCATCTCTCCCGCCATAAGTTTTGACAGAGCACCTCATCAAAAAATTTCCATAAAACAATGTAACATGTTTTTGGTGGTGGACTTAAGTTGCCCCCATGGACCAAGGTTGCTCAGTTTTACGGTACTGGGATGTTTTCTTTCACTCGGCCAGTTCTAGTCTGACTTTTGAATCCTGAATGATAGCACCACGAGAAGAAAAGAAGTGTGATTCCATTGACTACAGGCTCAACAGAAAACTTCAGCGATGGATGGATGCATCAGGAACGCAAACCCAATGGAACAAGAATTATTGCGTCTGGACCACCAAGTTTGTCTATTCTGTAACTGCTGTCACTGGCTGACCTGTTTGCGGTAATAGCTAGCACAGGCGGTTGTGTGGCGGCAATTACGTTCAGACCCATCGTAACTCAGAAAAAAGTGTTGATGTATTTAAAAGAATTACAAGAATCGGCTGCCCTGAACCAAATCACGGGGAAATTTGTGTTTCAAGAAGTGAAGTTTTGCGTGCTGTTGCTGTCATATGCGGATCCAGGGGTGAAAATGGGGCACATGCCTCCCCATCCCCATCAACCTCTATGGTGCTCCCAAAAATATCCATGCCGCACCCCTGAAATATAGATTACATATTTCCTGTCCCCTGAAAGTGGAAATTTGCGCCTCGATAGGATTTGAAACCCATCAGGTTTTAGAGTTCCTTGGATATGCACCCGCCTAAAATGTACCCCCCCCCACCCCACCCCGGTATCGGCATTCGTAGATTAAAACGGCTATTCGGTTCGGTTTTTTGGTATATTTCCAAAATATTACCGAATGATTTGGTGTTTTGGTCCTGTATATTAAAAAAGCCTTATAAATAAAGACCGTTTTGAAATCCTTTTCATATACTCTAGAACCCATGAAACACATATTATAAATCTTAAAAATTAATTATTTAATTATGCTGCATTCTGAGGGATACTCATTACCAATGTCATCATGGCATTGTCCGGTAACAATCACACAATGTATCTTAGTCGCACATTATAGCCCTTTTAGCCTCACACTTCCACAAGAACGCAAAACACTCGTCATCATTTCATCGTCGTACTTATCTCATCGTATGATTATCGCTTTAGGGTCGGAGTCCCTTCTTTATTTTCTTTTTGGAGCTGTGTCTGTTCTTCGTGTGTCTCGCGGTGTCGGGCAGAGCATTCCGCGTTCTTTGCAGCTCGATGCAGGAATATTTTATTATTATGTTCTACGTTAGGTGGTCTCGCGTTGGCTATTTGTGTTACGGTGGTGTCAGTGGATGTGCGTGTTGTCCTGCATGAAACCCCAGACTTTTTTGATGAGGGTTTTATTTTTCTGTGGGCCTTCGGTTTGGTGAACGAGTTTGTGGATGGCTAACGAGTTGATTCTTGAGATGAGGGGTTGAGATGAGCTCACTTAAGCTTGGCCGTCCTAGCTCCCGTCTGGTTGTGCTGAGTCTTGTAGGTTCTGGTTAGTGACTGGAGCTTTCACTGTCAATTAGTATCGCAAATGCGAACACACGAGGACTTCTACTAAGGTTTTGGTGGTTTTTTAGGGAGAATGTGAACCAGCTTGTGAATGGAGATAGGCGCACCAAAGCATTGCTTTGTAGTAATGGATGTTTTCTTGCTCCCCTATCAGATGTTTATCACGTGCCATTCCAATTATATTCACTGTTTCAGCAGATTTTAGCGTTGTGTTTGAAAATTGCCTGCTAAATTATTAGCTTAAAGAAAAATGCAAAAATAATGATATAAAAATCACTACATTTAAGACCTCTATATTCTTTATTCTGTGTATTTCTAAGCCTTCTGCGACCATTTTTAAGGCTTATACATATATTTCGAGCGTTAGAAATAATAAATAGCTATATTTAGCTACGGTTTTGTGTACCTATGCAAATGGAAAAAATAATGATTTGTCGAAACGGGAAATTCAAATCTTCCGCAAAGTCATTCGGTAGATTCATTCGGTATCGGTACCGCTAGTACAGAAATACCGAACTCAATTCCTTAGTGCCAGCTCTGATTTTCTTAACAATCCGTTGAAAAGGTTTATGTGCCTGCTCAATAAATGAATATTGATTTGAAACGCTCTAATTCGCCCAGTGGATATTCACTGCACGACCGAAAGCCATTCGGTTTCGGCAGAGGCTCAGTACCGAAGGTTCAATAGCGGTAGATAAATCTAACACTGGTAGTACCGAAATACCGATTTCAAAATCTCAATCCCAGCTCTGAGTTTCTGAGCAGCTGGTTGAATGCGTGGGTATTAACATGAACCGCTTTAGTTTACCCCGGGATAAAACCCAATGCTTCGACCGGGATTCGAACACTCTACCTTATGATTTGTAGACCGCCGCTCTATCGACTGCGCTACGGTGCAATGCAGGCGGCCGGTGCGCGTCACGAAAGCTGTGGCTCACATTTGCAGGACTTAGGAAAGTTAGCATTTTGAGGCATTCTTGTGCGTCTGACTAAAAAACACGAAATAAAACATGGAAAGGGCACAGAACGGGTCTTCCAGTAAATACAATTATTTTGTCCTAACGTACATATGCTGGGCACAGCAGTCGTTGGAAAATGGCTAAAATATACACATAAGCCCTATGGAGCCGAAGTCTGCATACCTGTGACGTCATGCTATGACGTCACGATTGGCTCGAAACTCCGGATGACCGTACCTGGTATGTATGGCCTTGGAATTGAGCTTCACACAAAAATGCCTTTTAGAATGAATCGTTAAAAATAAGATTGGATGTCGTGACAACAACCATATTGGTACCTCTAACCTAAAAGTAATGCCGACAATACGCAAACCTAGAGCAGTATTTGTGACAGTCTTTTCCAGGGATGCGGAGCCGGAGCCGGAGCCGGAGCCGGAGCCGGTCGGAGCCGACCATTCTGCCCGGAGCCGGAGCCGGAGCCGGAGCCGCCGAAACACTTTTGATCGGAGCCGGAGCCGGAGCCGGAGCCGTCAGAAAGGGTCCGGCTCCGGCTCCCAAAGAGCTCTAAAATTACCAAAAATCAAAAGTGAAATGGTCACATTTTACCTCGTGAGATGCCGCATGGAAACACCTTTATTCACCTGAAATATTACATTTTCTCAATATGTTATGTATATCGAGATTAATGCAATATTGCAACTAGGGTGTTCCGTAGACGGTCTCACTCTCGGGCAGGTAATGCGCCCCGGCCATTTAGCATGGGCAGAAATTGGCAACAAATGAAAGCATTAGCAGACACTGGCGGATCCATGAGGGGAGCAAAAAAAGGCAGTTGCCCCCAAACTGCCCAATTTTTGGCGATTTAAACCATATGTTTTTCACGATTTACCCGATACCGTCGGCCTGCATCCGCCCCTGTTGACAGACGCAGGGGGATGCCATTCCGGTCATGCCCCCCCAAAGCCCTGGAAGGGGGCAGACTATCTTTGGCCCCCAAAGGCCGAAGAAATTGTTTGAAAAAGGTGTTTACACTTGGTCTGTCGAGCAATAAAATATTTTGTCCCACCTCCCCCCAGGAGAGCTATCATGTACTCGGAGAAGTAGTTTATACCAGGTCTGTCGAGAACCCAGGGCAAAAGGCGCAGAAAACAGCATCCCCGTCACTCGATGCGGCACTAGCCGACTTCAAAAACTTGGGTCGCCTAAAGAGGGCGACCGTATGCGACATCTTAGATAGATATCCAGCCATCATCCAGCCGGCTAGCCTGGTAATGGCCGCGCTACCAGTTACTCAGGTGTCCGTGGAGAGGTTGTTCTCCGCGATGAAGCTACTGCTTACTGATCTCAGGTCCAGACTAAGAGCAGACATATTGGAGGCAATGTTGCTGCTCCGCTCCAACCGCGATTGGGTGGTGTAGTGAGCGAACCAGCTGCTGGGCCCTGGGCAGTAGGGTTATTGGTTCCGATTTTTCTCGAAAAGGAATTATGCCATCAGCCTATCTGATGTGTTTTTTGATGTTGAACACTGTTGGCTTAGGGTCGTTCAAAAAAGTTTTTTCTTCTTTTCAGACTCGAACCCACTTTTTCCCATTATATATTCAATTCTGATTTCAATGAGCCACATTCCAAGCGTCTACGACAGCGGGAAAGATCGCCTCAAAACGGTTAAAGATTTCATGTTTCGGGCGCGATTGGCCGCCCGGCGTTGCAGTCTCCCCTTGTTAAATTGGGATATAGGGGCGCATAACCTACCAGTAAAGACAGCGTGGCATGTGCGTGCGTATAAGAGCGGTAGATGGGATTTAACATGCAGGCATTTACCTGTCAGATGTATTTGTAGCGCAATACAAATACATGTTATTCCACAAAAGACCTGAAATTAAATGATTCAGCACCCTTGTACTCTAAATCCCGACAGAACATGAATGCCTTCCGGAGGCAAACCTTTCTCTAGTAACTATCGCTGGAGAACGTCGTGAGGCAGGTGCTTCTCCCTATTTTCCTGCGAACTTTTTAAGAGCTCTGGTACTGATAAAAGAAGATCCTGTTTCATATTTTTACCCTTTAGGTGGCTCACGAAATATTCCACCAGCTTCACTCCACGTTCTGTGGGACCGTTCACGACAGTACGTTCTGGAATACCTTGAAACAGGGGAAGCTATACCAGTCACCAGCTTCTCAACGGAGCCATTTCATGTCAGAATCTTTCAGATTCAGGCGCTCGAATACCATCCAGCTTTCAGGAATGAGAAATTGGGAGAGGCTTGGTATCGAGCCGAGCTCTTCATAGCCTCTTTCGGAAACTTTAGCCTGCCCTAGTCAAATATGAATCGTTTGCTGTTTTGGCCAATTGTTGTGCGACTGGCTCCTTACCTCCACGATGGTGGTTCTCACCAGCGCGACAGAATATAACTTTCTGTGCACAGATACCACAGCTGATGACAAATTGACTTCAGCACATTCAGGGCGATTTCTATATTAACTTAATGAAAGCACTGCATTGCATTTTATGGATAGCTTTGAGGCTCATAGAAGGCTCTAAAGCTGACTATCCGCGACGGAGGAACCCAAATGCATGGTTTGGAACCACTTATAAGGAAAGCCGCTAACTATTTCGGAGTCTGAGTGGCTCAACCGGTTAGCGCTTGCGCTCGGCTTGGTCAATGACATTCATTATGTGCTGGGTGTCGTGGGTTCGAGCCCACCCAGAGGCAGAATCTGGCGCCCTGCTCTAGCCCGAGCTAATTCTTTCCCTCTCTCCTCTGATGCCATATGACCTGAGCAGTTGATGCGTTTTTGAACTCCAAAAATTATAATATTCTGTCTTTACGTATCTTCTGGAATGATGAACGGAATCTGACACAGTAGTAGCACGCACTTCATGCCATAAATGTCCTATATTCCATAATATGGCTCGCTGGTGAGCTCCGGATCTTCTAAACAGACAGTTGTTGGAGACAACCTCTCCTGACAGCCACACGTAAACCAGCTTGCGCAATTCGAGATAATACTCCGGTATTGTGTAGAGGCGCTGAAGTCATTGTGCAAACGCAACTGTTATTTGTGACCAGAAAGTTATAATCTGCTTCGCAAATAAGAATCACAATGCTGGAGGTAAAAAGGCAGTGATAAAGTACCTGGCCTAAACAGCAAAACCATCCACCTTTCAGTTAGGTAGGCTAAAGTTTCCGACAGAGGCTATGAAGAGCTCGGCTCGATACCAAGCCTCTCCCAATTTCTCATTCCTGAAAGCTGGATGGTATTCGAGCGCCTGAATCTGAAAGATTCTGACATGAAATGGCTCCATTGAGAAGCTGGTGACTGGTATAGCTTCCCCTGTTTCAAGGTATTCCAGAACTTACTGTCGTGAATGGTCCCACAGAACGTGGTGTGAAGCTGGTGGAAGATTTCTTGAGCCACCTAAAGGGTAAAAATATGAAACAGGATCTTCTTTTATCAGTACCAGAGCTCTTAAATAGTTCGCAGGAGAATAGGGAGAAGCATTTGCCTCACGACGTTCTCCAGCGATAGTTACTAGACAAAGGTTCGCCTCCGGAAGGCATTCCTGTTCTGTCGGGATTTAGAGTACTAGGGTGCTGAATCATTTAATTTCAGGTCTTTTGTGGAATAACATGTATTTGTATTGCGCTACAAATACATCTGACAAGTAGATGCCTGCATGTTAAATCCCACCTACCGCTCTTATACGCACGCACATGCCAGGCTGTCTTTACTGGTAGGTTATGCACCCCTTTCATCCCAATTTAACAAGTGGAGACTGCAACGCCGGGTGGCCAATTGCGCCCGAAACATGAAATATTTAACCGTTTTGAGGCGATCTTTCCCGCTGTTGTAGACGCTTGGAATGTGGCTCATTGAAATCAGAATTGAATATATAATGGGAAAAAAGTGGGTTCGAATCTGAAAAGTAAAAAAAATATTTTTTGAACGACCCTGCTGTAAGCTCATCGAAGTTTTTCTTTGCGGGCTGTCCAAGCTTTACTTGATCGTTGTATCTTTAATTTTTTATGTGGGTTTGCGGGCATGTCTCACCCATATTTCTGTTTTCCATAACAATGCAGTGCAGTTTGCCATAGGTTGGTGTGTAGGTTGGTCCAGTTTTGAGGTTCACTGGCCTTTGGCATCTGGTCAAGAGCGTTCGTTCATCCAGTCGCCATTTTTCATTCGTACAAATACATAGTCACTTTGTATCTGATGGACTTTCACGCCCTTGAGAACGTTTCGATCACATTTTGGATATAGGTACATTGCCGGAGCCGGAGTCGGAGCCGGAGCCGGAGCCGGAGCCGTTAGGACACTTGAACCCGGAGCCGGAGCCGGAGCCGGAGCCGAAATCATAACCTCGGACCGGAGCCGGAGCCGGAGCCGTCCAAAATTGTATCGGCTCCGCATCCCTGGTCTTTTCTATTATTTCAGCCAAACACTAGCTTTTGATTAACAGTAAAAAACTCGCTGAAGTACCTTAATCGGTTATTTGAATATTTCTGTTCTTCTTATTTACTAAAATAGTAAAATAGTATCTGTTCTTCTTATTTACTAAAATAGTAAATAGTATCTGTTCTTCTTATTTACTAAAATAGTAAATGTAGTAGTAAATGTAGTAAATAGTAAATAGTAAATCAAAAAGTGTTTGGCTGAAATAATAGAAGAGACTGTCACAAATACTGCTCTAGGTTTGTCGTATTGTCGGCATTACTTTTAGGTTAGAGGTACCAATATGGTTGTTGTCACGACATCCAATCTTATTTTTAACGATTCATTCTAAAAGGCATTTTTGTGTGAAGCTCAATTCGAGGTCTGGCTATACTAGGACTGAGAATTATTGATATTTACTCCACGATTCTGATGAAGGGCTGTGCCCGAATATATAATCTTCAGTGTTTTTTACATTTCCGGATTCGAGGGGAGAGGCCAGGGAACATCTTAACAACTCATCATCATGCTCCTCGCCGCAGCACTTCAAAACTTATCAACGAAATGATAGAGCCTTAAACTATAAACTAGCATATTTAATAACTTTATATTTTCAAACATTTCTAGCCACACTTTGCCCCCTATTCACTTGCTTATCTGCTCCACCATCCGAAGCTGCTCTTCGGTACAGGCGAGACGGCGGCAAAGTCAGCACAGGCTAGCCGGCGGCCGAGTTCGCTGAGGTCAGGAGTGATACAAGGTGGGTTTCTGCTGAGTGGAAAGGAGTGGGGCCTGACTTAAAAGTAACCGAAGGAAGGAGGAGAGAGACGTACATAAAACTAAAACGTAACCGTCGGACGATTAATATAGTGAGGACTAAAAGAGAGCCTGCCGAAGGGCAAAAAGGCACAGAACCTAATTAGGGGCTCAAAAAAATTATCGAAGTTTTAGCGCATTTCACCTTTCCCATTGCAGATCCAGAATGTTATTATAGTAGTATGGAACACGTATTCGCTGATAATTTCTCCTTTAAGCACTGTATTGAGACATTGATTCACATTTTGGTGGGGGTGTCCAGACTGCCATTGGGGGTGTCGACCACAGCATTGGGGTGCCGAGGCACGTCCAAAGATATACAAATCAATATACCTTTAAGGGAGCCACAAACTGATCACAGAAGGATGACGATGGAAGTAGGGCCCTGGCTGTGGCCACGGAGGGTCCACAATTATAATATGAGCCCCGATGTGACCGCAAGGAGCCGTAAGCTAGCCGCAGGAGGAGTGTGATAACCACATGCAAGCCTTGGCTTGGGCTACAGGGGCCCCCGTCACCAAATACTGTATACTGGACCGGTGGCCTTTTAATTTCTCTTGAAGGTCCGAATGTGGTCACAGGGCCCATAATTTCTAAACGAACCCGATATTTATTATTATTATTTTTTAAGATTTAAACCAATGGTGTTGGAAGGGTCGGCATGAAACGGGAAGGCTTGGGAAACCTGACGTCGCCCCCTGCTAACCATGGATGTGAGAGACGATTTGACACTCAACAAGCCATTCCAACCGGTGCACAGACTCCCACCCCTTATCCCGAAATGGTATGTCATTTCAGGTGATCACCAGTACATGTGTGCACTGATAAGACTAGTAACACCAGTGAGTGCACACAAAAGTCCAAGCGTTCACGGCGCATGAGGTACTCTCCCACAGCACACATGGATGAAAACCGACATGCGGACCACCTGTGCTAAAACAAGACGCATAGACATATCGATCACTAGTGCAGGACAAAAGACAAAGAGCAAAACAAAATACGCACAACCACACGATGACTGTGGCATCCAAGGTGGTTAAGGAGAGAGTGATAGAGAGCGGGGAAAGTGGGAAGCAGATGGGAAGGAAAGTGAGGAAGAGGAGGAGGAGGAGGAGGAGGAGGAGGAGGAGGAGGAGGAGGAGGAGGAGGAGGAGGAGGAGGAGGAGGAGGAGGAGGAGGAGAGAGAGAGATATATGATGAAGACAGGTAAGTTAGTGACAAAACTTGTAGCCTGTCGAGACACTACGAACAAGGCTAGTGAGTGAAATTTTGACGTTATCTAGAATTGCTGAGTGACAAAGGTTTGCCTCAATACTGGCTTAGAAAAATTGTCTTGATTACTTTCTTAAAGAATACTTTGTTGCGAGGTATGTCATTAATATCTCTTATGTTTGATGCTACGGTTTCGTTCCACAGCCTGGGAGCTGAGTGGAACAGGGTAAACCTCCGGTAAATAAATGCAGCGAACGGTACATCAAAATGTCTGGTATGCCTTGCCCTTCTCTCCCTTACAGGGGGAGAGAGGGCAAATTTTGACGCTAGTGGTTCTGGAAGGGTTTAATTTATGAAGGAGTGGAGAACTTTTATTTGGGCAAACTTGCAAAGATCATTGAATTTAATTAAATCATATTTTTAAAGATCGGAGTGGATGGGGCCAAACGATCTGCACGGTCAATAATTCGTACTATTTTTTTCTGGAGGATGTTTAATCGATGCAGTCTGGAAGAGAACGTTGATCCCCATACTTCTAGACCGTATGTTAGGTGTGACTGGACAAGGGAATTATACAGAAGAAGGAGATGACAGGGTTTAAGGATGTGACTTACACGAGAAGTGAAACCGATATTGCGAGCGACAGTGTTTTCCACAGTCCTGATATGTGGTTCCCATTTGAAATTTTCATCGATTGTAATGCCTAAATACTTAATAGTTGGTTGTCTTGCTATCCTTTCATTGTTGATCGAAATACTTATATCTATATGATTACATGATTTTGAAAATAATTTATAAGCAGATTTCTTTGCATTGACAGTGAGACGGTTACAAGATAGCCAATCCGTGACTTTGGGGAGATTCTGATTTACGACATTTTGGAGGTCATGAGCACTGGGGGCTGAGAATGTAAGGACGGTATCATCGGCAAATTGATAAAATTTACAGTTAGGGGTACTAAAGGTTATGTCGTTAATAAAGATGAGGAAGAGAACCGGGCCCAGAATGGACGCTTGAGGCACCCCATAGGTGATGCGTTGTGGCGCGGAATAGGTCGAATTAAATTTTACAAGTTCACTGCGATTGTGTAGATATGACTTGAAGAATTTTAGAGAAGTATTTCGAATTCCATAATGTTGAAGTTTTTCCAGAAGAATTTCGTGATTGACAGTATCAAATGCTTTCGAGAAGTCCAAGTAGATAGCAGTACACACTTGTTTTTGCAAAAGGAGTGAAGTGATATGCTCGTGAAGAAGTGAAACTGGCATATAAGTACTGTGGTGTTTCCTGAATCCGAACTGGTTGTCATTTAGGATATTGTTAGTAGAAATGAACTCATTTAGCTGGTTGCAAACTAGCTTTTCTAGAATTTTTGAAAGGAGGTTTAATAAGCTTATTGGTCTATAGTTGCTGAATACGTTTTTGTCACCTGATTTATAAATGGGAACCACAACTGCTTTCTTAAATATATCAGGAAAAGTACCGGTTGATAAACATAAGTTGAATACATGATTTAACGCTGGTACGAGTGGTGAAGAGATGCCTTTGAGAATCTTTGGGGAGAGGCTGTCTGGAGTCGCTGTGGAGTTACAGAAATCTTGTATGACTGATGTACTTGATGGAACATCTGTTGGCTGCAGAACAAAATTATTTTGATTAGGGGATTATTTCCAAAATAAGACATTGGGTTTATGGTTGACTGTTTGAGGTTGTTATCCAATGATGAGGCAATAGATATGAAAAACGAGTTGAATTTATTTGCTATGTCCACGGGCGAGGAAATTTTATCACCATCACATGTAAATTCCGTAGGGAGGTCTTGTTTGGAACGATTTTTGTGAACAAGACAGTAGAGGGTTTGCCAAAGCTTGGTTGGGTTAGACTTGTATTCATCCAGTTTGCGGTTGAAATATAGTTTTTTGGCTGTTCTGATAGTGCTGTTTAATTTGTTTCTGTATATAATATATTTACGCTTGTTTACTAAGGTTGGTTCACGTAAAGACTGTTTATATAATTCATTCTTCGTATTTATACTTTGTAACAGAGTGTAGGAGATCCAGGGCTGAACTGGTTCCGTTCTTCTACTCACTTTGTTTTTACTTAGGTTAGTTATTTCGGTTGTTATTGTATTGATCAGATATGAAGCAGCGGAACTGGGATCCTGAAAGCCAGCGATGGTCGCAAGTTTTTCTGTAAGAACAGTTTTGAGTGTCTCGATTTTTCGAAAATCAAACGATAGCTTATAATTAGGTTGACTTTTCTTTTCTTTGTGAATGGTAGAATTGATGGTGAGAGAAATTGCTAAATGATCGCTGACGTCAGAGATAACAACATTAGATTTGGAGACTATTGCTGGATCATTACTGAAAAAATTGTCAATGAGTGAACTAGATTGGTTACAGACTCTTGTAGGTAGAGACACACAGGGAAAAAAGCCCAACGCAGCTAGAGTGTTGAGAAAAATTGCGGAAAATTCCGAAGTCTGATGTTTTAGCAGGTCGATGTTAAAGTCCCCACCAATAATACCTGTTTTGTGCTGTAAATTGATTTGCACCAGCGTTAATTCAATATATTCAAGGTAGTCAGTGACAGCATAGGAGGGGGATCTGTAGGTTGAGCCTATTATTATGTTTCGTTGATTTGGAAGTTTTAGTTCAAGGAAAACTGACTGAAATTCTAATCTATCCGTTTCAAGGTCGCTCCTTCTTATATATGACAAGGAGTCTCTAATGTAGATAGCAGATCCTTTTCCTCTAGTTTGATCAGGTGATGAGGTTTCTAGTCTGAAATTTGGTAAAGTAAATGACTGTGCTGAAGCATTGTCTATCCAGGTTTCACTGATCAAGATAATGTCTGGTTTGCATGGGAGCTGACACACTAGTAATTCAAGTCTATCAAAGTTTTTTACCAGTGAGCGGATGTTTATATGAACCACTATAATACCAGAATGTGGGTTAGAATGATTCTGCTGGTTGTTTGAGGCAAGGTTTCTCAAATCTAGATGTTTGCAATTGTTCAAGATTGATTTGAATTGGGCAAGGTTTACATCTTCATCAGTATTGAGGCATGAAAAATTGGGCTCAAATTTGCGGTCTATTTTAGTGGGTGTGAGGCACCTGAGTTAAATTTGTAGGTACAGATATTTGATGGTTCGGATACAAGTGTTTGCACTATCCAGACAGACAGGTGAGGAAGAGAATAAAGAGTGATGTTCAGTACAAAGTAAGGACAGGCAAGTGTTAATTTACGAAGGGGCACAGAAACAGACAATAAAGCAAGTTGCACAACAAGCTGTTTCAGATGGGCAGAAAGCAGGCTGCTAGAAATTACTTCAGAAGGCACTAGCACAGAATTAGTAGCAATGAGTAAAAAAAAACAAAAACAAACAAAAACAAAAAACAGTAAACCGGCATGCTCAGCGCGGGAACACTGGAGGACCGTCACACGATTTGTAGGAGGCACTGTACAGGGCATTGCTCAGGGCGAGGCACAGCTTAAGCAACAGCTGTCCCATTAATTTAACCTAGAGGCAGGGGGTCTGATGGGCCGTCCTCTCCTGCTCCTCACTGAAGTATCATCAGATGTTGGGCTCCCTGACTCACGCACACGACATGGTGAAGCCCTAAAGGTCCCCTGGGCAAGAAGAGAGGTCCCCCACTTAAAAATCCAGGTTCCCCCGATGGAGTTCCAGAGCTACCACCCCCATCAAGAGGGGCCCGGGAGGCAGAGTCGACCGGCGCCACCCCCGGACAGGTCTGTCCTCCCCCCACCCATCCGGGCCAAGACAGCAGGGGACCCCTCCAAACCCCCCGACATGGGGAGTAGCCTCCACCGGAGCAACCTCCGCAGGAGCAACAGCAGCAGATGCTGTCACAGACTCAGGCCCCCCACCCCCCAGGGAAGCAGGGGAAGAGTCCAGGGCAGGGTCAAGAGAGGGGGCAGGCGCAGGCTCAGAGACAGAAACATCCACCCCCGGAGTGGCACCAGCACGCTGGTCCTCCCCCGCCACCAGCGCACCCTCCGCCGGATGCACCATCCCCCCAGCACCATCACCCCCACCAGAAACCACCGACCCAGCAGAGCGACGCCCAGAGACCTCCCCCGACCCCCCCGCAGAACCAACACCGAGAGTAGGCCGAACAGGCACATGGGGGGCAGGGCCCCCAGGTCCAGGATCCCCAACAGATGGAGGACGCTCCTGTGGCCCAGACGGACCCGACCCACCACACCCACCAGGAGTCACCCCAACACCCCGCCTCCCAGACCCACCCCCATGCCCCCCCGAACCGCAAAGGGCAAGAATATCGTCGCGGGTAGCTCCAACCCCAACCTCCACCGCCCTCTGGGAACCCCTGGGCTTCACATATATTTTACCCTGGCTGGTGTAGTGGCTCTGGAATGGACTGTGCTCCTTAGGATGGTGAAGAGACCTCAGGAGTTTCACAACAGCTAGCCTCTCAGCTGTGAGGCTCTCGTGTACAAACAGACCTGGCTTCAATGGTCGAATCCTCCATCTGTACACCGCATCTCGTTCTGCATAACTCAGGAAGCGTATGAGTATGACGTTCCTGTTACGCAGCCTATGGCATGCAGAGATAGCCACTGGGTGGATCGAGATGCCGAGGTACTCCCTGATAGTTGTAAGGACTCCAGAGAGGGTATTCTCATTTGGATGGTACCTGGGGATTGCATCCCCCGAGAGCAACAGGGTGGTCAAGCGACTGTACTGCGCCTGTAGTTCGACAGCCGTGCTCAGTCTGTCCTGCTCTCTGGTGAGGTCTTTGCAGTGAGTGTCAACTATGGACACTTTTGTATCAATAGAGGAGCATGCAGAGTTCAGTGTGGCCAGGTTGGTCTCAGCCATCTCCCGTCTCTCAATATTTTCCGACACTACAAACTGAAGCCCTTCAACTTCAGTTTTCAGGTCTGACAGAGATTGTCTCAAGGAATCAATCTCTTTTCTCAATTCCTGGTTTTCTTCTGAGAGCCTCTCAAGTCGCCCATCAACGTACTTTGGGTTAATCGAGGGCATGTTGAGGATCAAGATACTTGGAGGATGGTGAAGAAGAAATTTGAGGATTGAGCCCGACAATTGTGTTGAAAATGTTAGCTTGGACAGAAACCTGGGTCAGTCAGCAGCCCCGGAGCAAACCTTGTCAATCAATGGGAAGCCCCAAGGCAAGAATGTGTGTCAGTCCATCAGTGCACCCCACTGAGACAACCTACTCACGGAACATGACACTCACAAAGGACCGGTGACACCAATCGATAACTCCTATGGCCGAGAGGAAACGGGCCCCCTCCTACCGACCTTGGTTCAGCTCGCACGCACACACCGCACACCTCTCCCGCGGGAGAACCAATGACGAATGGAGTGTTACGGACGACAACAAACTGCCCGGCTTCAAGCTCACGGCTGGGCTCTAGTCCGGGATAGGTTGTAGTATCTACCAATGCGCAAAAATCACCAATACCAGAAGCCTGGGCCCAACAGAACCTACACGGTAGCAAAGAAAAGCAAAGGCAGCAAAACAGCGAACAGCAAAAACAGTGTTTATCAAACACCGCAGTTGCCCACAGAGGGAGAAAACAAAAATAGGACAAAGGCGCGCTTACATATAGAAAACTACAGAAACCTTTAAATTTTGAAGGACTCTGGAATACCACTCCACACAGCGCAGCTACGTAAACAAATGGCGCAGAGCCGACAAACTCAGACACAATTAATAAGGGGCGATTTTGAGTTTTTAGACGGCCTAAGTCAAGAAAAGCAGTAAAGAAAAAGTGCACCAGCCGGAAATAACTAGCTTGAGTGACAATCGCTGTCTCACCACTGGAGAAAATCCGAATTAGGCACTCTTTTCACCAGGAGCACTACTTCCACGTCTACACAAGGACGGGTGATCAATTTAGGCTTCCCATCTGTGTCCAGATGAGCCCATAATCACAAAGCGAGAATCGCGATTACTACGGGTCCAGCCCGGTTACAGGAGCCCGGGGTTACTACAGAGGCCCGGATGTGACCTCGGGCATCCCCCAGCTGATAGCAGCGGGGGCCAACTCCTATATGGGGAGCCCTGCCTGTGGCTACAGGGGCCTTGACTGGTCAAACTTCCGTCTGCGACTGCTGCACGGGCCCGGGTGACCACAGGGGCTCGAGGTTACAAAACGGGCACGGGTGACCACAGGGGCCCGAGGTTACTTTAACTGGCCCGGATGACCGCAGGTGCCCAAGGTTTTTATAACAGGACCGGGCTGACCACAGGGGCTCGAGGTTACTAAAACGGGACCGGATGACCACAGAGGCCCGAGGTTCTTATAACGGGCTCGGATGACCACAGAGGCCCGAGGTTTTTATAACAGGATCGGATGACCACATGGACCCGATGTGACTATAACGGGCCCGGATGACCACAGAGGCCCGAGGTTTTTATAACAGGACCGGATGACCACATGGGCCCGATGTGACTACAACGGGCCCGGATGACCACAGGGGCTCGAGGTTACTATAACGGGCCAGGTTGACTACAGGGGTCCGAAGTTACTTTAACGGGCCCGGCTGATGACCACAGGGGCCCGAGGTTCTTATAACGGGCCCGGATGACCACAGGGGCCCGAGGTTTCTATAACAGGCCCAGATGACCGCAGGGGCCCGAGGTTTTTATATCAGGACCGGGCTGACCACAGGGGCCCGAGGTTTCTATAACAGGCCAGGCTGACCACGGGAGCCCGAGGTTTCTATAACGGGCCAGGCTGACCACGGGAGCCCGAGGTTTCTATAACGGGCCAGGCTGGCCACGGGAGCCCGAGGTTTCTATAACGGGCCAGGCTGGCCACGGGAGCCCGAGGTTTCTATAACGGGCCAGGCTGACCACGGGAGCCCGAGGTTTCTATAACGGGCCAGGCTGACCACGGGAGCCCGAGGTTTCTATAACGGGCCAGGCTGACCACGGGAGCCCGATGTTTCTATAACGGGCCCAGACCGCCAGCAGAGATCTGCGATTACTATACGAAGTCCGGCTGTGGTCACAGATCCCTTATTGCTGTGAGGGACACTGATAATAGTTTTGGGCAACCCTTTTTACACAGAGGGGACTCGCGCTTACATTAGCGAACTCGGCTGATAAAAAGGGTCGGTAATATTAGGCACTGAGCCCGTGGCTTCAAGTTTTGTTATTGGTGAGGCTCTATGGCTCGTTTGTGAGGCCTTTAGTAGTATTGATGGGGCTCGTGCACACTTAAGTATATGGGAGATTAAGCCCCTGTTGTACCAGTCTCGTTCCAACATATTTCTTGTCAAATAATTCGAAATCATTATGGGCTTGTTTCAGCGCATTCTTCAATCTCCTCAAATCTCCGCTAGAAGAAACACAAGACTCCATTACATTCCACTGTCCAATAGAAACCTAGATCACGTATTATACTCTTTCGGGAGGAGAATAGAGGACCTTGGAGGAGATGCTGGAGCTAACCCTATAATTCTGCGAGCACGACCAACAAAAGGATACAAAAAACCTTATCGACAAGCCTGGCACATTTTTCTTGTATCAGACGCACGCAGATTGCTGTCATTGCATTTTTCCATACCCTCTGTGAGCCTGGCCGCTTGTGATTATCTTCGCCCCTCCAATGGGAACCTAGTTGCGCCCCTGAGAGCATGAATAAATCCACCGTTTGTCTTTAGTGTCACCGATTTGTAAAACGGTAAAATGCAAAGGTCCAGCAGAGCAAATCAAACATCCAAACTCTTGCTAGCAAGACACCATTAACTTCAAGTTGGCACCTGTCAATCACGGATTATAGCCATAAATCTACCAGCCTTGAACTGTCTGACCGCAGTACGGCCGCTGCTGTTTCTTGTATAAAGCCGCAGCAAGTATGCAAGTTGGAGGAGGCAAAGTCATCTCGAATATGTCACTGGAGCTGGGAATATCCAAGTGTCTGATGCCCCCTGTCGCCTTTCTTTTTCCTCGTCCAGTTTTATTTTATTTGTTTCTAGCATCCTTCTGTTGTCGGGCACAGAAGTCCTCGCTTCACCGACATATATGCTCCTCGACAGTCAGTTCGTTGTAAATTTGCAGAGGGAACCGCAAACCGCCTGTCTATCCAATGGTAGGATACCGTGTCTTTATCGACTGACATCTGTGGACTGGCCATGACGGCGACTGCAAACATCAAGTACTGCAACACAAAACAGCTATCGGTGAACGATGTCAAGACGGCAAAAAGCTTAAGCTGTCTATGTTCAGAAAAACTGAACCGCATTTGTCCTATTGAACAATTACGTGAACCATAATTGTGTATCAGTGGCATTTCCTATTCTGTTTTAGTGCTTCAGGTCCAGTTTTGGAGTGGAAAAATGCAGACAAAAAAAACAGTAAAAATACGTTGCTTGCAAACACGACTGACTGACATCCCAAAAGGGAATGCGGCCTTTTGGTACAATTTCAGACTGGAGTGGTTTCAGGGGCATCTTTATTGAAAATAATGACTTTGCCTTTATGTATGTTTAAAGTGACTTGGAACCTCAATATTTTGTACCACTTCACTTTTTTTCGCCAAAGCAAAACTCTTCACTTCGGCGTAACGTTATGATTTGGTAAGGCTTCAAGAAACCACAACACAATTAAATTTATCACGGTTTGCACCATAAATGACCACGAGTTCACATGTATCATTTTTTGCTATAACAGACTATTACAAGGACCCAGAGTGACATTTGTAACTTTTTCCTGGATATATTTAAATATATTTCACGTTTGAAACTCGTCATAGCATTTACAAACGTATATCTAAAAAAACTGAAAAAATGCGCATCAAAATTCACACCTCGCACGGAGGTGTTAGGGAGTCAAGACAAGAGGGACGTGTCCACTCAGCGGGACGCAAACATTACATTACGTTGCCATGGTTACCTATGGTCGCCTCATCGCATGTGACCACCCAGGACTAACAGGTTCGACAGTGGGTGAATTTTGACCTTTCTATGCGAATTTTGAGTTCTGGGACAAATAAAATATCGATCAGCTGATGCTTTTCTGCATGGCCATCTCACTTCGAGAATCTCTTAGCAACATGGCGATCTCATTTCAAATATCATTATGAAGGAGTCACATTCGCTTTAAATAAAAAGTTCAGATGCCTGATGCGTATACTGTGCCGGCTGGCATTACTGTTCTGCGGGGCAGTGTGTATTCAGTGTTTACATTTGCGGCACAGCATGGCAGGCAAGGCAGGCGTTGCGGCGCAGCAAAGAGTTAGGTCTTCGCCACCACCGCGACAATGGAGCTGTTCCATTAATTTGCCTTATGCCCATGCGAAATGAGGGGAGACCCCATTGTATAATGAACTGGTACGGATGCAGGATTTCGTTTAGGTCAAACAAATACCATGTGGCCATGGATGGTTCCATAAAAATTCTTAAAGGGTGTCACAGTGAAAATGGCACAAAAATACAACTGCAAACACAAAAAACATACAGTACTCTATTCATTTCAAATCAAGAAATTGTTAAAATTATGTGATACATGTTGGACAATGGTAAAGACTGCAATTGGCCGTATGGCTCAAGATGTTGGTGCGCCCTAAAACACCAAAGACTGAAATTGATGCTGAGTAAATCCGGATTGTGTTTGGACCATAGCATCAGAACTATGTACAATATTGGAGTGTTGCATTATGACGGTTCACAATGCGAAATCTATACCAGCTACAGTGGCGGCGGATGCTATTTTCGGATGGGGGAGGCAATAATTTTTCCAGAGGGCCCCCTCGACAGCAAAGGGCCCCCTAAAATTGAGAAGCTGTTGAGGGCCCAGTCAGGTCGTTCATAAACATTCAGAAAAGAACCAAGGCAATTTTTCCAGGGGCCCCTCTGATAATTTTGGGGGCAACTGCCCCCCTGCCTCCCTTATCCGCCGCCACTGACCAACTATATAGATGGAAATTCGACAGGTAAGCCAAAGATGACAGGAACGAATCTTACACCTCCTTTTGAGAGAATTTTACCCCTTTTCTTCTTCATTGTGCGATGAAATGCCATGTACAGGATAAGTTAAAGCGAGCGTAATAAGTGGCGACAGATGGGAGAGCTTATGATTCTTTCGGAGAGCTTATGACATTATTGCATCGGATTTTGACAGCCAATAGAGAACGGTGGCTTGAAGTTCCAATGATTTTGGAATTTGACCACACAGTAACATCAGCATAAAGGTGCTTAAAGGGAATGTGGCGCCTTCATAACGTGATTTTAACTAAGATAAGCCCCACGGTTTGCCCCAAACAGCGCCGTGTTCCCACGTCACAGGCGTAGCCTCCCCGGAACGACCGAGGTTTACGGGCGACGGCCCGTTTCCGATAAAAAATAAGGCACTGGCAGTCTAATATTTTTAATGGTGTAAGGTTGAGTTCCCGTTGCTTACACAAACAAGAGGCATCTGGCCTTGTTACTTTCTGGAGGAGGTTAGAGGTCCTGCTGACAAAACTGTGCTCACAGCTGAACAGGGCTATAACCAAGTTGTAAAGCAAGTCGGAAAACCCAGTACTCCATATATCATTTGTCTTGGAACTCGATATTTCCGTAGAAAAAAGCTAAAACCTACCTGACACCATCCCCTCATCAACCCCTCGCTGGGCGGCCATTGTTGTGAGCTGCTGGTGTGACGACATATGCTGACGTCACGATGAGCATCAGCCAATCTAAGCCCTTGAAGCATTTCAAGTATGGTAGTGGTTGCCAGATCATGACATCATACACAGGCAGATATTTATTTTCCTAGAGGGGTATTTTTAAAAACAAAATATTGAGCTTATAGAACATTTTTCAGGGAAATCATGAGAGGTTTCACTATTTTTGGCTAAAAGTACGCCTAATTTCACTACATTCCAGGATTCTACCAAGATGCCACATTCCCTTTAACGCTTAGGCAACACAGTGACAAGAACAATATTTGAAGCATGATTTTTAAACGGCGCCTTATATGAAAGCCCATAAGGAGAGTAGTGCTGCGCTGCCTCAAACAGCCGCACCCTCTGTTGAGGACGGTAGTAGAGTTGTCTACCAGGAAGCAGCAGAGTGGCTAGTGCGGCAGCCGGCAGTCTCGCCGGTGACTGTCACCGGCACTACCAGTCACGTTAGCCGGCAGTCTCGCCCCTGTCACCAGCACTACCAGTCACAGCAGCCGGCAGTCTCACCGCTGACTGTCACCAGCACTACCAGTCACAGCAGCCGGCAGTCTCACCGCTGACTGTCACCAGCACTACCAGTCACAGCAGCCGGCAGTCTCACCGCTGACTGTCACCAGCACTACCAGTCACGTTAGCCGGCAGTCTCGCCCCTGTCACCAGCACTACCAGTCACAGCAGCCGACAGTCTCACCGCTGACTGTCACCAGCACTACCAGTCACAGCAGCCGGCAGTCTCACCGCTGACTGTCACCAGCACTACCAGTCACAGCAGCCGACAGTCTCACCGCTGACTGTCACCAGCACTACCAGTCACAGCAGCCGGCAGTCTTGCCGCTGACTGTCACCAGCACTACCAGTCACAGCAGCCGGCAGTCTCGCCGCTGACTGTCACCAGCACTACAAGTCACAGCAGCCGGCAGTCTCATCGCTGACTGTCACCAGCACTACCAGTCACAGCAGCCGGCAGTCTCGCCGCTGACTGTCACCAGCACTACCAGTCACAGCAGCCGGCAGTCTCACCGCTGACTGTCACCAGCACTACCAGTCACAGCAGCCGACAGTCTCATCGCTGACTGTCACCAGCACTACCAGTCACAGCAGCCGGCAGTCTCACCGCTGACTGTCACCAGCGCTACCAGTCACAGCAGCCGGCAGTCTTGCCGCTGTCACCAGCACTACCAGTCACAGCAGCCGGCAGTCTCACCGCTGACTGTCACCAGCACTACCAGTCACAGCAGCCGACAGTCTCGCCGCTGACTGTCACCAGCACTACCAGTCACAGCAGCCGGCAGTCTCACCGCTGACTGTCACCAGCGCTACAAGTCACAGCAGCCGGCAGTCTTGCCGCTGTCACCAGCGCTGCCAGTCACGGCAGCCGACAGTCTCACCGCTGACTGTCACCAGCACTACCATTCAGAACAGCCGGCAGTCTCACCGCTGACTGTCACCAGCGCTACCAGTCACAGCAGCCGACAGTCTCACGCTGACTGTCACCAGCGCTACCGGTCACAGCAGCTGTCGGTCTCACGGTCTCGGTCACTGGTGACAGGGTCTCGCCGCTGTCACCAGCGCTACCAGTCACGGTAGCTGTCGGTCTCACGGTCTCGGTCATTGGTGACACGGTCTCGCCGCTGTCACCAGCGCTACCGACGCCTGTCATCGCCTCGTCTGGAGCCAAGGCTCCCTGCAATGTGCTCACCAGTAGTAAGGACGATTTTTCAGCGAGCTTTAGTGTCACTCGCGACCTTCGTGCGAGAGTGATCCTGCGTTGGCGGCAGCGTGCTGAGGGCCGCTTGACTGAGGCGCGATGTTGGCCGCAACCAGCGGCGCTGGATTGGGGAGTGCCCCGTCCCCTAATAACTGGGGATGAATAATGGTTTCTGAGCCAAAATCAATCAAAAATGATTTCTGCTCGGGTCTAGTTCTTATGTCAGATTCGTGGTTGCCTTAGTGTTTTACCTTACACAAATTTAACGGTAGCTTGTGTGGTGTATGAGGAACTACCACCTTGCATTAATTGGGCCGCATTGGGCTGCATTGTATACCAGAAATGGTCTAAATTTGTCTATATCATTAAAATATATTCCAAATAACATTTCAAAACACAAGAGAAAATTCACCCAACAAATTGCTTAATATTTTTCCCAGCTTGTTGCAAGTCCTGTTTTTGGAGTCGGGGCGTTACTAAAGTCATCAACGGATTTGTCACGGAGACCCGATCCCACTACCCGAACGAGCAGCCCTGCAATGACAGGCTTATTTAGTAGCCAAAGTTTAACGTCCCACAAATGCCTTTGAGAAAAAATTGGGCATGAAACGGTCAAAGAGCTCCTTTTTCACCTTATTATTTAAGAGGCGTTTGGTAAGCGAATTCATTTGTAAATCCCATTATACTGTGCCATTTTGTTTTCAAAGCAGTAAACTCAAAATACGAGAGGTTGAAAGCCACAAAAATTGCCCCAGGTTTGAGGGACAACAATTGCCCCTGGTTTGAGCGCGGTTCAGGGTGTCTGTGTCCTTTTATCTAGAATATAGTTTTCTATCACAATGGCACGGTATGACGGGGAAATTGTAACCGAGCCAAATGTAACACGATCCCTTCAAATTTAAAGTGTTTTAGCATGTATCATAAATTACAACTGTTTATATTTGTATGATATCACTAGAATGGGTATTTTACGTTCAGTATGCTACAACGTGACCAGACATGTAATACGCCTACAAAATGAACAATTCGCTCTGTCTAATTGGGGAATTGAATCGACCAATAAAATGAGTTCAGAATATGCACTGGCACTGTATAAGAACAATTCATCCCATCTTCCTGTTATAATTGACCCTTGACTGGCTCAAATATAACATGTGCAGAGAAAGTTGTTAAGATGTTCCCTGGCCTCTCCCCTCGAATCCGGAAATGTAAAAAACACTGAAGATTATATATTCGGGCACAGCCCTTCATCAGAATCGTGGAGTAAATATCAATAATTCTCAGTCCTAGTATAGCCAGACCTCGAATTGAGCTTCACACAAAAATGCCTCTTAGAATGAATCGTTAAAAATAAGATTGGATGTCGTGACAACAACCATATTGGTACCTCTAACCTAAAAGTAATGCCGACAATACGTCAAACCTAGAGCAGTATTTGTGACAGTCTCTTCTATTATTTCAGCCAAACACTAGCTTTTGATTAACAGTGAAAAACTCGCTGAAGTACCTTAATCGGTTATTTGAATATTTCTGTTCTTCTTATTTACTATTTTCCGTCGACTGCAGCTAAAATGCTAACCAAAAACTACCTAATAAGCACTAGTAGACGTGATACTAAATCGGTGTAAAGACTGCATACTTTCCCCATTAAGATGATGCTATATTTTTACAATAAAAGCCTCCCTCGAATTATTTAGTTAAGATTGTACCTAGTGATCAAGGTCAACTTTTTTGTAATTGATAAACCCATTTTCCACAGCCTGCTTCTCTGGCCCAACGTTAAGCGTCGAAAGAGTATACGTGTGGCTGTAAAAAAAACATTATAAATTTTATTTCTCAGTCCTAGTATAGCCAGACCTCGAATTGAGCTTCACACAAAAATGCCTTTTAGAATGAATCGTTAAAAATAAGATTGGATGTCGTGACAACAACCATATTGGTACCTCTAACCTAAAAGTAATGCCGACAATACGATATCGTGATACCTCGTTTCATCCTCGTTATACCTCGTAATACCTCGTATACCTCGTAACCTCGTATACCTATAATACCTGGTTATACCTCCTTTCATCCAAGGTCACGACATCCAATCTTATTTTTAACGATTCATTCTAAAATGGCATTTTTGTGTGAAGCTCAATTCGAGGTCTGGCTATACTAGGACTGAGAATTATTGATATTTACTCCACGATTCTGATGAAGGGCTGTGCCCGAATATATAATCTTCAGTGTTTTTTACATTTCCGGATTCGAGGGGAGAGGCCAGGGAACATCTTAACAACTCATCATCATGCTCCTCGCTGCAGCACTTCAAAACTTATCAATGCGCAGAGAAATATTGAAACTATAGCCGCGGCATAGAAAAATGAATTTTCGGGTGCTTAAAGCTTCTGGAAGCCTCATTAATTCAGATATCCTTATCTCGGGTGAGTAAAAAACTGATAATTTTGCATGGCGCGGCCACTGGCAAACTAGTGAAGGGGCCAGTGGATCTTCCACCGGCTACTAAGGAGAACTTTTCCCCTCTAGAACCTGAACGTCATCGGGTTCGGGCTCATTGTTGCCTTCCAAACTGTTTAATTAAAAGACTATCTAGTTTCTTCCTACCTGGCCAAAAATCAATTTTTTTAGACGTGGTTGGAGTGTTTTAGAATGCAGTTTTAGTTTTAGAATGCAGGTTCCCTGATCCCCCTAATACGACCCACATGTAATCTGGTATGCACCACTACTAACTTGTGAAGGATAACTCTGCTAGTTCAGAAAACTCAGCGAATCCAGGGAACAATTGCTGTGAAATTAGTCCTCAGTTCAAGTAAGAGCTTCCATCTCAGCTGTTCTTTTATGTTCGATGAAACTTGGCGGAATTCCGGTGGCTTCTTGATATTTTCAGCTGGTCATCTCTTCTCGATCCAGGGTGTTTCGTATGGACAAACACTGAAACTACAATAAAACCCCATGCATATCCTATGGGAGGTCCGAAATCCAGGGGTGTCGAGACCCCGAACCTGTCTCCCTCCCGGGACCTCCAACAAGGGATGAAATTTTCAAAAAAATGATTGGGGGTGTCCAAATTTCAAGCAATGTTCATTATTGGCATAATGATGGGGATAGTACAATGGAAACTGTGTTTTAGCCTTTCGACATGATCATTGAACATGAACAGCTCAAAGCCAATCTTAAGTCCTAAAAATTCAAAACACGAAAATCTAACATATATTCTAACACTTCTTGAGCTTCCGTTGGGGTGCCCCAGCACCACCAGCACTGATTTATACCTCTGTCTCCACCCATGGTTTCAAAGGTGTTCAAAGGGGTCCCACTTTTTAACGGGTTTTGAACTAAGATAACAGTTTTGTAGAGCGTATCGAGAAACCACTATTGGCATATTTCATTTCGTCCAAAGCTTTCAATATTGAATTTCAGCACAAATTAAAACTCAAAACAAAAAATCAATATTCTCCAATTTCAAACCGAAATCCTTTTCCATTTGGCAACGCATGTCACGTGATTAATGATAACAAATGGCATGGCCACGCAACCTTACATGTCGCAAGCCACCGCAAGCAGTCAGGTTCGTAATTACACGCAATGCGTAATAAGGTCAACCTCGGGTAGTGCGAAAAAAGTGATATTTGTTTTGAGCGATTTAAGATGGAAACAAAATGTGGGTTCCCGATTTTAGGGTGTATCCTGTCCATAAACAGTCCTTTTTAGAATTTCGACGAAGTAGTCCATTCCCTTTAACACTGGCCTTTGTATTCATTCTCAGAGCACGCAATCGATTAGTAACCAGCCTCCGTGATTAATCCACGTCCGATTCTGCAGTTTGCTGCTATGTTAGGACTTCAATGACCCACTAGCGTTTTCCATGCATTATTGCACAGCGCCATCAATAGTAAGAGTGGACCCCTTGGGCAGAAGTACAGTGGCACGGCTTGTACTCCGCCCCCGCGCCGCCACTGCAGTACTCTCCTGGCCGTTGTACTACCTTTGGGGGAGAAATGCCGCCCAACAGTAAACCTGTCAACCCGCACCAGCCATCAACAACTTAATTTTCTTCTCCGTCATACTTGACTGGTTCTTATTTTAGCGACTCCCAGCTTTGCACTACCTTATCGTAGTCAATAATCATCTAGATTAGAAAGTATCTAATCAATTCGCGATCTCCTCCCCAAAGCCAACTTTCGCGCTATCAAACCTCTACGCGTCGCTAAATAATAAGAACCCACCAAACCAACCCGCACGCGGGGCCGGCTCGTCCAACGCATTGCCCGGGGGGCAGATCGGCTGGCGGGATTGAGACGGAGGGACTCCGGCGTGCGGTGACGGCGGCGCCAGTGCCTGCCCAGCTCGGTCGCGGTGAGGTCCTGTGTTTACTCTCCGAGTGGCGCGTGCGCGGGGTTTGGGAGCGGGCGGGTGTTTGCACGAGGGCGACAGTGTTTGCACAGCAGCTTGGTGAGTACACAGGTGACGCCGAGCCACTGTTTGATTGGATTTCCCTTGTGCCGTGTTTCTAGCGGGAAGACTGATGCTTCCTCGGTTTGTACCCGCAAACATCTCGTAAACAGCTACACCTAAACCAGGTGTTGATCCATTTTCGACGATATCGGTTATTCACCTGGATCGAAGGGAGCGGTTGCAGCCGTCGCTGATCAGCCAAGGTCGCCGGGCTGGTTTGTTTGGTGACGTTCGGCCTGTAACGGGCCGGCCCCGCTCAGCTGGGTTGGCAGCGCTAAGGGTTATGTGTTTTGGCAACCCGCGGAGCGGTCAATTTGTCACCACACGATCAAGTCTTTGCCGCAGATCAGCGGCAGAGCCGTTGACAGATCGGGCCCGCCGCGCCGGTGTTGTTTACGTTGAAGGACTCGTGGTCGGCTCCTGCGCTTGTGCACTGGCAGTCGACCTTTGCTGAAGCATGTGAACCAGAGCTAGGCTGCCAGAGCGATGTCAGGGGTATTTTGCAAACAGAGTTTGCAGTGAATCTCAGTAATGGGGCCTCTTATTCAATTACCCTCAAGTTGGAGTGACGTCGGGAAAGACGGCAAGGGCTTAGTGGTGTGGTGAGTGACGCGACGGCTGAGTTGAACACAGGAGAGAAGCTAATGGGACCAAGTACTGCTGCAAGTTAAAAGGAACTATTTGGCCTCTGAATTAGATCGAAAAACTTGTCTGCTAGGATTGGAGTATCAGCAAAGGTGTTGTCCGTGTGAAAATTGGTACCTTTTATATTATCATCATTACTTCGGCTCAGGGCCTTTTTACATACAAACTCGGGATCACTGTTGGTCTTCAGCCTTTCGAATTGTGCTCTTCTTGGAGTGAGTGCCCTCTTATTCCTCAATACCTAAATATATTTTTCGGGTTCTGCAAGGGCTGTTGCGCCTTTTGGTGAAGATCGTTATGGACCTTTACCAGATGTACCGGGCTTGTCGGTGCCACTCCTTTCCCAGCAAAGCGACATTCTGGTCTGAACGTCCCCATACACAGCCGTGAATTTACCCTGGCTTGGATAAGTTAAACAATTCTTGACAATAAAATGAATGCCCCGTTCGGCGAGTAATGTACTAATTTCTTCCTTGTGGACTATTTGCAAAGAAACATATCCATGTTTACCCTGGCGATCGAATGATCGAATGATCGAATGATCGAATGATGATCGAATGATCGAATGATCGAATGATGATCGAATGATCGAATGATCGAATGATGATCGAATGATCGAATATATCGAATGATCGAATGATCGAATGATGATCGAAAGATCGAATGATGTGTTGTGAACACATCATCATTCGATCTTGGTCAGAAATAAGCATGCCTATCATCCATGTTTGTGAACTCTTGTTCACTCTATATATCACGCTGGATTTTTGTGTTTGGTGTAGTTTTTAAAACAAAATACTGGGAGAGGGAAAATATAAAGGGCAAGAAAATCAGAGGTGCGTGTTGTATATAGAACGCAGCGAAGCAAGGTGATATGATAAACCAAGCCGGTATTTCGTAGAAGGTAAAGAAAATGCGCCAGATTGGGTTGCGTAGAGTTACACTCTCGATCCGGCACTGATAAACAACATCGCAGAGGAAAAAACTCGTATTTTGATTTTCTGAGAACCTGAATGTCCTTGGGCCGAGTTAAGTTCTCAAGTTGAGATTTTGATCCGGTTTTCTTACTTTTTTGTGCGAATTCAGTCATTGGAACCATTGGGCACGGAAGTAGCAGCGTTCCTGAGGCTATCATATTGCTTACAGTAGTGTTTTGCATTGCAGGTTTTTGCTTTGATATGACATTTCAATATTTTGCACATTTTACCCCTGAATATTTCTCAAGTTCAGCATACTCTAGGATTGATGGGACAGACCGGGGCAGTTTTAGCGTGTCAGATGGTCAGATGTGATAACGGCTATAGTGTAAACCTTCCAGGACCTTCTACCTACTCCAATGGCAAGGGTGTGCTATTCGGTCCCGTTCGATCCATGAGTCTGCCCCTAATACAGCCAATGAGCTCCGCTCGGCTCCCATTTGATATTTTTGAGACTTGTACCACGGTTCTTAGGAAGCTTAGCCGTTCTCTCAGATTTGTTAAAGCTGCGAACGTGAAAGGATGAGCGCTAGAACCCACACCCGTCACCCATCCCTATATTCCGCTGACAACCAGCGCGAGCTGGTGCTCTCCAGTGCGTTGCCATCCTCTCAGCCGTGGCGCCGCCCCTCCCTCTCTCTCAGCCTGGCTCTCTGGGTGGTCCGGACTCCTCGTCTTTGGTGCCATACGCCATGCGGGCGCGTCACAAAACGGTCGCGGCGCGGGCTAGCCGGGGACCGCCATGCGCTTGTGCGCGCGCGTGAGGCCAACGCATTACCCGACGCCCGGTAGGCGGGCCTTTTCGATGTGGGTGGTCTCTCTGCCGGTCGCCCTCCCACTCTCTCTCTAGAGCTGGAGCAGCGCTCTCGGGCCAGCCGAGGGAACGACGGCCGTAGATTGGCCTCGAGATGTTTGTTGTGGTGGTGGGTCGCCCGGGCCGCAGAAAAACAGCCGGGTAAGCCGACCAGAAAGTCGGCCGGTGCGCGGGGCCGCGATGCCCGACCTCTCGCCGCACGGGTCGCCTGCCACTCACCTGATAGATGTGTTGTTGTTGCACGCAGCCGAGCCGCTGCAACAATCCGGAGTTGCCGGGCTGGATTATATCGGACCGCTTTCGGAACGGCCCCGGTAAGATTGTGGGTGGTCTGGGTCTGATTTGGTCCCTGCTCGAGTTGCTGACAGGTCGTTGTCGTCATGTGGGCTACTAGAATTGTCGACGCTTGGCTCCGGTTGTTCCTGTGTGAAGGCCTGATTCTTTAGATAGTTTGTTGCAATTTTAGCACGCGAGTGGCTGAAGTTATGCGAAGTATGGTAGTGATTACCATTAAACTGCCAATAAAGCAGCGTAACAGAAATTACCTGCACTTTGGCACCAACTGCCTCTCTAAACTCAGCCGTACTTATTCAATTAAGGGCTGAATTTCATTTTATTTTTATTCACCCTCCACAGCAGTGCAAAGCTGCATTAGCTTGAAATACTGGAACGGTGTGTTGAGAATCAAAATTTGCAAGCAATCATTTTACCTGAATTTACGCTAGGTCCCTATAGCGCTTACTTTTCTGGGTAGTCTACAAGTCAGAGCGGTACGCTACAATCCTCAGTGCACTGGTGCCCTGCAACCGGTCCATTAGATCATATCAGGACTGGCGCTGAAGCCCGGGGCTCTAGATGGAAGCCCAGTTAAGTGTAAGTGCGCCACACACCTACTGGGTCACCGCAGTCACCTCAGGTGGGTTCTCCAGCAGGCCAACGCCCTGTGGCTTGGCTCAGTTCTCCCTGCTGGAAAATCAGCTCATACTAGGATTCACTGTGATAAGACACGGCCAGAGAAGTTAAAACTGTGTTCAGGTTGGGTGGCAAACTTAAAAGTTATGGCCAAACCTGCTTTCAATACTGCTAGCTTTATAGACAATTCAAAAATGTGTGATTTGTTAGGCTAATCATTGGTCCGGAGATGCAGAAAAATACTACACGTAATATTTGTTGTTTTTTACGGAAACTAAGCCGTTTGGGTATTAATGATTGGAGGGGTAGGGCACGGCACAATGCCCTCCATCTTGTAAAGGGGAAGGGGTGGCTGCCTCCGGTTCCCACGTCCTTGAGTGTTGACCCGGAAAAACTCAGCGGCAGGTATTTACCAAGTAAAAGGTATAGGAGTGCGCGTTACCCCGGTCCCACATAATTGTGATATTTCCAGACGTCAATGTTGAACCTCGTGGGGTTTTGGGACCTTTCTGTGATCTATTTTCGTTTCTCATCGACTCAAACAAACAATTGCCTTCTTCTTGCCTTTAAACGGCAGAAAAACTCAAAGGGGAGTAACTGTAAACAATAGTACCTATGTAAGCTAGGGCAGTAAAACCACGAAGATGTTTCTCATCCAGAGCTTGCAATCTTGTTGTGGATCTTGTTTCTTGCAATAACATAATGACTATGCTGTTATCTTGGACGCAGCATTTATCTTTGGCGACAGAATTTTTTTGGGAGTCCGAAAAAGATCTCGAAAACCACCCTAGTTAGCGGAAAGCAGTACACGGTGTAAGGTAGCCTGACATAAGCTCTAAAGAAAGTGCTCTCTATTTTTTGTCAAGTTAAATCTAAGGTCACCAGAAGCCAAAGCATACTGCTTTAGGGATGTATTAGGATGTTATGGAAATAAAGGTGTTTAGTCATAGCATCTGATATAGAAGAACCAATCTGGACCCAACTAGAGCCTCCATAAGCCATGAACATAAAGGTCCAACGCCTCTGTCTTGAAGGACATATATTAAAAAACGTTCCAGAGTCCCACGAGGTTCAACATTGACATCTGAAAACATATATACCTACGTTAATGGTGATAAAATTGGGGGCTAGGGGCGCTGAAGCCCCTCCCCCTCCCCCGTCTGAAATGTCGCAGTGCCTGTAGTAAATGCCTAGGCGGAGGCTGGTCCAAGGCAATGGCAGGGAGGCTCGAGCCCCCTAGCCCCTCCCCCCGAATGAAGTCCTGGATCTCCTGGTCCTGGTCACTGACCTATGTCGGAACGGTATACTGCGTACTCGTATCCGCTTAATCGATCTAAGATCTTTTACTTTGTTAATATCCACCGCTGAGTTTTTTTTGTCATGTCAATACTCAAGGACGTGGGAACTGGTTTTAGTCCACCCCTCGCCTTTACAAAACTGTATGCACATTCGGAATCCTCTCAGCAAGCAGTATATATAGAGTGAAGTGGGTCAAATTGCGTGTCCTATTAGAATTGCAGGGATAAGACAAACCCAATGACGTCAAAATAAAGGCTGTATCTCCATTCCCAACAAAGTTATCGAGCTTAAACCATTTTACCCATGCATTTCGAATGGAGAGGTCATGGCGCGTACCTGATCTTAGGTCACCTATCTCGAAAATCCCGACACATATTTTGTAGTACCTGGTGTGAATTTCAGATCGTGGTTCACTATTACGTGATATGAATTGCAGATCGATATATTTCCCCGTTCTTACTTATGGTACCTTAAATTTTTCGGAGATGAGGTCGCTTGACCTGCATTGGTGACCTGACCTGAAATGAACTGGGCCCAAAATGGTGATATAAGTTGCAAAAAACAATAAGGGGAAAGAAAGGTACACTAAGTACGACGGAGCTGCGCGCTGCCGTTTTCAGTCCATCTGGGAGAAACCCGAGGGGGTCCCCCGTCAATGTACGTGTTAATGTAGGTGCTGGCCGGAATTCGTTGATTTTATATTTCATGCACCAGCATCAGCTTTTGGGAGATAAGCTTTGCCCACTGTTGGCAATATACTAAGTACTTTGGAAACTATTCAGATTTATATTATATATAAATGATCCATGTTACCATCCGTGGTTGACGATTCATAATGGTAGCATCTAAGACATTTCTGGGGCACTGCCACCTTAGAAGATTAGGTAATAAAGTCAGACTTCGCCGTAAGGTAGGCTCATAGAATACAATGAGACTTACTTCCCTCAACAGTTAGGCGGATAAAATCATCACGTCTGGACTGGTGAGTGAGATCGTGTTCTTTACCTGTTGATGCGGAAGGACTTTTCGGATAATATCATTAAGCGTTCGCTGGCATTTACAGTATACACTGACAAACTCAGACTTCGACCTTTGCATTGTCCTACATTTCTGCACACCACTCACAGCGGCCGACTGCGTCCATTGGCCACCACACAGAACGCGGTCGACAGCTACTTTTGACCAACCCATAAAACATGGTCGACATTGCCTATTGACCACCACACAAAACGCGGTCGACAGCTGCTATTGACCAACCCATAAAACGTGGTCGATATTGACCATTGGCCACCACGCAAAACGCGGTCGACAGCTACCTTTGACCAGAGTACCCACAAAACACGGTAGACCACGACCAATGACCACCACGCAAAACGTGGTCGACAGCGACCATTGGCCAGACGCACCCACCAAACGGTAGACTACGACCAATGGACCAGATCGACACTACTACCAACCCATAAAACGCGGTAGACCACGACCATCGACCAGCACGCACAACCTCGGCAGACTACGACCATTGACCAGATCACACACCGCGTTAGACTACGACCAATGACCAGATCACACACCTCGGCAGACCACGACCACTGACCAGAGCACACACCTTGGTAGACTACGACCATCGACCACACCAAACGCCGCTGGCCGGCCCGTTTTCCGTTTAACGGCCCGACACCCTCCTCTCTGCCAAGAAGCGTAACGGCAGAAGCGGCCTCCACCAGATGGGGAATGTCGCTGTGGATGCTGTAACCTAAACCCGGCGCCCCTCTGTCGGCACACCGACTTCAGGAACGGGAGCTGACCAGAGGCGCACTCAGGAACTGAATGGAAGGGGGTCAACTGTCAAAACTTTACCAGGGGAGGGTCTGGATTTCAGGAATGGAGAGCTCACTTGGCATTGATGGTTTAGGGTGTGGTCGTCTGCTGGAGACGCCACTGGATGTAGTGAGGGAAACGTGGGAAGAAGATGCAAGGCATGTCTAAGGACGGGACATGTTTGTGCACGCATTTTTTCGAGTTGTTGAGACACCCAAATAAGCAGACCATGGAACAGGGCTGATTGATTCAGTTGTGAAGAGACGTCTGACGTAAACATTGTTCAGATCAGTGAATAGTCAAATACTGAAACTGCAGCGTTCTCAAATTGATGACTAACCGGCTGGAAAACTCACACCCGGAGCACGACCATTTTGGCATCCTAAAACTTGAACTTGAAGCTTTGAAGCTTTATCTCGAAGCTTTATCTTCTCTTATCTCCTACTCTCTTTGAAGCTTTATCTTCACCTACACGTTGGTTGTTTTGCACTTTTATAATGACATTATTTGTAGGTAGTCTATTGGTTGATACTCTGAACACCAGCAGATCTATTTGATCCATAGACCATAGGTCAGGAGATCCAAGCGTCAAACCTGGGCGGATTTGTACCGGCCGAATCGACCAGTCACGACCGTCATTGCACAGCCCGCCCTCGGAATGATTCTGTGTCACATTCAGTTACCCGCGGCGTGCAATTGCAACGCGACAAAACGTCGTCAGGAAGGTGCTAAATGTGCCATCACTTCTGCCGGTGTCTGCGAATAAATTCGTTTGCAATGGACGGCCTGGCGCAGATTCCGGAGACCTTGCTCCAACCTTATGGACGGAGTTTTACGTGCACGACTGACCGCGATTTTCCTCTTGCTGTTTAACTTCATTGATCTGCTGGTGTCCAAAACGGTCTGACTTTTCCTTTAACTGATAACTTACGCCATTAGTACATGCAAGGTAGATATCTACTCGGTTATACTTCATGCAATCCGAAATTACTCGTACCAGTTGTACCCATGAAAACTCTTTGAGACCGTAGGTGGGCGTACCCATCACAACAGCGGTGCAGGGGTACAAAGCTATTAGCAGGCACACGCTTGTATTGTATTGTTATAAGTGTTGGGGTTTAACGACGCATTAACTGCCAAAGTTATAAGGCGTCGGTAACTCTCGCCCTGTTGGGAGGGATTTTGGGGATCAGACGAACTTAATTGGAGGCTCTGCCGGGAATTGAAACCGGGACCTGTGGCTCAGGAGACATGGTTGATACCCACTGAGCTACGCTCCCCCAGGCACACGCCTACTGCACTCGCCTTTAAGGGTAGAAAAATGCAAAACTCGGGAGATGTCTCAGGTCAGCAATATGTACTACCCGTGAGATGATTCAAACTCGTGTTATGAAAAACCGACAACTGTGAAAGTAACGAGTAAAAAACAGTTGGTAGAGGCAAATAGAAAAATATTTCCTTTTAAAATTATAAGTTAGTTGTTTTGTAGTTAAATGATTCGTGGGCTCAAATTCCAAAGATATAGCGTCAAAAGTGCAATGATATGTATGTGATTGATGCAACAGGTAGCAACCACAACATGCACAATGAAAGCGATGCAAAAACAATCCAGGTCAATAGACTAGTGCTTCCATAGTTTCGCCAGCGTTGCCGCGCCGTCACGGTCGCCTTTTATACGAGTGAGGCGGGTCGTGACAAACACTGCGACACTCGTGAACACCTCGTGAAACGGTCGTGCGTCCGGGGCAGACCGTGAAATACGGAGCGCTACCTCGTGACCACGGTAAAAGAGCTACGAATAGGAGTAGTCAAGGTAGCGAGAGCTGGTCATAACGCCGTGCCATGGCGAACAGGCTGTGCCTGCTGTTCCAGTTGGTAGCAGGTGGTCACCCTGTGCCCCCTCCCCCCTCCCTCCTGGCTGAGGGGCATGCCACGAGAGAGATGAAAACATTTGATATGAGCTCCTGCTTCTGTCACGTCACACTGAGAACAGGACATTTCTGTAGGCCATTTCTCAACCAACTTAGCGTAATTGACAGCAGTTTATACCAGTAGCAGTCACATAAAGAGTAAAAGTCATGAGTCGTAGGAATTTACTACAAGGTGCCCGTATACATAGGCTGAGAAGTCATACGTGATAACCAGCTTTACTCAGTAAACACAATAACCAGCAGGAAAAGATCAACTACCCTGCGCGAGTAAAAAACTTACCAGAGCTGTTTTTTATGTGTAAAGTGGACACAGTTGTGGTGGCTCGTTTGATTAAATATTTACAGTCTGGTGCGATCGACTTGTACATGGTGACCACCATCCCCGTGCAAAAAAACCTCCCATCTCCACCACGCAGAAACACATCAGTGTGTTCCTTCCAAATCCATCGCTCTCCAGACGACTTCAAAAGCGCCGCCAAATTGGGAAATGGCTGTTCAATTGGGAAAAGTACCACTCCTCGTGGCTGCATCACTTGCCGGAACGAGCCCTCTCAATTCACTCCATTGTTCCACTCTCATTACCCCGGCCTGAAGAGTTCATAAAAAAGACCTCACAGCATGCACACATCCGCTGATTAACCCCACACATGATGAATATATTGCTTAATTAACTGGAGAACAATGTGGTTTCATTACCCGGTCTGGTGGGATCAAAGCCTGGTGTAGCCGACTCTACCGCTGCTGGGTCCGAAATCAACCGCACAGGAGACAGTCTGGTCAAAGGCATACCTGTACTAAATAATATGTTTCCGCAAATGGCACAGTCAAGTCTTCTATGAAGCTGTGTCTTACCAGTGGGTGCCACTCACACTAAATTTACGTGAATTGCCTGCAACAAGTCATGCGCGGCTGGATAATAAATATGAGATAGCTGTCCCCTCCTAAATAATAGAAGTAATCCCCTCTGAAAATAAATGAATTTGAGGGAAAAATTCACGAAATATCCAGGAAAATAAGTGCCCCAACTGGACAAGTTAATTTGTCTTGTAATTGGACCGGACGTGGTTTTCCTTCAAAACGAGCAAACCTTCACCTTTAACTAAGGGTTCCATTCGATGAAAACGCTCAAAGCTAGCATGATACGTTTTAGATCACTTCATCAACGCCAGCGCAGGCAATCACAGCAAACACTTGAGTACAAAATCACCAAAGGCACCAGCCTCCCAGATAAATCACATTCATCAAAGCAGCTCATCCCTGGCCGAGGCGATATTAATGCGGCTCGTGATAAAGCATCGCAGGCAGTTGCGACCACCCAGCATCCATGGTTTGTCAAAGTCGACAGATACAACAGACGCCTGGATGAAAAAGATGCCAATGAATAATGATTGTCGCAAACAAGCCTTGCTCCGGGCCCACCCGTGCGCGTCGCTGAAGTGCTTGAGCTAGCCCGGGTCCACGCCCAGCCAAGTGCGCTTTCATTCTGTCATGCAAAAATGCAGGTCACAGGTATGAAATATCAGTTGTTGGTCCGCTGACACTGCAATGACTATTGCACGGTGAGAACGACCACACTCACACAGAGTTTAGAAAAGAATTGCGTTTGCTCAACATTACACAGAGTTATTAATATTCTATTACTGTTTTCTCTACTAACATCGTAATGCAACGTAAGCGGCATGTCATCTGAAGGAAATGCAATTACCTTGGGTATTTTTTTCGGGAGATGTAAAAAATGAGCTGCGGGACAAGCAGACCACAGTTCTTCCAAGTTTATAATTTCGAGCACGCCTTAGCACAGAAATCCTTCTCTTAACTTTAACCTAGTATCGTGATGTCAAGGCGGCACGATGGGGGTGGCATCTTTTGGATGGAAGCTGAATTACGACAAAGATGATAATTAATTCTACCTACAATGAAATTATAAAAGGCACAGGTGAGAAATTTCATATTATTCTTGATGCATGCCTATGTGAATATTATGCCAATGCTAAACATATTTTTTAAGGTTTAATTGTTACGACAAAACACGCTTTCTCTCCATGGGTGTCCTGAAATTACCTCTGTATAAAATCTTATTTCGAAATTTTAGGGAGAACTGATGTCAAAATCCATTTGGCAAACGCAAACCAGGCATGCGCGGGAGAAATAAAACACGGCCAAGAAGGGCACTGCTAAAGTTTGCGTTTGTGCATTGAAGGCAATATAAGGGAATGCGAAATCCCAAAATGTAAAGGAGAGTCTACTGAACGAAAGAAAGCTTCCTAATAAGTCATATTTATACCAAAAGTGTGCAAGCGCCTCATAAGTTAGTTATCAAGAAAGATTGGCTCTCTCTCTCTCTCTCTCTCTCTCTCTCGCACTCTGTGGACTGTCTCTGCGTCCGGTGTCGTCTGTCTCTTGTCTCGTCCGCGCTCTGTCTTTTGTGTCGTTTCCTTCCAGAAAAGAAACTGAAGCTGAAGGTTGTCCGTGGATTTTGACCTGAGCTTTTTCTTACCTAATCTGTTCTGTTCATAGCTATCACGAACTTGTAGTTTTGTCCAGCTGGTATGGGCGGTCATAAGTTTTTGGTCTCACGTTTTACTGCTAAGTCATACATTTTGGTCTCACATTTTTAGTGTAATAATTCAAACGGTGCGAACACATGGTAATGTGTGTAGCAAGTCCTTTGAACATTTTTGAATTGTCAAGTCAATATCAACTTGTTCAGTTGGTAGAGCGTTGGGCTCCGGCCCGCTGCTCAGGAACATGCATTGGCAGTGCATGCACAGGCTTGGGAGCGGTTCCCCTGAGACGCTCCGGCGCTCAATAGTTTACCCGACGTACAGGTCGGCTGGCAACTGACTGGTGAGAGAGTGACCTGAGCGTGGTTGCCGTCCCTGTGCTTTGTGGGACGTCAATTTTGACTTCTAAATTGACCCCCGTATCTTCATTGCGGGAGTTGCTCGTTCGGACGTTGGGGTCGGGGTCTTTGTGACAAGTCCCTTGATGACTCAAGTGAGACTCCGACTCCAAAATTTGAACTTGCAACAACTTGCGCAACATTTATAAAAATACGTAGTGGACTGCATGGTTTATTAATATTTGTCTTTTGAATAATGATTGTGACATTTTCGGTGGTCGGGCTTAAAAACACACCGGCGACGTGTTCATCTTGTGTTGGCTGCAACATCAGCGACGTTCATCACTCTTTACTGGATGCTGGCTTACTTTCTGACAAGTTCATGAAGGGCGTACAATGAACATTTTAATAAATATATGTACCTATGTGAAAACATGCGCTTTGTGGGGCCATTCCCGCCAAATGTGCTGTGTAATGGTGAATATGACAGCGTTAAATGCCAAGTTATTGTTTGGTATGTATATAATTTGAAACCGTTTTTCAATGCTACCTTTTAGAGACTGTTTCCGGCCTGCGACCACATTTAGTTTTCGGTTGTTTTTTCACGCAGTGACGTGTAGTATCCCTAAAATTGTGACGTATGATGTTTTAAGGAAATCGGCGAAATGAGGGAGATACCTGTTGTGCCTTCCCACCCTGGATCCGCCCCTGCGCCCTTGCAGGGTCTGAGGGGAGTGTGGGGAGAAGTTGTTTGTTGTACCGCACGATGAATAGGACAGCATTTGAGGAAGAGGGAAGAGGCATTGTGAGAAACTGTGTATAGCAGTGTGCTACAATCTTCTTGTGGAAGATGCTACTGGTGGAGGCAGCGGCGGGCATTCCGAGCTAAATCCCTTTGGCAGTGCTCCCTTGACCGTTGCCAGCCTGCAGTCGTCCGCTTGTTCTCCCTGGGACGTATTGCTGGAGGCTGTAAAGTTGTCGGTTAGTTTCCCTTGGGATGTACAGCTGTTCCATCTGCCGTGGAATATACAGACGTGTGTCACTGCGAGAGATGGTGACAGTTTAATACTCTGCAATTGTAGAGGGTGGTATATTTAGTAATGTTTGTTGATTAGATTCGTCGTGAAAAAATAATCTATATTAACTTGGTGATATTTCATTTTTACTTCTTTGTCTATACAAAGTTATTGTACTGGCCCGCCAGTGCAATAACAAGCGGGCCAGCACTAATATAAATTATTAGGTACTAAATGCATTCTAATAATTGAGTACCATAACATGAATTATTGTCAAGCAACAAAGCCTGGTGGATGACAAATTCATAAACATTACTGAAGAATGAGTTGCTGTAATCGTTTTGTTTCATTGCATATTTACCCCTGTTTATACATCGTTCATCATTTGCTCGCAAGGTTTCGGCCAGGCGTGCAAAAATACGTCAGTTCGGCCCTGCAAGCAGAACGTGTTTGCCTAAACCTGGCAGTTCCACAAATAGCTTGCTGGAGTTTACGCTGCTTAGCTAATGACCCGTACTCTCCTGCATCACTTTGAACTTTTTCACACCAATACTCAGAAACATCCCTCACCAGAACCTCCGGAGTTGAAATGCTAATGTGCGCCATTACACGAAATTGCTTGCTACAAAATTGGGCGGCAGTTGCCGAAGAGCAATTACGGTGGCAAAGAAGTGAAATATTACGGAGTCACGGCCGGCGCCCCGGTATGATAACACCATCCGGGAAATGACTCAATTCGGCGTGGGAGTTGAGGGAGCCAGCTGCGTGCCTGGTGGCCCTTCGCTTTTGATTACTCGCCCTAATGTCCGAGGTGTGAATACCGATTATTTGCACATGCAGGAAGCGCTTTTTACGCTTGAATGGGTGTAGCCGAGAAGCTTTTTGAATACTTTTGCTGTTGTTTGGATGTTAGGCGCTTAGAAACCATCTTACCCAGTTTCTGCTGGATATTTGGGAAAACATTAATGTATAAAACTTTACAAAATATTTGAGATCTTGCATAAAGGACACTAAAAATCCTGCAGAATACAAGTAATTCAGGAGCTGCCTGAGATGTTGCAAGAGTTTCAATCATGTACTCTCTTATGTTATACAGTTTGGAAAAAATGGGAAAAATGTTCTGTCGCTCATCTTAGTGTGTTATACATGAAACCCGAGCATCTGAGAAGCTTTTGAATGAAAACAACTCGTGAACACTGTGAGTGACGGAGAACAGGGAACCATGGCTCAAACACAGGGAAACAGGGCAAGGGGAAGGGAGAATACGAGACCTGAGACCTGCCTGCCTAATGGAGTGAAAGATCGGCTTACTTCTCCCCCAGGCAGAGGGGTCACGAGTTCCCGACGTCTGTGAGGGGACGCTAAATGGAGGCAGAACTGATCAGCAGGTGTTGGATGGATCTTAGCGTAAACAGCGTCCGCTATATTTAGAGGGCTTTGGTGTTATGGCTGCCATTAATGCTGCGTGAAAAACACCATTGGTAGTCGTCGCCAGTGGGTCAGAAGTGATTGATCGAGTCCGAGTGCCAACTCTCAAACAGGCTCCGCTCCGAGGGAGGCTGCTTTTGGCTGGGTTGCACGCTCGAACTTTTGTTCGCTTTTGGCTATGATAATGGAACCTAGTGCGTGAGTTCCTTACTGGCGTACGCCATTGCTACCTTTGCTCATGAATGTAGGCACTGCTTGACAACCAGTGGGTCAGCTTTTAACTCTTTTGTTATGTACTGGTACTCCACTTCGGGACTGTGTAAGCAAGAACCATAGCGGTGAGACAAATGTTACAAACCAAGGGACTTATGAGATAAATATTGCTAGTGAGAAATTGATCGCCTCGACATTCCCACGCTAACAGGCCAAGTCTGTTCTTGACCCTCGCCCCGATGAGGAGGGGGGCGGGGTTGAACACCCCCACGGCTTACTCCCACGGCGCCAGAAAACTTTGGCGAATGGATATGGGCTTTATGGGTACTTGGCACACCTTATCCTTTATCAATTGCTGCGATGCGATGCGAAGATGACTGTTTATATTTTCTTATTCCGAAAATCGTAGACTCCTATGCCACTACCTAAGGTCGTGCTGCAAGTTTGTACCTGAGGCCTCTGAGATATCATCTGGGACTACATAAGCAGGTGTCAGAGTTAGGTCAATAGTTTTGCTGAAAATGATAATACAGCGCTCATTCTCGCACCATAAAGTTTGAATCATCATTTTGGGTCGGCTGATAGGCGTATCGATTATTAGGTCAGATAGTGACCCTGACCTGATGCTAGGTCAGATTATTTTTACATTTTGACCTAGTGTTGTCATGTGCTGCAGCATTGGACACGCCGTAACGAGAGGAATCGAATGACGCCTAAATTTGATTCTATCTCAACTCAGTCAGAAGCTAGAGCTAAAAAACGCTGCCCAACTTGTCATATCGTTGTCATACATCAGTTGTTGTTGTACGTTCGTTGTTGTCATATATTAATAAATCGTTGTCATATCGTATCGTTAACACTCACCGGGGTGGGTGTTAACAGGATGTTAACGAAATTAACATATATCGATCTAGTTTGATACTTAAGAGTATCACAGTATCACACAGCCCATTTAAACCAATTTCGCGAAGTCGTAAATGAGGAATTTATTTAATGTATTTTTCGCCTTTTGGGACGTCTATTGCTAAGCCGGAATTTTAAGTATTATTCCTACCATAATTTCACATTGCTCCCATGATACTGTTTCTGACTTTGTCTGACCGAAAGCTCGCGTGCCACGACCCAAGTTTGTTTGGACAGACTGCTCTTTGGACCTTGTTCTAAGGTCCCCAATTCCATAGCTCATTGGACTGCTACTCAACTTGGGTAAACATTTAACAGGAGGAATCACGCGCGTTGACAGTGCGCCTTCTCCTCAAGACATGAACACTGAGACCCTGTCGAGTTAATTATTTCCTGGTTTGAAAACAGACTGTACCTTCAGAATACACGTGCCGTTCTCTTACCCACCACTTTGCAGCTATCTAGCCGATGTCTAGTTATCATGTACCCCAAGACGTCTCCTGGCTGCTTAAGTCATCTGCGTTCCTAGTGTGATGGCCAGTTGGCTCCCTCGAGACTTTTTGTCATCTGAAAGAGATCTGAACTTTTTCAAAACCGAAGACGATGGTACATTTTCGGCCGGAAGTAGGCATGAGCGCAATGTAAAACGAACACAACTTCGAAGACATATCGTTTTCAAGGAGGAGGTTCGTGTCGGCGAGAGGTTGAAGAATGCGCTAGTGAAGGCCAAATTGTGTTAGAATTGTTAGATTTCTTCAGCCATTTAATCACTAATTAGCCCAACTTTTCGCTTTTAAAGCTTCATTAGGAGCTCAAATATGCAAAGTTTGATTAAAAACGCAATTAAAATTCAATCAACACAAGTCATGAGCAAATGGCATATTTAATTACATCGCGCTTCAATAAACGCGTCTCTCAATCTGTTCCAACCTAAACTCGAGGGGTTGAAGATTTCCTCCCTCCACCTAATTTCTGGCCGTAGATGATTTGGCTGTAAACGGCAGTGCTATAGAACCAAATTCCGAAACAACAATTGCATTGTACAAATTAAGTAATACAGCATATTTGATTTAAGTATACAACCTGTTGGTAAACCTCAACAGTATTGTGTTGCTGTTGTAATGACAATAGTCTTACTGCCCTCTGATTTTTTTGATGGATTACTTGGTGGGATATCTGCTGAATGGTTTTCGCTTCACCATAATTTGTTCATACCTCTCTCCAGCGATGTTTTAAAAGGAGTGTTGACTCTCGGCGCGCAGTGTTGACGTTGACTTCTGTCTCATGAGCCCCCCACCAGGAGCAGAAGCAGAAAATAACGGGACTTCCATACCGCTGCTGCAAAACCGTTCGGTGTCTGCTGTGGAGACTTAGTTTAGACCTGGTGTCCCTAAGATGGGAACAGATATCGGTCCCGGCCAGGAATTTCCCGGGACCAGGGTCTGTACCGGGACATACTAGGGTTGAATGTTGCTTGCTGATGTACTGAGCGTACAGTCCTCCGCAATTGAAATTGCTATTACTAGGCTCGACCGGTTTAGGATGAATGTCTCGCAACCTATGGTGTCTATAGCTTTACAAACGGGTTCTTCATGTGTATTTTTGCAAGAGCTTTCCAGTGGTTACCATTATTTCCTAATCTGACATCTGCGTGAGAAAATATTACACAATTACTGATTTTGCTGCATTCTGACGGGGTAGGATTCGGCTGACTTGCCACCGCCTCTGATAATCCCCGACCATTCGCTCGACTGGCACGCATACCTGGGTCACGTGATTACTACGTGTTTACAACGACAGGTGCAAGGTCACACGTAGTAAATAGTGTGTGGCGCGCAGGGGGCACAGTGTTTTGAGCCGAGGTGATCAGTACTGTCTCGCAGGTGTCTAGCCCCAGGCGGTCCGTTGAGTGACCGAGGCGCCTGGGCACGAGAGTCCAAGACTGGGTATGTCTGAGTTATGGCTTCAAACAATGTTTTCAGCCTCATAAGGCTCACATGATCACAGCTGAAATATTTATTCGGATGGATTAGATTTCATGGAGCTTAAAACGGCACCCTGTGGCCGGATTTTTGTAATGTAACACCCGCCCCGGTGGGTCTCCGAGCCACCTTCCCCTATTGGGGAAGGGGTTTAAACACCTCCCCTCGAACCCGGCTCCTATGCAGGATAGAGAAAAAACGCGAACACTGGTGGATAACTCATTAGAATTTATCTCGAAACTACATTAGTCACTTTTTGTCTCAGGTCAATATTGAGGTCATGACTGATAAAAAATGTGATAGGGTGTAGAAGAGTTTCTGGGCCCTATCGTCTGACTGATTTCAGTTAGTATAAACTGTAAGGCGCCATTCGCCTCCTGTTTTTACGGAAAATCGAACCATGTATATTATGACTATACTACATGAAAACATAAAACTAACGTGACCTAAGGTTAGGTCAAGGTCTTCATCTGATCTAGCATAATCAATATGCATATGAATCAACTTGCAATAACAATCCAAACGTAATGATATCAAAAAAATTCATCATTTCCTGCGAAATTATTGACCTAAGTCTACCTGTTTAAACCTCGTCCCAGTGGAAGGTGTTTAAACACCCCCACGGGTTTTTCCGGCGGCACGAGAAAAACAACGGCGGGAAGCACCGCCGTACTTGGCACCCTTTATCCTTGATTGATTCCGCGACTTTCCCCAAAATTTTAAGGTTGGGTCATCTCAGGTCAGGTCACCAGTGCAGGTGACCTCACCTCCAAAAATTTTTAAGCGGCATAAGTAAGAAATGGGTTACTTTATCGAATTAAAACTTATTCCATATAATGGGCCCACCGAGTGCTACAACATATATTCCTGCATTTTTCATATCGATGACCTAAGGTCAATTACGGACCATGACCTCGCCATTGTAAATACATGGGAAAACAGAAATTACTTTGCATGAAATGATACAGCTTTTATTTTGATATCATTGCGTTCAAATTGCTATTGCGAGTCGATTGATATGCATATGGACTATGCTAGGTTAAAAAGTGACCCTGAGCTGAGGTCAGATCATTTTTTGGTTTTGACGTAGTATGGTTCGTTCGATTTTCCGATTTGATTCATCATTCGATTTTCCGTGACAAGAGGAAGCGAATGGTGTCTAAGAAATGATTCTCACTCAACTCTGGCAGACGCTAGATCCCAAAAACTCTACTCCAAATCCCACTTTCTTTGACCTGTCATGACCTCAAAATTGATCTGAGCCAAAAAGCGACTAATATAGTTTATTCATGAATTTGTATGAAATATCCACCAGCGTTCGCTTTTCTCGCTATCCCACATAAAGGCCGAGTTCGAGGGGGTGTTCAAACACCTCCCTCCCACCAGGGCGAAGGTGGCTCGGAGGGCGCGGAGGGCGCTCACTGGCGCGGGTTAGGTAATTCAAGATGACATCTCAAAGATCACAGGTCCAAACTTGCAGCATGAGCCTGGAGAGGGGCTTAAGCTACTGCGATTTGGAGAATGCGAAGGTATTCTACTACATATCAACAGAAATAAAGCAATTCCCCTCAATTTTCGTTTTCCCATGCATTTCCAATGGAGAGGTCATGATCTGTATCTGATCCAAGGTCATCGATATGTAAAATCCCGGAATATATTTTGCACTATTTGATGGGGCCATTATGTGATATGCGTTTTAAGAAGACAGATTCACACCGTTATTACTCACGAAATCTTAAACTTTTTGGAGTTGAGGTAACTTGACCTGCACTGTTGACCTGACCTGAGATGGCACAACCGTAAAATTCTAGAAAAGGTTGAAGAACTAATTACGGATAGGGTGCGCCAAGTACGGCGGCGCATCGCGCCGGCATTTTTGTGCCCAGTCGGAAAGACCTGAGGGAGGGTGTTCAGACCCCCCCCTCCGGGGCGAGGGTGAAGACGACTCCAATAAATTTTTGATCTGGCTGAATCCAGTCAGGTGCAAGGGATGATAATGGGAAAAGCCCAGTATGTCAACCAGACACCACCTGGCCTCTTTTCACAACCATTGCGACGTGGGGCGTCAGTCCAACTCCCTTCCCCCTGTTAACTCAGGAGTCAAAGGTGATACGAAAAATAGAAATGGCACTGGAAGCTCCTTGCCGTCTTGTTATAAAGATATAAACACAAATAAGCTCGAGATTATGACCTTTAGTGATCCCTGGTAGCGTCATTATTGACGTGATCTCAAAATAACTAGACGATATCTGGGTAATTTTTATTTCTAAGAACTTTTGAATGAGGAGGAAACTGGACCTAGGCCTGCTATAGGAGCCACGTTTTTCCCTTGCTTTGTCGTTCTTATCTAAGAAAAAACAAAATTGACCCACATGGGCGTGGAAATGACGTTAAAATTCGTTCACCTGACCTAAACTGTTATCAATTTACAGCCATAAGTTGTCAGGTTGATAACCATAAATTGGTGTAAGACGAATAGTCTCTCATTCAAATCGGCTCCGAATAACTCGCCAAAAAATGAGGATGGGGCCCGAGAAGAGCACCAAGGCGATTAAAATCATGTATATGGGCATATGTTTTCCTTTATATTTCCCCCTCAGCTTATCAATGGAATGGCCTGGGGATTTGGGTCAGTTCGAATTCAAATTGTTTGCCAGGTTGAACATATATGTCTGTTCCATGGGTGTCTGTTCCTGTTGTGACTTACGCTGATAGTATTGTCACCATTGTGCTGCAAAATAAATAAATAAATATATCTATATTATATGCTAATCATGACTTATGGACCAGAAAATGGTAAAAATGAAAACGATTAACATATTTTGCTACAATTCATGAACGCTAGGTCGCTAAAACTATTTATGAAGAACAAGAAGGGAGCATGAAAATGTGCCGTTTGGCTAATGGGGTCTCAATCACAAAAAAATATTTGAGAAATGCGTGAGGTAGGGAGTTGAAACCTACTACTACATTACAAATGACTAAAACTATCGACTTGCAGAAGTACTGAATCCTCATATTTATTTGGAATGTTTCGAAATTAGGATCAAATATTCTGTCTGAATTTTATTCCACTGTTTTCTTGTTGCTCATGTGTCCAGGGTGAAATACACACATTCAGGTCTTGCTTGTTTTCGCTTTTTTTCAGAGACAAAGGAAGAAAATGGGTTAAAAGCAGCTTTGGGTTTTTACACACACTGAATGTTGAGGCTATATGGTGTCGCCAACTCTCATGTTGTTGGGAGTGGACATAAAGAGAACATTACATGAATCGAAAAAAGAGCTACTGTTTTCTTTATTAGGTTCTTCGGTTTCCTGCCTTCCCCTTGCTTGCCTGATTATGTGCTCATAACGACCTTCATCAAAGGTCGCATTAGCCCTTGCCAAACGGGAAAGGCCTTCAAGTACTTCGAGCTACTGTTTGCCAGTTGGGAAAAATTCCAAGGGCTGGGGACCATTGGTAGGGACTGCCAACCAACAATGGTCATCAGCTTACATTCAAACATACCCTGATTTGCATAAATCAGTATTCAGATAAAGGGATGTCTTCGACTTCAATTCAATGTCGTGGAGTGGTCAGCGTAGCTGGATTCCACCCAGCCGACCCGGGTTCAAGGCCCGGCGGTTTCCCTGAACAAGGAGCAAGCTGGCTCCCGGGATATCTTTTCAACAGTAAAAGAGTTGGCGACGCCATAGGACACTGGCAGTTGGTGCATCGATAAGCCCCAAAAATTATACATTACGTACAATATCGTATAAAGTTAGTGATAAATGCTTATGTGCCTCTTCTCCGGGCGGCCAAAACCAATGCAGATACGTTAAGTTGAGATGACAGCTGAGGGTGCACGATAGCTAAGGGCCTCTCTGGGCCAGCTAGGCTTTCGAAAGATTGTACCGATGATACCTCCACAGAATTTGAGCTTAAAACGCCCTTTAGTCCAAGCGGCTCAATATTAGGCTGCGGGTGTTCTCAAAAGTCTTATCGAGGCTAAATACTTAAACTCAATGAAATCCCAAAACAATGTACTGATAATAATCTATCGGGCTGAACCCGAATCAGTCCAGCTTAACACGCATTGTCCGCTTGAGTCCCGTGTGAGTTTCAGGATAAGCAACCACTATTTACTCCCTGCAAACATTTCTCGAAATTCAGAATATCGGAGCTTCCGCACTATCTCTCATTGTTCAGTTGTTTATTACTGACTTTTGCGGAAGGTCCTAAACCATTCAAAGGAGGTGTAGCATTCTGAAACACTTCAATTTTGGAAGACGAGTATTTATGTGTCCTAGACAATCAAGCTTTTCTTGTTAACTGTTAAGCAAATGTTTTTTCAGTTCACAAAAACACAACTCTTTATGATTTGTGTTATCTACGCGTTTTAAGCTACTACGAAGGGTTAGGTTAATAACTTCATTCCCCCAACAGCTTTAACTGAAGGTCCGCAAATATCCAAGTTTCCAGTCCAATTTTAGTCTTGTTGGTAATATACCCTCTCAGGTCAAGGGAGCAGCGTAGGGTTTGGTTACAAGGTCCCCGGGTAATATTCTGGTTTCGCCCAACCAGAATATGTAAAAATTGTTTATCCTAAAATATTTTCATTTCAGCGACACATCGACAAATTTTATCACCAAGAATAGCTGGAACCAATGTCGCGCTAAATTTCGAAGAGTAGTAGCCCTCGAGTTGGTGGATTTCATCAATGAATTATTCACTTTTCACTGCCCTCCTAACCTCGGTGGTCGCACGTGGCAACGAGACCCCTCAAACAGCACCCAGTTCTAGTGGAGGACCCAAGGAGGAGGGGGCAATACGTATTTGCTCCCCGAACGAAAAAGCTCGGAGCAAAACCATAACGTTGTCCTCCTTCCCCAAGCTGTCGAACTTTTCCCCGGCTCCTTTTAAGTTCATAAGCAAGGTGTTGGTGCTTCAACTGAACAAATCATTTTCAAACAGAACCAGTCAACTTCAGTGTGAATATTTGAGCCTGGTCCTCTTGATATTTAAAATCGTATATGGGTGAATGATCCTTGGATATCGAAAGCAAACATTTTGTGGCCACAAATTTCACCCAGTGACGCCTGTTTGTTTTGCTTTTCGACTTATATTTACTCCCCACTCCCCGCCTCCCCAACCTGCCGGCTATTTAGATTGCTGCGAAATCTTTCAATGCGTGACGTTTTTTCTTGGGTTTCGATTTTTGTTTGTCCAACCAAAACTACCGGCTAGATCCATCACTTACCAATTTTACCGCTAATGATACACACAACAACGATCACTATCGCCGCTGAAACTGCTTCATAGGCTTCTACACCTTTGTAATACTGCTAAAAAATATTCAATATTTTCAGCATAAAATATGACAATATCCTTCCGAAAAGTGAGGGTGCTGCCAAAGGGTCGCAAGAAGCCTAGCGCTAATGCCCTGGCTCAGCTCCCCCGGGTTCATCTCCTTGGGTTCATGTCCCGGCAGATTCTCTGTATAGGTATGCTGATCAGATGCACCAAATCCCTCCGTACAGGGTGAGAGTTGGTAACGCCATGCCTATAACTTTGGGAGCTGGAGTGTCGTCTAACCCTAAAATTTTTATTAGAGACTATCGCAAACGCTATGCCAAGCTTGAACCGTGTGATGTCAGTCTAGAGGCCAGTTCATGGAAACTTCATCCTCCCCAGTTAGAGCAATGGTTGCCGTTCGTTGAGAGGAGACGGCTGCGTGATTTGAGTCAAGCGAGGGCAGAGTTTTATTTCTCCCGAGAAATGGACTCTACAAAGGTTCTCAAGCTGGATATTAAAAAAAATAATCTGTAGACGGGATTAAGTCCATTTAGTTAGAAACAATTGTCCGATAATAAATGATCGTCGCCTACGACGGAACAGTGATAGAGCCAGTTAATCGTCACCCTTGACAAGAAAATGTCCCTTAAAAGCAGAACCTCGTCAGGTTCAGGCTTCTTGTGACCTTTGCAAAATACTGCGCACACAATGCCTGATTTTTCCATCGTTTCTTAAATCGGGATGTTTAATGAAAATTGGGGGCCTGCCCCCACCATAGGGGATTCAGGATCGCCGATGGAGGTCCCCTTGCCGGGGGTGGGACGCCATCCGTACCAAGTGGGCGTCACTTTTGGCCGGCAAAAGCTTTCAGGTGGGTGCCAAATCCTATGGCGGGGCGCAGATTTTCGCATCCTGGGGGAGTGACATTTCAGGAAGCACCATCGACCTTTCAGAAGAATGCTGTGATCATTTTAGGGGCGCTGAGGGTTAATGAGGGGGACCTGCATTCCTTTCCCACTGGATCCACCTATGGCTCCAGCTGTCCCTTCTTCTGACAAGTATCTGAAAATATGATTTGAATGGAACCTCCAAACAAAGTTGTATCAATTGCGTTTCAGCTGTTTTACCAGAATCCTCTCTAAATAAACAGACAGGTGAGGGGAGCCCCGGCAGCCAGTGACAGCTTACATGTTTCGCAACCCAAGCACAAGGACGGATCCAGGGGGAAAATTCGTTTGCTTCTCAGCAGCAAAATATATTCCGATGGTTTGTCCCATTTGTGACCATCTTATTTGATATTCCCCCCTCAAAAAAGTAACTCGTGGTTCTGCCACTGCACTGCCCCAGGTCATTGGCGCCAGTTGTCCAGCACACAGCAACACAGTGGGAGCAATTGCAGTACGAGTGCCCCTCAGACACGACGAGATTTGCGGGAGGGTTGAATGAGCTGGCGAAATGCCAACTGCCCATTCATCTGTGAGGTCACGTGGTCCAGGTATGGGCGAGAGGGTCAGGGATTTTCAGAGGCGGTGGCAAGTCAGCCGAAGACTACCCCGTCAGAATGCAGCAAAATCAGTAATTGTGTAATATTTTCTCACGCAGACGTCAGATTAGGAAATAATGGTGACCACTGGAAAGCTCTTGCAAAAATACACATGAGGAACCCGTTTGTAAACCTATAGGCACCATAGGGTGCGAGATATCCATCCTAAACCAGTCGAGCCTAGTAATGGCAATTTCAATTGCGGGGGACTGTACCTATACAAGCTGTAGTGGCGGTGTTAGAAGGCTTAATTAGATCTGTGCAACGGCTAGGAATGGACGCAATGTCAGTAATGTATTCCAGTGTTGGTGCATCGAGTTCAAATAAAAGTGTTGCGATATGAGAAAGGTTTCTCCGGTCTACCCGTGAAGTCTCGGAATTGTCCTCCCGGAGCCGTTGTCGATCCCAGACTCAGCCCTGTATATCAACGATCAAAGCATTGTCCTTTTGTCTTGCCTAGATTTATCATGTTGTTCCCGGACTAGGGCTGGAACCAGCTTTTGTTTTGTCGGGACCCCGCTCGGTTTGCCGGCGTTGGGACCGCCGCCGTGATAAAAAAGCGCGGGCTCTGCGCTTCGGATTTTCTTGTAGCACGGCGCAGATGTGGCGCGATATACCACTCGTATCTGACTCATCGCCTTCAGCAGCTCTAAAACTCTGTAAACCACAATAATTCCCTAAATCTGGATCCGAGCGGTATTTTCTTTTCAGCTGAGATAATCTAAGTAGCGTACCGTTTTCAAAGCCAGCGTAGGGTTTCAAGATCCAGCACAAGCCCAGCTCGGGCTGGATTGACACTGATCGAGGTGCTGACAACGTAAAATCACACCGGCCAGTCGAGCCGACAACAGAGGGGCCGCCTAACGACTTAGTCAGGAGCGGCCGCCGCAAAGCCGACCTGTTTTCCACTGTGATTAATGTCGCTTTGCTACCGACAATGGCGGCGCCAGCGGGGGAAATCCTGGATCCAGCATGGAAAATAGTTGCTCAAGCACTGGTGCAAAGAACACGCGTTAATTTGTATGGTTGCGATGTAGTTGCCCGGATGGCTGATCGAGGGCTGAAGCGTTTTCAGGCCTGGACCCGCCTCTGATGTAGCGTCGAGGTCATCCGATATGGTGCACCATCAGTTTCACAGATCTCTGTGTACCACCCGGTCTGTGCGGCGGGTGATACCAAACACGCCCAGTTCAATTTCGAAGGCGATACCCCTGCCGGCTGGACGGCGTTCAAGCCTGCGATCACCTGTGCTGTGGCGGTACGCGCGGATGAGGGGCTGGTGTTGTGCCTCGTAGTGTTGGTTTCAGGGAACTAGTGTCGTGATTATGCACGAGCCCGGAGCCTTTCAGCGTCATTCTGTCACCATAAATCAATTTATTTGATTATTTAGCGTGTCGGGGACCGATTCTTCGGCGTTATGCCCACATGCGCCTCAGTAAGTACCAGCTCGTTATCGAGCAGTTGTCTTATTGTGTGTAAACCGGTTCAGGTTTTGACCGATAGAAGCATAACGACAACAGTGATGTTGGAATGTTCAATAGGTTTTTGGTCACATCATTCGTCAATTTTACGATCTGTCCGGACCTGCAAAAGCTAACAATAATAATTCCCTACCACTTCATCGCTTCCATTTCCTAGAACTTTAAATGTTTTCATCGGTCTTGCCGGTAGCGGGCCGCGGATTAAGACACCAGCTTCATTCGCCGAGGCACAGGTGTGACGACACCGTGTTGAAGCTACCCCTCTGACATGACAGCGACAGGGCTTTTGACAGCGGCTGACACGAGGGTGCTGCAAGCCGGGAAGTTGCAGCGGCAAAACTGCTTGCGCGGTCCTGGCCCATTCGTGACTTGCGGCGGCGTGCGACCGCTAGGTACCCTGAATTCGACTGCGTGGCGTTTCAGAATGTAACGGTCGAGTAATGTAGGCGGCTCTAGGCTCAGAATTTGACGGGGTAAAAGAAGTAGATACAATTTGCGTAAATAAGATTAGAGGATAAACCTAAATGTGACATTTTCTTCCATTTCTCTCACTTTCTTGTTGGTAAAATAATTCATGTTTGTTTCTAAACATGCTTTAATCCGCTTGTCTTACATACCATAGAGATAAGAGCTGTTTTTGCTGCGTTGTCTGATTAGCGACACATGCGGCCAGTAGTCCACCAGGATAATGTTAACTATCCGTCAGCGATAGCTACCTGTGAAATTAATCGTTAGATCGCCGCGACAGTCTCGGGTCGTCCCCGAAATTGACTCCAGATCTGCGGGCGGTCTGTTTCAGTTTTTGCGAGGTATGCACGGTCCGGGCAAGCAGTTAATCGCGCTTTCGCTGGGTGTTCGAACTCCGTTGCTGGCTGCCGGAGAGCTGAGTTTGCGTGCGGGATTGGCTGTTCTGAGCGATCGTAAGCGGCTAATGGCAGGCGAAAGGTGTCGGGTGGGAGTGCGCTCGGGGGCTGCAAGATCGCTGAGATAAGTGAACGATGACCGGAGCCCCACCAATCGCTGCTGCAAATGCGACGTTATAATGACAAGCTTCAAACTTTTCAAATATGCAGCTTGACTTGTTGGGTTGAGGCTGAGGTAGATAAAAAGCGATTGGGGCATACTGGAATGCTGGATTTGGTGGTCGGTGTTTCAATGCCGTGGTGCGTTTTTAAAGTGGGTCCTACGGATTTGGCAGTGGCCGGTACAAGGAGGATTGCAATTCGTGAGCGCGGGATCTACCAGGGGGCGATGAATCGCAGCACGGGGACGCCGCCTCTCCCAGCTTAGGGAGGGGGTGGTGGAGCGAGATTTTGGGTGCGTCGGGGTTAGTGCGAGGAGCGTCGAACACTTTATCGGAGCAGAGCACCTACTCCCTTGAGACCCCCTGCATCCACCGGTGTTTCCAGGGAAGAAGAATTACCGTTGTTGGATGACTATTGCGGAGTTTATGAGATTCGACGAGCAAGGACGAAATATCGCCCCTTCATTGTGAGTTGAATGTTGTTTGAACATGCCTTCGGCCCGGTAAAAATAGCAGTATGCTATTTTAAGTTTGTATGCCAATATCAAAGACATAAAATGCAGAGTACCTATAAATAAATTATCATTCATATGTGCAACAGTCCTTGTACCGAAAAGTGGGCACCTGTTTCCCTCAATAACAGACCTGATATTTCCTATTTTATAACATGGGTTCTTAACCACCCCAGCTGCCTTTTTCAAGTATTTCTGTTCCATAATAATAAGAAAGGTATTTATACCTGCCAAAATGCATTACAAGACGTATCGTGAAGCACGTGTGCTAAAAAGGCTTGAACTCCAAAATAATATTTGTATTCGGGGTGCCTTGCAGAAATCAATGTCATCTGAAAAGGCGTGGAGGTGGCAACTTGAAAGGCTTCAAAAGCGGTTGCTGGCATGAATCATTTTCTGTTCAAGTGAAAATCCTTCTTGATATTTCTGTGAAACCGTCAAAGGTTTTGCGGGGATCCAAGATGAAGTAGGAGCTGACGATTAATGTGCCATGTCGGCTATTTCGCTTCTGAAGCTTAGTTTGTAGATTTGTATCCAGTGCAACTTTCCGCTAAATCTTACAGAGAACCCAGCTGTGTTGTGAATACTGAATCAGACAAATCGACTGAAAGCTAATATGTACCTAATTGAACTCAATGTTTTAGTAATTAGGCTTGTACTTCTCAGCCGCTATCGCTGCCTTATCAGCAGCCGCCTTAATCCGAGGACTTGAGCTTGTGTCACATTTACAACTGTCATAACCATGACGTCATAACCATTCGGCACGTAACCATCACTAGCTCTTCCGCTTTCAGATGCTCTGAACTCTTAAAACTGTTCCCGCCGGATACATTGAGCTGTCATGGGCATCCTCCAGTTGAGGCACACATCCGCCGAGGCCGCCTTCGAGGTCGTGCCAGTAGGGTTCGCCAAGACGTGGCCCAGCCAGAACGAGGCGTAGCGGCCAGGGCAATTTTCCGGTCGTAGATTGAGCGGCGGCCGTCGGCGGCAGCTTTAGAGCCGGGCCGTTTGCAGTGAGTTGTGAATGTTTGCTAGAATGAAACCCGAATCACTGCTGAAGATTTGTGGTAGTACTAACTCGGGCGACGTGCTATAGGGTGGCGATAAATTAGATGATCTGGCAAGTAGGGCCTGAGCCATCGAAATCGCGGCGGGAGTAGGCGGATGCGAGCTCAAAACGGCCACCTGGTTTAATTTGTTTTATTTTCAGTGAGGTGCTAGGTTGGTTTTATTTTCAAAATAGTGCTACCGAGCTGTAGTGAACACATCATTATTTAAAAATTCCATTGGAACATGTATAGTTATAAGTTCTCGGAAGGCCTGCTGGAGATAGGGTGCCATAAACCGCAGAGTGTTGTGGGAATGACTTAGGACCCTAAAAAGATGATACAGATGACAGTAAAAGCGTTAAAAATGGTAGCCTAAAAAGCCAAAGTCCGGAAACTAAAACGTCTAAACCTAAAATGTCCAAAAAGGTTACGTCAAGGTAAAGATAAGAAAAAAGGCATGGGATGAGGTAAATGCAACGTTTCGGTCTTAGACCGTCGTCAGGCTAGAGTGCTAGGTGAGGTGGCTAGAGACCAGGTAAACTTTTCCCAAATACCAGTGGCTGGAGGCTTAAGGTAAACTTTGTCGAAGCAAAAGTGTCGGCAGTCCAATATCCTCTTGCCGAAGGAGCAAGGGAACATCGTTGTGTGTGTTAATATGTTTGACATCGTTTGTGGGTGTCCACTTATGTCGAATTTACGCAAGAGTGGTCAGGAATATGTTTGGGTGTTTGAGTAGGTCTGTAGCGCCGAAGGAGGAATGATTCTGCGATTTTTCTGTTTGGGCCATCACTGGCGTATTTTAAATTTTGACGCTCAGGTTGCCTGCTGTCAGCTCATCATTCGCATGCTGGCTAATCTGTGTTGTCGAATGGTGTTTCCTGCCTCTTATTTCTAGCGTCGCCTAAGTGTTGCTTAAATCTTAGTATAATGGCCCTTGGCTCTTAGGATATAAAATGACTTGCCTGGTTCGCAAAGCTTACAATCTATCCTATAAATTACATTTTTGTATGACACTTCCATGGATCCCTGCATGACAGGCGTGGCAAAAAACGACCAGCGGCGATCTGATTTTAGCTAGCCCACGTGATCATCCAGTCGTCTACATGCGATATATCGATGATATATTGGGGATTTGGACGCATGGCGAGGACTCTCTAGACTCTTACTTCGATTTTATCAATTCGTTTCATACCAGCATAAAATTCACCATCGAGCACACCGGCACGTCTGGTTCCATCCCTTTTTGGATACGCTCATCACGGTTTCCACGTCAGGGGCATACACAACTGAACTTTTCTTCAAACCGATGGCAGCTCCAATCATCCTCCCTCATGACTCGGCTCAACCTCGCTCGCTCAAAAAATCTGTCATCCGATCTCAGTTTCTTCGGGCACTTTGTAGATCATCACCCGGAAGCCCTCGTAAGAGGAGCCTCAAAAATATTTTCGACCTCTTCTAAAAAAATGGGTACCCGAACCATCTCCTAAAAAAGCTGCAGGTCGAAGCTCTAAATCCACGCCCCAGGCCACAAACCGGGGAAATGATGCTCCTCTTGTTCTACCTTTCGTTGACGACGCTCTCGGTGACCAAGTCAAGCAGATCGTTCGAAATTCTGGCCTTCCCATGCGGGTGGCGTGGAGAAGCGGCACGTCCCTGAAGGATCTTTTGGTCAGATCGGCGCTGGAACCAGTGCAGTGCCCTGGGGAGGTCGTTTTTGCCACGCCTGTGATGTAGGTATCCATGGGAAGTGTCATTCCAAAAATGTAATTTATAGGATAGATTGTAAGCTTTGCGAACCAGGCAAGTCATTTTATATCGCTGAGAGCCAGAGGGCCGTTATACTAAGATTTAACCAACACTTAGGTGACGCTAGAAATAAGAGGCAGGAAACACCTTTCGAACAACACAGATTAACCACGCATCCGAATGATGAGCTGACAGCACGCAACCTGAGCATCAAAATTCTAAAATACGCCAGTGATGGCCCAAACAGAGAAATCGTAGAATCATTTCTCATTCGGCGCTACAGACCTACTCTCAACACCCAAACATATTCCTGACCACTGTTGCGGTAAATTCGACATACGTGGACACCCACCCAAACGCATGTTCAGACATATAAACACACCACACACGATGTTCCCTTGCTCCTTCGGTAAGAGGATATTGGGACTGCCGACACTTTTTGCTTCGACCAAAAGTTTACCTTAGGCCTCCAGTCACTCGGTATTTGGAAAAAGTTTACCTCAGGCCTCTAGCCACCTCCACCTTGCACCACTCGCCTGACGACGGTCTAAGACCGAAACGTTGCATTTACCTCATTCCACGTCTTTTTTCTTATCTTTACCTTGACGTAGCCTTTTTGGGCTTTTTAGGGTTTAGACGTTTAGTTTCTGGACTTTGGCTTTATAGGCTACCGGTCTTTAAGCGCTTTTACTGTCATCTGTATCATCGTTTTAGGGTCCTAGGTCATTCCCACAACACTAAGCATAATGATGAACGGTTTCAACGCCGGAGTTTGCAGATTTTTGGCAACCCATGGTTGAAGTAAGATAAAAGTTACCACCTCATTTAGCTGCATGTGCTTCAGATTTGATTTTGGCAACCTGCGGCTATGGTTTAAGTTCGTCTACCTGCCAGCAGCAAGCAATACAGTTTGACAAGTTTATGAATAGTTTAAATGATAAGATTGTGAGTCTTAAGGTCAGCTTCGGTTCAGCTGTCCGACTTCCCCAATAGACCAGTAGTTGCAGCTGCTGTGTATGGGCATGCTCTAGTCGTAAACAGTCTTCTCATGTCTTCTCGGGCCACCGTATACAACCGTTCCACCGACGTCCATTCGCATTTGTCACTAAGCTGGCATCTTGATCCAGCATCTCTCCATGGACGGAGGAAGAGTGCCAGCTGCAGCGGGTAGTGGCTTACGTAATCACTAAAACTAACTCTGGTACGGGTTTTTGGAAGCTTTCTTAAAATTGTGTCCGCACTATTTCTTCCATGAAGTCCAGTTTTTTAAGTCGAAACTCGTGCACCTGAGTCCGCCTCTGCCGCTGCCGTCACAGCCCGCTAGTCTCAGGCGGCATAAATTAGTAGCTGGGGGAAGGGCGTGGTCCAGCGGTCCGGCTCCTGCAGTAACCAGCAGATGTGATGGTGCCGATTTCGCCAAAGTGTGAAGAGAACGAGCCGCAGTCGCGATCCCCGGTGTGATGCTGGCACTGTTCTTCTCGTCAGGGCAACTATTTGCATTGAGTGGGCTCGATTGCATCTTAAAGACAGTGTGAGGATCCGAGAAACCACGGCAAAGAGCTGAGGTCACTGTAGGAGTGGTGCATACCCTTCAGTGGGCGTGCATCATCGCCTTGTCATTAGCACAAGGAGATAGATGGTGAAGTAAGTCACGCAATATTTTTTCATGTGCACATAAACCAAGAGCATATGTTGAGAGCGGCCCACCTCAATTGTATTGTACTCCCCAATTTTAAACAGTATCAAATACCTTTAAGGGAAGTAAGCACACTTGGTATTATTTCCTTCCGGCATAATCTGTAGCATACACCAGGACAGTACCGCTTCACCTTTTGCTCGGCTCTGATGCTTGCCATCCTGTACCCATTCGAGTTCGCAGGTGGCCACCATGTGGAACGAGTCCGGGGAAGAGTGAGACTACTTTGAAGGCCAAATTTAAACCCCTGTCTTGTATAACGTTGTAGGGAGCATACAGTTGCATTTGCTGTTTCCCTTTTGTAGTGGCTTTATCATTTCGAAATCCCAGTCTGGCGACCTCTGCCTCGGGTTGTCCCGTGCCTGCAGCTGACTCTCCGCCGAGGTTGGAGGCCGGCGGCAACGCCTGCAGCTACCCCGCCCCTCGACTCCACCCTCTCTCGCGTTCTCACGTCTCCATCGCGCCAAAACGTAATTGGCGCGGCTCTGTCTGGCGGCAATTAGTGGCGCTGGGGCAGCAATTTACGGCCGCCATGTGCCATTATCGTCACCGTTGCGACCATCCTGGCGCAGCGAGGCGCGGAGTTACTCGTTGCGAGGTGTTAACGTGGGCTCTGCACGCGGCAGTTAAATCCTATCCTGATGATTTTCAGAGGAGGAAAATCTTCGAGAAGACTGTTGATCGTTGGAACTAGCGTGACGTTGGAGTAAATCCATCCAGTTCGTGATGCTGGCTCAGCAACGTCGGGATTGTATCAGAGACCTGTTCAAAGTTTGCGGTGCAATCGGAGTTTTTGCACCTCTCCTGTTGTTATGCAGATGTAGAAGGGATTGCTTCGGGCGATAGCTGCCTTCTGGGTGCTTCGGAGGTGCAGAGATGATTTCGTGATGCCAGGTTACGACCACGAGTCAGAGAGCAGAAGTTGGTGAGGAAAGCCTCTGGATCCGCGCCTGGGGAGGTGCGATGATATTGCTTTGACAACCGTTGATTTAGTATTTTTGCCCCTTAAATCCGATGCACGAGGCCCAGGGCGGTGACGTGGGTGTGATGCGATGGGTTATCATCACCAGCGTAGTCTCGGCTGATTGATGGACGCCATTTAATCAGGGAGGCGGCCATAATTTCTAGTGTCTTCAGAATGTTCTCGTACTCGGATCGTTCGACCGTTCCTGCCGAATTGAGTTACCAATCTATGTCATACCGAGACCAGACTTCTTCGACAAAAACCGCATTCATGCTTTGCTCTCCCACTTGTATAACCAGTCCTCCTCTCACACAAAAAAATGGGGACACATAACCGAAACACCCGGCCGTAATGTCTCAATCTTCTTTTGTCTCCGAAACGGCCATTGTATCGGCAGGAGCGGCTCTTTTTCTACCGCCTCACTTTGTGCAGCAGCTGGTTATTTACCGGCTGACTCGCGGCGGGGACCCTCAGGGTGACGGGGTCCGAGGGCACGTGATCTGAAGAACGCTTGGGCACAGGCAGGTGGGAGGGTACCCGAGCGTTCCGCCGCAATTGGAGGTAGTTATTCTTACGCGGCGGTGGCGGGGACTGGCGCGGGTGCTGTTTTCGGCGCTGCTCAGTCGCAGCGGAACGATCGGCCACGGACATTCTGATTGGATACAGCCTGGGTGGTGGGAAGTGGCGGTCCAAGAACCGTGCAGAGGCGAACCACGTACCGTCGTACAGTTCTGATAACACTTTGTTGAATGTACATCGAGCTTGACTTGATCGCGTATTGAAAACTTACGTTACTTTACCATTGACCTGACCCAGTTCCGGTACTTTCCCTGCCCTCCCTCGGCGGTGCGCTGGATCCGCCTCTGGTGATGGTGGTGCTGCCGTCGCTCCGGCTCGGCGGGGCCTATTCACCCGGCGTTCACGCTGTATTCACTGCACAGCGGCGCCGTTCCCCGGGCTCCCGGCGATGGCTTAATTAAGGCGCCACAAGATGGAAGTGGGGCCACTTGGGGAAGGTGCCGGATGGGGCTTTCACAGACTTTGTGGAGTATAGGAGAGGAGATATTAGTGGTGGATGACGTGGACAGAACACGTGAGGTGAGAGTAGGAGGTATTTTCTGGACGTTTTCCCACAGTTCGAGATTGTTCCTGCGGCTCGGGAATGAAATGTGGAAACATTGCAAAAATTCGAAGACCATTTTTGATTTGCACGACCCCAACGAGTGCTGCAAAAAGTGCGTCATACGTTTTGCTTGTTCTCAATCTCTGCGATCCAACCCGATATATCTGGAGGCAGTTTAAACCCTGGATAGCCTCCTGAATCCTAAATCGCAAACATTCTGCCTGTGATACCTGTTACATCCAGTGTTCTCCCCCAGAAGGACTGGCGTTGTTGCTGCGTCAGGACTGTTCACACGGGGCGGGCGATTCTGCCGCAGTCCGCCGCAGGCGCCGCCCACCCTCAGCCCTGTGTGCGAATACTAATCCGCCGTTTGTACGGTAGATGTGGCGGCGTAATTTACGGCGTGCGATGGCCGCCGTGCGAGGCGTCAGTTTGGCCGCCGGGTGGGCGGGATATTAATTGCCCGCGGCGATTACGTGTGGATTGAGACATCACACTGGTCAGCAGTTTAGGGATGTCAGAAGAAGGTGAGGTTTTGCAGGGTTTGGTGCATTGTGTGCCCTTTGATAGAGACAGAAGAATTCAAACCTTCATCATTTGGAGAAAAATATTTATGGTGTGTATGTGTGGGCTTAATGTTAGTGTTTTTTTTTTTCTTTTTTATGCAAAGCCTTTCGGGCTAAACCACTTCTTTTAGAGCTGAACCTAGAAGGTTAAACCCCAAGCTGTCATCAGCCGGGGCGCGGCTGCGGTTGAATGGTGGCTTTGTCTGGGTGTGCTGCATTTTACAGCATCCCTGCACCAGGACGGCGGCTGGGTCTAAGTGTCGAATTCGCCTGTCGGTCCCTTAGAAGTGGCGGCAATAAGGCTCAAGGTTGTGGCCAACTCGAGCAGAATTGCTGTGTTGCAGAATGCATTGCTGATGCGAGAGCGGCGTTGTATCGCCAGCTTTGAAACGCCAGACTTGCCTGCTCCCTCGGCTTGAATAGGGTTTGCCGTCCCTGAACTGGCAGTGCCTAACTCCGTAAAGTTCAATGAATATATTGCACATAATTAACAGGTAGGCAAAAATATCCAACTCGTGAAACGCCTGAAGACGCCCAAATACTGTATACTGAGACACTAATTTTAGCATACTGATAACTGAGTGGGAGCGGTATATTCGTATTGGCCAGTGATCGGCCTCAGTTGAGATCGCCTCGCGCTCTGTTCGCGTCAACAGGCACACTGGGGCAGGTGTTAATTTGAGGCCGTGTTGCAATCGCGCCATCCAGCGTGACCAAGACCTGGTCGTGACTTCACACTCGCACGGAGCAGAGATGAAAAATGACAGCCCAAATCCACCGCGGCTACTGTTCTGAACTGTTTGTCAGCTCGGTAGCCTGTGCCGAATCGATTGGTTTCAGGTGGTTTGCGGTGGTGCACCTATCATGGTGTGAGTTTTATCGTCTCTGTGAGGGTGGTATGATGTCGGGACTTCTTGTCAGAACTGCAACAGGCCCGCGCGGCACGCAGCCCACGGCGTCGCTCTCCCTCCTCCTCATTACATCCCCTGTTTGGAGGATGTTGACACGCAACAGATCACGCACCACACTCAGCAGAGTGTAAAAGAGGTCATTGTAACGTGATTTTTGTTTACGTGGGTGAAAAACCTAAATCTTTCTTCATTTTTGAGCTTACAAAATGTGACCCGTTTCGGTGATAGGATACGATTTACCGTTTGTCTAATTGGAGTGCCTCAATAGTGCCGGCGTTGAAGATGAGACAATATCTATTTACGTGATAAAATCAATCTGTACTATACACTTTATTTCAATTTGTTAATGAACTATCGTGAAGATGGCCTCCATGAAGGTGACGCCTGGAGTAGCATTTGGTGATATGGGGCAATTCGGGCGTGTTCATTTCAGGTGAATATTGTGGTTGCCGTTTGTAACCGGTATGTTTATGAATTAGTTGTTTTCGAAGAGCTTCTTACGGAGTCAAATATATCAAACTATGTAGCATCGGTGCCCCAGACGATATAGCCTAGACTGAACGCGCCCTATAAACCCCAATACACACGGTGCCCCAGACGTATAATTATGTCAACTGAAGTGGAAGGGGGGCAAATTACCCGGATGCTATCTTGCTGGGGCTGGGGGGGGGCGGTTACGGTGTTAGTGGTGTGATATTGAGCTCGTCTCGTGCTGCCAACTACATTCCGTGACCAGTTCTGTACATTCCGTGACCAGTTTCTTCACGCGGTTGGACATATCAAACCCCGTTTGATTTGTGGTGTTTCTCCCGCTGTACGTTGTGGACTGTGGAGTATGTTTGTGTTCGTTTTCATAAACTTGCCAACGTGAAATTTGAAATAAGTACAATGCTAGCGTGAAATGAATTAATTATGAGGACCAACGCGGGGAAGGTTGAAATATACTTACCCTTCGAGTGGGTACAAACGGCATTATGGATGTTTACAGACTTGATATCACAGCAAAAGAAGCCAAAAATGATTCTTCCTTTTTGATGCTGTTTAAAACCACTGGAGCAGATGCGCTTGGTGGATGTGCAGATGCGCTTGGTGGAGTGTTTTCAGCTCATTTCGGGTATTAGGACCTTCCTTGTTACGGGAGATATTCAAGCGAGGTTAACGGGACAACACCATCATCGGTGCCGGATATTTTTATTTCAAGATAGTTACCATGCTGCCGCGAGACGGGCGAACAGTCATCTCTCATGCAAACCTGTTGAATATACTTTTATTTGCATGGTAGGGTAGGTCGTTCACATGGACAGAACGTCCCAGCTTCTGAAACGAACTTCATTAGAGAACACGGAATTGGCCGCCTTTTCTCCATTGCAAGCGCCCTTGATGCTTGTAAACCACCATATTGACGATTTATGGCATGTAGGAGGGGCGCTATGAATCGAAGCCGCTGAAAGCGCCCTAAAAACCCCAATACACTCATGACATGTAGCTTACCCTGACTGAGCCTTTCCTCGTTTGCTTCCAGGCGAGCGGCAAATATGTGGATACGCGACTGCGTGTTTTCTACCTTGATGGCCATTTCGACACTCCTGCCATCTATGGACGCCCAGGCACATCAGCGTCTTCCCTGCGCGCTGGCCCGCATGAAGTGTCTGTACAGGGACGGCTGCCGGAAGGCGTTAGACAACTACATGGACGGATGTCTGGACATTATGAACGGACATGCGAAGACCTGCAACGACTTCTGCACCAAGAGTCTGATAGCGTTGACCTCAACGCTTCCAGGCCACGCTTTAATGGAGGTGAGATCACGTGCGGGTGTCCGGCACTGCCGCCTTTTGCGGATTATGATGGATTTGTCGGGCTAAATCGAATGCCCTGCCGTAAAAATGCAGTGTAAATACAGGTTTGCTTGGACTTTCATCCTTCCTGATCTAATCACCATCACCCTGTCCTTGCAGATGCCTATTCACAGTAGCTTGGTCTGTGTCTGAGCATGTCATAACAACGTGAGCTAAGCAAAAAAGGCTGGCATCACTATTGGCCCGGGCGCGAAAACCGAGGCGAGCAGGGATCCGCCACCCTTCTGACTGACTGTTTCCCGTAGCTGCCGATAGGCTTGACCGGATGAGTTGTATACATTGAGGCCCGACATTTCCTTCAACGTATCGAGTGTAGTTTTTGGGGAAACCTCATCTCTTGATTAAACGTTGACGAGTTGAAATCCTGAAGCCGTAATAAGTTAGCAATACTTCAGGGGAAATAATTCCTCGATCGCTTCCTACCCAGGAGATGGCTGTAGATTAGGTAGAACCCGCCTGAAGCTTCGCTGACCAACCAGCGCCCCTGTTATTGGGAGCTCGGGTTTAAATGGACCCAATGGCCCCGAGGTTTCGGTCTCAACTCGGTGTCACCAGACCAGTCCTCTGTTTCACCGGCCCCGAAAAATCGGGATAGCTTTGATGTAACATGGGGGAGCACGTGAAAGGAGAAGTGCGCGCACGACTGTCATGCAAGGGTGCTGCTAAACGGTATCTTCTCCCGCCTATCTACATCGCGTGTGCGTGTATGTGGTGCAAATACATAAAAATGGTCCCGGGTCGGGGGGGGGCGGGCAGACATATTGAAAAAGGGGGGTATCGCATGACCTTCCGCTCGATCGGTGATCAGAATGCCGTCAACATGCACAAGGGTGGAGATCCCGGAGACGTGGTCAGGATTTTAGCCTCAGTCATGGCTTTGAGGGCGACTTCAATGTTGTGAGAATACTGGATTCCACGAGTCATCGGTAAAACAAGGTGCGCCGTATATTTTACTGGCTGCTCGCCGATGTTGAGGGTTTGTGCGGTCTGGTTACCTGAGTCAGACGCTCCCAGCGCCGTCATTGGTATGCATGAGCCTTTGGACAGCTTAATTAAGTACGTGTTTTCAGCAGTGTATTATCTTGGAGTCTCGTCACTATGCCTAGCCCATCCATCATGAGCTGTCATCGCCCCTGATTTCCATATTCCCTATCAGTGACTATCGGGAGCCGGGTATATTGTCCCGTCAGACGGCCGAACCCATCGCCGTCGACGACTGGCAGAGGAGAAAAAGAAACTCCACACAAAAGTGGACACCTGTCATTGGCTTATTTCCGTATACGCACACACTCATGTCAAGCACATAGTCAGGAGGATACATGTTCACACAACCGCTGATAGTTACGGATGCGGGGCTAGCGTTTGATACCGGTAGGATTGTTTTCCTCTCTGAACCCTTGACAGAAACCAGGGCTGTGGAGTGGTGATGAATTGGAAATGGGCTGGATAAACACAGTGTTTAGCCGCAGCTCCATCAGGGTTCCCCGGTACCCGTCACACGAAAAGTGAGGTTTCAGTGCCCTCGGAATTCGGACTGCATCCAAACTAACCACAGGGACCGTGTTTGGAGTGATGGAACTGCCCCGCTCGGCTGGCGGCCGTTTCGGATATGAAGCCGCACCCCGCTGAACATCATCAGAGATAACTGCACTCGCGCTCCAGTATACCAGGCTTCTGCGTACACGTGAGCGGGGTTCGTATCACAGACGCTGTAAGTCCAGAACTATAGTCGGCTTTACGTCCTCATCCTCCATCTTACGGCTGTGCTTATAAAAGCGCAGAGTTGGTATGCGAAGTCTCCCGGCCGGTTCCGCCGTAGCTGAAGCGTCTCGGTCCACAGGCACCTTCCCAGACCACACGCGTACTCCCTAATGTAGCTTTTCTGGCCGAATAATGTTGAATCATGACTATTCTACCCCTCCCATCAGGATTGTGGTAGCCGGTGTGCTGTTCCCCAAACATCGGCAGTAGCTCAGGCTTCCAGTGACTACTGCCGACCGCGAATGGCTCCAGTGCGGGTTCCCCGAGCGTCGCCACCGCAGGGGCTTGGTCGTCAGCAAGGGTTGACTAATCCTGCGCTAATCCCTCAGGGTGATTATAACACGGATCAGTGGCGCCGCGGGACGCCGTGCGCTAGGGGGCACTCATGAAAATTCCGAAGTAACCGAGGGCGAGTTCTTGTCGCTGGTCATTTTTACCGTGAGTAATCGGGGGTGGTGCTGGGGACTGGGGAGAATGTCAGTCGAGGTCCGACCCCAACATTTGACACCGGCATATTTTGTTATAAAGCATTGGGGGGAGGGGGTGGATAGGCGATTGCGGCTTTACTGTTTATCTTGGTTCTCCTTCGGGGGAAGATTTTGTATCCTGATCCCCCTTTTTTAGCTTAACAATTTTAGTATTCCCATAAATAAAATGTCTTCCCAGTGAAAAAATTTCCTTTTTCAATGCCCAATTTTATGTTGAACTTTCCTCGTGACACTTTCTGTTCATACTTTCTCTGATCAGCGATCTTGACCGGGAGCGCTGGGTTTAGTCCAGCATCTGACCAATAGATGGCTCTGGGCGCGGCGCGGTTGGTATCGCCACGATCGGACAGGCTTGGCTGGTGAGTTAATTACGATTGGACAGCCGACACACGCGCAGTTCTTACGGCCGCCAGGTAATGCGCTCCCCGAGAACGCGGCACGGTGCAGAAAAAACGTTATTTTTGTCGGCTGAATCTGATGCTTACATAGGAGCTAATTATGTCGGCCGAAATTCAGGAAAGCATAATATAAGTTATTTTTCAATCAGAAGGAAAAAGAAGCGGACAAATTTACTCCCCGCAGCAATACGGCTCATTGGACTTGTGGGCCAACTGGTGTCGATAATTGACACCCCCTCCGTACCCCCTCCCTCTGAAACCCCCCGTTGGCACCTGCTACCAGTTGCCTCGCTCTGTTCCGCCCGAAGGGCCCAAGAAGAAGTGATGGGAAGACTCAATATGGAGTGCGATTGTATCTGCGAATGGCCCCTGGTGTTGTTTGCCCTTGAGGTGGATGTCGGATTGTAATGGATGGGATTCGTAGACGTTCGGGTCGTTGAAGGTGTTATTTTTACTAGGGTACAGTGTTTTTAGTCCCGGAATCTGACGAGAGTGAGGAATTTTTCTGAGGTATTGTAGTGAGGAGACAGCATTCCAGTCTTTATTGCGGTGCGGGCCATTGTTTTCAACGCCGAATATAGCCCGGCGACCTGTCAACTGCCCTAATTAGTGCTGTGATCGGGGGATTAACTAATTGAGGTCTGGCCCTAAAAAGTTAACATGAAGTTTTGAACACCATAAAACTGACCATATAGATAGAAGAACACATGTTTCGTAGAGTGTTAGGTCTAAGCATTGCCAGTTCTTTGTAAACAGGTGAAGGTTTATGGTTTGTGAAACCCTCCCCAGTAAAAGTGACTTAATTCGTTTTAAAATTCATATTACTTCGGTTGGAAATTTTCACCCACTGCAGAGCAAATATATCAAAGCCTTGAAAACCGTGCCTTCTGTCTTGCTTTCCCATCTATATTAATTCATAAGCATCCCTATTGCCAAAATGGGAGGGGCCAGTCAAACCTCAATCTGCTACTGACAATAGGCTTCCCTTCTAAATCACATAACAACCTCTTCGGACCTGGGCTTAGTGTTGTCTTACGCTCTGGCTGGTTACAAAAATATCCCCTTCCTTCTCGATTTGGCTGAAATGTGAAAATTTCGGATGCAAGGTGGGGTGGGGGGGGAGAAGGAGGGTGGGCTGTTGCTTGTAGTGTCATTCGCAAACCTCATTAATCGACTTGGGTATATTTTTCCGTTTTTCCCGCTGGGCATCGCACCTAGAGGGCAGTATATTTGCAATAACATCCATCATTTCATCTTAAGTATTTGAGAATCACATCGTCCCACTATGACGTTAGCCCTCACTTTGCTGCTGAGGCTGGCATTCAGGACAGCAGCGAAATCGCGCACAGCACAGCTCACCATACTCAGAGACTAACTACATCATTTGGCTACAGAGCTCGAATTGTGAAAAAGAGGGTGTGTAGAACGAAGAAGAATTACCAGACAGAAAAGAATGGGGAAAGCAAGCCCCTAAGATTGAGTTAAGGAGAAGCTCCGTGATGAGACCCGCAGAGGGCCAGTCTTTCAATACATTTGCGAGAGACGCCGTTAACATCAATGTGCCGAGGCGCCTATAGCACATTTAATGGTGAAATCGTAGTTGGGAGTGTATTTTACATTTAAAAAAGGGCTAACTTTGTTGTATTTCACTTTTCAGCAACCATCTTTTGTCTAAAATGGTCCTTTTAGAGTCGGAACTCGTTCAACCTTACTCCGGTGGGGTATGTTTGAAACCCCCTAGGGGTTTTCCGGTGACATCAAAAAAAAAACGGCGACGCGAAGCGAATAAGGCATACATGCTGTATTCTTGATCAATTTTGCAACTTTTCCAAAAATATTAAGGTTGGTTCATCTCAGGTCAGATCACCAGTGTAGGTCAAGTGGCCTTACCTACAAAAAAGTCTAGGATATCATTAGTAAGAATATGGTTAATATATCCATTTGAAACTCATATCACATAATGGGTCTACCAAGCGCTACAAAAAATACTCTGGTATTTTGTGTATCGTTGACCGAGGCTCAGATACGAGTCATGACCTCTCTATTGGAAATGCGTGGAAAAACCGAATTGGGCGGAAACATGGGGTAATAATGACTCTATTTTCGTAGATACAGCTTTTATGCCTTTATATTTTCCAAATCGTAGTGTCCTAGGTCCCTTCTTAAGCTCATGCTGCAATTTTAGACCTTGGACCTCTAAGAGGTCATCTGAGACTGCTTAAGCAGGTTTTCAAACTTGGGTAAATATTTTTGTAGGAAATGATGATACAGTGTTTATTTTGATGTCATTACGTTTGGATTACTATTGCGAGTCGATTGATATGCATATTGACTAAGCTAGGTCAGATGGTGGTGACCTTGACCCGACCTTAGGTCCGGTCATGTTTTTGTTTTGACCTAGTATAGTCATCATGCTTCACTCAATTTTCCGTAATGAAGGGAAGCGAATGGTACCTAAAAATTGATTCTTACTCAGGTTAGTCAGACGCTACAGCCCAGAAACTCTTCTCCAACATGTCACTTTCTTTGACCTGTCATTACCTCAATATTGACCTGAGCCCAAATATTACTGATGTAGTTTTTTTCAAGAATTTGTTTGTGAACTATCCACGAGCGTTCACGTTTTTTTTTTTGCTATCCCCCATAAGACGCGAGTTCAAGGGGGAGTTTGAAACCCCCCTTAACACGGCAAAAGTGGCCCATTCTTGAGTTAAAACTTTCCCAACGCGTCCCAGAGTTTCACATAGGGTTTGTTTCATCGTGGTCGATCCAACCCATCAAGGACTTACTCCTGGATCGGGCACACATATCCCGCCCTACACCCATGTAAAATACAGTTGTTTTGTCTGTTAACCATGTTTTGACTCCCCGTATTCGGTATGTGTTGAGGGTTTAGCGATGCACCAACTGCCAACTGTATTGTGAACATCTATCTTTATCCTAAGTGCTTTATTTGAAACACGGGTGTGGATTTCCGAAAGTCATTGAGGTGCCACAGTTTGAAACAGTGTCAATAACCGCTACATCAAAGGAGATATTATACAATTATTTTTGTATAGCTATTACACATACATTGTGAACTTAATAGAACCAACTGAAGGTCTTAAATGAAACACAATAAGATTTAAAGAATATTTTATCCCTAGGACGAAATTTCATTGGGGTTGCCCGTGTCAGGCATCCCCATAGAGCTACAAATTAAAGCCCCAGATTGGACCCTGCCTTTTCATGGTGAAGGTGAAATGGTTAGTTGCAATTGTGTTTTCTCTTCTCTTTTGCACGAGCATGTCATGCTAGTTTTCTAAAAGGTCCTAGGCACCTGAACTCAAACTGCTCACTTTTTGATGTTGCAACTGTCCTTAGCCCCTGTCTATCACTGCACTGTCTTAATCATCACGTGCGGAAGCGATAAGCGACGCGCTTCAATTCAAAATGTCTAGATTTTGCTGAAAGGTTTTTCTTCTTGACCTGATTACGGCTCCAACGGTATTTTTCCGGGACTTGGCCAGTACGACTGGAGACCATACGTCTTAATCATGTCCGCAGTAGCTACAAAAGCTTCTAAATGTTCTTGATGTAGGCAAAGAAGCATACACAAATGAGAAAACAAGTATTTGTGAATGTAGTTGCTGATAGGTTATTTAAGGCAAGGCTGCACTTTTCTTCTAAACAATATTCTGAGCTTCAAAACAACTGTCCGGTATCATTATCTAAGCTGTGGCAAACTTTTGCTCCAGGATCCCCAGAAGATCCCGGCAACCGTTCCCATCCCAACGTCCAGGGTGACTGGTGTACCTTAGTCATCATTGTTTTTCTGTAGAAGTCAAAACCGAGGCCAGCTTGTCTTGTCCGGAACCTAGCGAGAACATGGGCGCGCTTTTTACTTTGTTGTTAGAAATAAATTATCTTTCTGTCTTAGAAAGCAGTTATCATTATGCGAACGCCTAGGTCTCTTCATAATGACAGTAGGTTTCCGGCATGGACGAGCCCGCTTGTTTGCAAAAAAACAACATCAGAACAAGCGTACACACAATGCCGTTACACATATTTTTCCACATTGTCAACAGGAAAACCAGCAAAGATTCCAAACGTTTCTTAGGGTCAGAAGCTCGGACACCTCTCATTCCCTAGATTAATGAGTGAAAATGACTAACCGCAGAGCTACAAGAATTTGAAACTGGGACAAGAGCAGGTAACGCTGCAATTGAACATTGTGCAATTAATAATAATTGCAATTGGCCACTGCGCCAAAGACGATTTCTTATACCGCAGAGTTAGAGAGGAGTTAGATTGACATGTGATTAGATTATATTAGATTGATTAGCACAGTATAGATTAGGCTCTCCTGGGATCGCTCATGTTTTGCGCGGGATTTATATAATAATAATATTTAAATGATAGCATTATAACTTAGTTACAGAATAACATATATAATTGATTCCTGCCTGCTCCAGTTTTTTATACATATATTTTACTGCTTTGACTTCATCCGGGGAGCCTTAATAACAGCGCACGTTTCTCGGAGTGACATGTTTGTGAATTGTTGTGTCGTGTTACTATCGTTCGGTTTGCAAAGTGTGATCAAGGGGATGGGACTCCCCGAAATATAATCTAAACTGTGTCCGTTGGCAAAATAATTTTCGTTTGATTATCTCATTGCCTAGATAGTCCGAAACGTTTAGACTTAAAATATCGGATCAATGTTGGGTTACCCAATCACCCCTACAGCGCTAGGTTTCCAATTCCTTTCAAATATCTGCCACGATACCTCAAGCTCTAAATCACACCTTAAGCTACATTTGAGGATGGAAATGATGCTTCGGAAAGCGTCTCCACTGGCCCGCATCAGATATTGCGGGCGACCCAGCGGTCGCTGCGAGCACCCTGCAACAGCCAATACCGTGTATTGCGGTACAGCATCCTGGTCGCGGGGCTACAAAAGCGGGGCAAAAAGCGAGGCTAGCAGCCAATGCGTGCTAGTTACTAACCAGTATTTAGCGTCATGAATTTTGGCAGATTTGCGGCTGAAATCCCGTTTGGTATGCAGTGAGTGTTTCGAACAAATCTGAAACGTACAGTTATGACCCAAAAACAGGGGCGTAGCCATGGGGGGCACAGGGGGCACGTGCCCCCCATCGGTGCCGGGGTGCCCTTTTGATAGCCAGGTGGTTTACCCTCTTTGGGCCGTGCCGCTCGAAATTTAATGCCCTACGCCGTTGAACCTAGATGGAACTAGACCGCATTTTGCGATTTCAACTATTGTTTGACAATTAAGTGACTTTTTGGTCAGCTAAAGCATTCTGTCGCCTTTCCAAGCACCCGGGAAGAGTAAAGGCACGTAATCCGTTTCCAGATAATGCCTCATCGTCGCCAATAATCGTACGAGTGGAGCTCATCTGGTGCACCCTGGAGGTGATCATGTGCCCTCTGAGCTGATCTGATGCCCTCGTAGTCAATCTGGTGCCCCCCTCCCCTGAATTAATAATTGTGCCTTCTGAACCTATATAATGCTCTCTAAGTTAGTCTGATGCCTCCGAGCTTGCCTGGTGCCCTATTAGCTGTTTTAGTGCCCCTAGAGCTGATCCGGGCCCCCTGAACTTATTGAATGTCTCCCGGAGTTTATCTACTGTCCAGGGGAGCACAGGGGGCACGTGCCCCCATCGGTGCCGGGGTGCCCTTTTGATTGCCAGGTGGTGTACCCTCTTTGGACCGTGCCGCTCGAAATTTAGTGCCTTAGCCGTTGAACCTAGATGTAACTGGACCACATGTAGCGATTGAAACTATTGTTGGACAACTTAATACCTTTTTCGGTCTGCTAGGGCATTCTGTCGCCTTTCCAAGCAGCCGGGAAGAGTATGGACACCTAGTATGTGTCCACCTAATGCCTCATCGTCGCCAATAATCGTACGGGTGAAACTAATCTGGTGTTCCTTGAGCTCATCTCGTGGCCTCTCAGCTGGTCCTGGCCCCTTGTGCTGATTACTTGCCCTCTAAGCTGATCTGCTGCCGCTGAGTCAATCGAGTACCCCACTGAGGAAATAATTGTGCCTCCTGAACCTACATAATGCCCTCTGAGTTAGTGTAATGCCTCCGAGCTTGCTTGGTGCCCTAATAGCTGATTTAGTGCCCCTTGAGCTGATTCGGGCCCCTGAGCTTATCTCATGTCTCTCCAAGTTGATTCTGTCTCCTAACTCAATATGATGCCTCTTCAGCTGATTAGGTGCCCCTCAGATGATTATAGTTATTGATGTCTCCTTAGATGGCCTGGTGCCCCCTGAGCTGGTTTGGTGCGCCCTGAGCCCACCTTGTGTCCCCTGAGCTGTTATGCTGCTCCCTGAGCTGATTTAGGCTCCTCCCATAGTCTGGGGGCTGGGAGCTGATCTGGGCCCCGAGCGGATCGATCTGGTGCCACCTGAGCTGCACTAATGCTCCTTAGTCGATCTGGTGCCTCCTGAGCCCATCTGATGCCCCCTGAGCTAGTCTGGTGCCCCCTGAGCTAATCTGGTGCCCTTTAAGCTGATCTGGGTCTCCTTACGTGATTTCATGAGCAGCTCTAAAGCCCTGAGCTGAGCTGGGCCCACAGAGGCTGATGAGGGCCCCTGAGATGGTATTGGGGCTCCTGAGCTAATTAAGTGCCTCCTGACTTGATCTGGTATTCCCGAGCTGGTCGGGGACCACTGATTTGATTTTTTGTCCCCGAAGGCTGATCTGGTGCCCTATGGGCCGATCTGGTGTCCCCTGAGCAGCTCTGGGGCTTTTGAACTGCTTGGGCCCCGGAGCTGGTGAGGGATTCCTGAGCTAAATTAGTGCCCATGACTTGATCTTGCCCCCTGACCTGACTTGAGGCCCCTGAACTGATCTGGGGCCCCAAGAGCTGATCTGGGGCCCAAGAACGTATCTAGGTTCTGAGGGTACCCTGAGCTGGTCTGGGCGCTTGAGCTTGTGAGAGCCCTTTACGTTGGCTTGAGGCCCGCTGAAGTGATCGGGCGCCTTAAACTGTTCTGGGGTTTCTTGAACTGGTTTAAGGCCCTATGAGCCTATCTGTGGCCTATTGAGCTAGTCTGATGACCTCATCTCTGGGACCAATGAGCTAGTCTAGTCCCTGGGTGAAGCATGAGCTGCTCTGTGGCCCTGATCTACATCAGGGGCCCCTGAGGTGGTCTTGAATAGACAGATAATAAAAACACAAGGCCAACTCCCATCATCTCGGGGCGGGGTCACTGAGCTAGTCTAGTCCCTGGAGGCTCAAATGGGGGGATGGGGGAGGCTGCTCTGGAGGCCTCTGATCCACACTTGGGGGCCCCAGAGCTGGTCTTGAATAGATGGAGAATAAGAACACGATGGAAACTCACCTTGTAAAACGGAGCTAACGAGGAATGAGGAATGTCTAAAACGGCTTGTGATACCTAGGCACCCCTGGTTATATAAATTGCTTATTATACTGATGGATTCTGGGAAGGGATGATAAAAGGCATGTGCTCCTGAGCTCAGAGCACAGTCCGCTAAACCAGAATTTCTACTAATTAATTTAAATGAAGAACTAGTTTTCACAATTTTCAGCCCTTTCACACCATCCCCATCCAAACCACCGGCCTGTTCACCTTTTATCTACTCTTAACTGGGACCGAGCCTTGAGAATATGGAACGTAATAAACGCGTTCAAAAGGTATCTCCCAAATTTTTCCGGCAGCAAAAATGTGTTCTTCCAAAGACACTATGCTACTCCTCGTCCCACGGCGATTGTGGGAGGCAAGGAACTTAATCCGCGTTCAGCCAGGGCTCACTCGTCACGACAAAACCATTGGGCATAGCAAATGAATTTTCGACTCCAATATGCCTTAACCTGCACATTGTAACAGATATCACATGCTCCGCTGATTTCTATGATGTTTAGTACTTGCATGGGTTGGCTGATTTGTCCTTAAATCTATCCAAAACAGTCGTGTTTTGGCTAATTCCATGACATTTCGGTGATATTTTTCCTTTTTTCGGTTTTAATCGAGTTTTCCTTCTCCGTCAATGATTTATTTGCATTTTTATTGAAGCAAAGATGCCCAAAAATAATATAAACAACGATATAGTAAGTTTTTAGGTTACGTTAAAAAGTGCCCTTTTCCCCAGGGTGCCCCTCAAAGTTGGTGTGCCCCCTCCCATACGAAAGCTCTGGCTGCGCCCCTGCCCATAAACATGAAATAACATAACGGAACGTTTCTGACCCAAAAAAGTACCAAACATAGTTGCAGAAAAGTGAAAACCCACATAGCAGACATCATTTAAATGGAAACCCAGCTTCAAATTCGAGTTCAAAATTAAATTTGACATGGTAATGTAAAGCCGGCTAAGCCGATTAGTGAAGTTTGTAAATGACGCTTCAGGCTACTGGGCAAGTCCTCTATTCGGACGCCTATGCAATAACTTTACCCGAAGATGTCCAGTCCTTCGAAAGGCTCTCGTGAGGGTTGCATATTTTTTAACGATGGTATCATATCTGGATTACCTACTCCTTTAATATAACTGGGAAGCATCTTCCTCATACTTTTTGGATCAAATATCAATTTGCACATTTATTTTGTGGCTTTTCAACTCTGCGCACTTGGCTCCTTCTTACAGGTAACCTAAACCGAAGGCCCCGCTTCAATCATCGTACATAATTAGACTGCCACATAGAAGCCTTGTATACTAGTATACTTGTTCCTTGTATACCAGTGTTCCGATGAGCTTTGATAAAAAGGACTAGGAAGACGAAAAGGTCATACCGAAATGTGACGCAGAAAACCAAGAGAGTTTGTCTTCATAAGTTGTCCCGGCTGGCGAGCCTCGGCGAATACATTCGTATGTGCATCGCAAAGACTACGATTATGCTGAATACGAGCTTACTGTCGGCATAACTAGCCACTGCCGTCCGTGAGGGATTTGGCATGTAATTCACGATCGTACCTCCGCTGGACCGTGGCTCTTACCATATCTCAGGCTTAAAGGCTTCGGAGTGAACGGCGGAGGCGGGGGGGGGTGAATTAATACGTCAGTAGCAGTTCTAGATACCAGTGGCGGATCCAGAACTTCATTGGGGGGGCTAGGGGCTCGTGCCTCTCTCGCCATTGCCTCGGAACAGCCTTCGGCCATGCATTAACTATAGACACTGACATTTCGGGGAGGGCGGGCTAAAGCCCCCTAGCCCACCCTTGTTTTCGCCACTGCCAAGGGCAGTCGAAAGCAGGGAGAATGATACTTTCTCCCGCTTATCCTTGCGAGCCTGTCGAGCGAGGTGCATGTGAAGGCCAGCGTATTTTAACATTATTCTGGTATTGCAGTTGTTTACTAATTAAATGGCTCAATGTTTCGGTATTGCTTCTTCATCAGAAAATAAAGTATGTGAAATAGATAATCAAAGCATGATGTGACCTGAGTGTCCTGTGTGTTTTATGTATTGTATTTTACACATTTTAGCCCCTAATAAAGCTCTAAAAGTGAAATTTTTGGTTGCTTAAAAAACAAAAAGCTAAAAAAACGATAGCCATGAGGAAGGACAAGAAGAGAGTAAAAAAATACAGAGCAGCAAAAAGTAAAAGTACAGAAAACTAAAAAACGAAAGAACGTTTGAGCAGTTGAGTATTGCAATCATTTTGTGGCTTTATATCATGAAACTCCATGCTTTAATGGGGGCGCCGTCCACCAGGCACGAATCGAATCCCGAAACACCTAACCCGGAGGGGTCATGAAGTGTAGGAAGTTTATCGATGTTATGTAGCTCTACAGAGCAGGTGTGGTACCTGTGCCTCGCGCCGACCTGGTACCCGGGGTAAAAATTCAGGATATGGGATGATGCAGTGGGGGCCCCCGCGGTGCTGCGCCCCGTGTTTTCGCTATCGAACTGGGGCTTGGCCCCGGTGGGGAGGGTTAATGAGGAAATTGTTGAAATGCAATAAATAAACCTAAAGAAGTTAAGCTTTCATATACACACTGCTCAGTCTGTTCCAACCTAGACTCAACGTCAGCCTCCATAAATGGACAGTTGGTCGCGAGTGATTTGTCTCGATACCCCTCTCCCAGACGGTTTCTTACTTTTGACTTCACACTCCCTACCCACCAGTCGTGGTCGGGTCAGAGTCCATCCTCCCGGAAAGAAATCCCTGGTGACGCCTCTGCAAATACCCTACAGTTCAACGTGGGGATACGGTCGTGGAGGAAGAGCATTCGATCTCCACACCGCTGGCCCGGGTTCAAATTCCCGGACGGCTATTCTGCACGAGTCTTTCCAATCCCCATAATACCCTGCCAACATGGTGATAGTTGGCGACACCATATGACCTCAGAAGTCGGTGTGTCGTAAAGCTCCAAAGCTGCAACTGTTCAATGCCTTTGCGCGCCCGATATCGACTCAAGTATACTGTGTGTCCATTGTCTTCAACAATGTCGTCCCCCGCCAGGAATACATCGAGTCGTACCGGCAGGACTCGAACATATCGGCTCTTAAAACATAATGTAGTACGTAACTGTCTTAAATTGCACCACTTGTGTGCACTGGCGGATCCTTGGGGGCAATCGTTCCCCACCAAACTCCCCGTTTTTTTGTCGATTTTCTTAATAAAAACAAGTTTTGAACTATTTTGGACCCTTATGTATCCCCCAACTGCCGGTCTGGATCCGACCCTGCATGCGTGCCCTCAGCGCCGCCCTGCGGTGACCTGACCAATCTCTCTCTCTCTGCCGGCAGTGCGACTGTGGCGAGGACCAGTTCTGCCTGGACTCCAAACGCCGCCTGGACCCGTGCCGCCCCGCCGTCCAGCACGCCAATCGGAACGACACTGTCGTCAGCTGCGACGTGGCGCAGTGGATCTGCGGCGCCGACAACCTCTGCGGCACGGCGCTGGACTTCTACTTCAGAAACTGCCGCGCTATGTTCGCCGGAAGGAAGTGCTCCAAACGCTGCAACAACTCTATCTCCATTCTTCAGCGGCAGGAGCGAGCTGCCAAACTTGAGACGTGTCTCTGCCAGGGTGATGAACAGAGCCGATCCAATTGTGGTGCGATTAAACGGAATATGAATCGGTTGTGCTTCGGGATAGAGCCGGTGGATGAAAAGGAGGAGGAGAAGACGAATAAGATCGGCGGCACTAGCGCCGCCGCACGGACTATTAGTGTGTCTCTAGGTGTAAAGGTGGCGCTAGTGTTGGCAGTGAGTTTGTATTCGATCATGTTCTTGAGATGATGGTTATGGGCGGATATCAGAAACTTTGGGAGATGATCGGCCAGTTTTATTTATTGTTTTGGTCGGACTGAGATTCTATCTTGTATATTTGCCTGATTTTTTGTCCTTCACTTCCAGGGCTGCGGAGACCAGCTTCGAGGCCGTAATAGAGCGCCAGTAATTTTTACACGTGACGGATATTAGCGGTGTACTTTTATGAGCTAGATTGGAGTACATTTGCCAGCAGAAAATGTTCAATTTACACAAAACCTGGACTCATAGCCGAATCAGTGCTATGTCAACATCGACTCCGGGAAGTATGTCCTGCTGGAAAACTCCTCAAGCTCGAAATGCCAGCGGATTCTACTGTTACATATGAGGTCGTTCTGTAAACATCAAATTCGGTTATGAAGTGATTATTTGCGGCCGTTTATCGCCCAGGACCGGCAGGCCTCCCGGTGCGCTCCGCAGCTCTGCTCAAGACTCACTCAGGGCGTTGAAAAGTATGATTAGAGAAGCGTATGATAAATATTTGTGACTAGGTAGCCGAGAGAGGAACCATGTTCTGGTGCGTTGAAATCATTTTTATAATGGTTTCTTGGCATAGACATGAAGATATCTAGTTCTGAGGCATAAGAACACATTCCTATGTGAAATACTCATCGGTTGGTTAAACCCTCGCTCATTTTAACAGCGCAATGACGCATAAAGACTTTAACTTGCATGAAGTTCCTGACGGCGGAGCATAGTATTATGCATTGACCTCGATTGATGTGTAAAAATGTTTGAGTATAAGAATGCTGTATGAGTGTTTTTTTCGGTATGGATGTGCTCCTTCAAGCAAACGAAATTGTGTGTCCCTCTACATATGTGCGTGATATATCATATACAGGGGTGTAGCCAGGATTTCGCTCAGGGGAGGGGGCGCCCCGAAAGGGGCCTCTGCGACAGTGCCCAAAGGGCCCTGATGGGTAAAAAGGGCCCTACTTGTTACAGAATAGTGCTGAAGAGGGCCCTGTCTGGTATGAAATTTCGAATTTGGCCACAGAGCATAGTGGGGGCGAGCCGCGCTTCGCGCGGCCCGTGTCCTAAGGGGGCCCTCAGGGGGGGGCGGCTGTCCCTGCCGCCCCCTCCCCTTGGCTACGCCCCTGATCATATATGTAATATCACATGTTCAAGCCTTAGCCTCGGTGTGAATGTTGCTCTTTCCCTTTGCCTCAATGTTGATCTTTGTTCCGTTGCGTCCATCGTATTAGACGACCCTGCTAGTCAAGAGGTACAAACGTGTCGCTCACCTCCCGGCACAGTGTCGCTTCAAGAACAAAATATCTCCCTTATTCGTAACCCTACAATCTCATTGGTTTGTGCTGGAGAATGCAAGAAGTGCTCATGTTATGTCTCTAGTTATGTAGTTGTGGTTCCTCCTGATTTTTAATTGTAGACTCAGTATTTAATGGAGAAGTGCGGCTCGATGTGATGTAAATGTGAGCGGAAAAGTAATCACGTTTTTTGTGAAACGACCGGAAATCCCCAGCAATTTTTCGTTGTATTTTCTCCGAGCATTGAGACGGAGGCCATGATGCATTGTTGGGTTGTAGTTGCCGTGGTTGAAAGCAGCATCGTTTTTCTGAATTGTTGTTTTTGTCCTCGCATCAATGCTGTCATGAGAAATAAGTGCACGTCCAATATATGCCTCGTCAGACTCCAGCGTGTCTGAAAGTTCTAATGTCTCTCAGCAGCCGTTATAGAAAATCAATTGGTCAAACAGAGACATTAAAGTCTTTTGAATTCAGAGCTTTTGTCCTGGCTCCGGCCAATTCACACCACTCCCTGCAATGTTAAAGGTGGCGACACCGGATGACATCGGCAGTGTGCTCGCGTGAAGTGCCCAGTGAGGCAAACTTTTACACTGTGCACTGTATAAACAACATGGGGCACTGGCCGGCGGCCCCTGCATGTCTTCAGAACAAGGCGGTTACAGACACCGCCTGAGGGGGGACAACGCCTTCAAACACAGGGACAAATGCCTACAAACACAGCATTTCGAAGCTGTAGTTTGGATGCCCCTTCCTTTTCTTTGCGGCCGCTGCTGGCTTCAAACTAATAATCAGACATCGGAGCCTACCACCTGGGAGCGAGACAGGGTTTTTTGGGGAGGGACATTTGGGAGGGGCATTTCTCGAGAAACCCAATATGGTTTCTGGGATGAACTAGACCACCGTTTGTATGAGACGAAGGAAGGAGGATGAAAAACTTCGAATCTAAGAGAAACACTAAACAATTTTTATTCATGCACAATCAATTCCATCACAACTTGGAGCCACAAATATTCTCCAACGCAAACATTCGTCGGATCGCAAAATGAGCCCCAAACCGCTTCCTCACCTATAAACGTCCCCATTAGAGAAAAGTGAGGGGACCATTTAATTTTCAACCTGCAAGAGAATATTGGGGTGCGAACAGACTGTTTGGGATGCAAACTATGGCATTCGGGATTCATCGCATTCCCAAAAGTACGCAAAGTTACGCCCTTGGATCGATCGCATGCAACTTGGTTCATTTGGTGTGAACTAGCAGTATATCCATGAGTTTTCATCAGAGTAAAGGAGGGCGGATTCCAATATGGCGATGACCAGGGATCCTATTTTCTGATTGGCGGATTTCCGATCGGAGGGAGGAACAAATGGTTGGAAGGGGGTATTTCCTGACGAGGGGAGGGTAGCAAAACCTCAGCCCCTCTCCAACAGCAAGCGCACACCACCGGATGTGACGTCACACCTCGTAGCATACAACATTAGAAAATTAAATGATTAAATTTCCAAATTTTTGCAAAAAGAGGTCCAGAATCCAAGGTAAAATGTCTATCCATTGTATTTGGGATAAATTTGATTCCCGTATATTTTCACAAATTCGTAAGCAGGAAGTGCCATTAGCAGCAGTTTAACACACGGCCCAATGGTGAAGGAATTTCTTCACGCCCGTGTGACGTCACTCGGGCGTGGAGGAATCCCTCTTGAACGTACCTATAAGTAAAGGTATCTTGGCAAAACCTATCACGTGGGCGGCAAATCCTATCGCGGGGCGTCGATACTCGCATTCTGGAAGGAAGGGACATTCCATGGGCTCCAACGAACTTTCAGGGGGACCGTGACCATTGCAGAGGGAGCCGGAAGGTCGATGGAAGGAAGCAGATGCCCCCACTTCTCCTTGATCCGCCTATGGGAAGAGGGAAGCGAAACCAAAAAATCATGACTGTCTTGGACCGCTTTACAGAAGCAGTTCACCTACGATGCCTAAGTTTTATGGAGTATTTACTATAATATAGTTCCGTAAGTTTGTGCTGACAAGCTGGAGGATATAAAAAGGTGACGTCATTGATTGACCAGATTACACATAAAAAGCGTAGAACAACCGCAGGTACCCACCTTTTTCCCGATAAGTTGACAGAAGAGCAAAGTTCTAGGTCTTCTTCCCTTCTTACCAAAAGTTCCGCTTTGTGTGGTACAGCACCGTCTTTTCCAAACTGTTGGCTCATCACAATTGCGTCCCTTCTCTCGATTCGCACGGCTATTGCCCCGGTTCTGTTCGGGATCCTACTCAGCATTCTTAGCGCCACCTTTTACAATTCGACGTAGATGGCAATAGTGAGCTTGGCGCTTAAAAGGTGGCACTCGTTGTTGAATGTGGAGTGGACAAAAACGATGCATACGATTCGGAAAGAACAATCCAGCTCACCGAACAGAAATTGAGAGGGGCCAGTGGCGGATCCAAGAATTCATTGGGGCGGTGCTAGGGGCTTCCAGCCTCACCCGCCAATACCTCGGGCATCCGCTCCCCTATGTATTGACTATAGGGGCTCGTACATTTGGCTGAGCCCCCTAGCCCCCCTGGATCCACCACTGTAGATGGCTTAGTGTGTCTTCACTCGTCTGCTGACAGGAAACAACCAAATGTATCTAAAAACAGAATCAGAAGTTCTGCCTCATTTTACCACCGGCTGATACCCACTGAACTACCCGACTTTCTCGCACCTTGGCTGAAATCAAACTTCTCAACGAAGAGGGGAACCAGGCTTCTGCGGGAGCAAAAATGCATAAAGTGTATCATATGCATGTTTTAAATTATACATAAAATCAATATAAGGTAACAGACATAGGCGGATCCGGGATTTCCCATCGGGGGTACATGGCTGGAAGGGGACACCATCCGGACCAGGGGGCAACAGGTGGGCACCAAATTATTTCGCAGGGGCGCTGATGCGTGTATCCTGGGGGAGTAGGAAGCGACATTTCAGGGATCGCCATTAACCTTTCAAGGGGCACCGTGACAATTTCAGGGGCTTCGGAGGTTCAATGGTGGGAGTGCCTCCATTATCCACCCTCCCCGGATCTGTCTATAAAGAGAGAAAGAGGGGGAGAGTAATTTCCAGCACAGTAAACGTAAGGTTTAAAACGAGTACCACATACACCTGCAAATTGTAAAGTTATACAGTACATGGTAAAAAAATTGCCTTTAGAAGTAAGCTAAGAAAACTCCCTATAAATTTTGCTCACTTACGCGGCTGGAGGTTGCCTTTCGATCCTGGGTAGTCTTACGTCACCCTTCAGGGATACGGTGACCATGGACAGATTCGGGCGGCAAGACTAGCAGGTGCACCTCTCGCAGATCGACCCACTCGACGCCCCCTGGATCCCAACGGGGCCCCCTGAACTGCCCCGTTGTAAAACTGTCACCCCCCCCTCCCGGAAGCAGCACCTCCGCGATGTAGTTTGAGTTTCTTTAACAGGTCAAATCTTAAGAACTAGGACCCATGGCCTAAAAGACACCTCCTACGGATCCACAGGGTGCTCCTTAAACAAAGTGTCCCCTCTCATCCGAAATCCTGGACCCGCCTATGACGGTTATGCAACCCATTTTGAAACGGAAAATTTAAGGCCGTTCCTGGACCCACATTTCCCTCCCTCTCAGATCTCCCATGTTTAACTGCATGCAGGGGCGTTGTCAAGGGGGCGACTGGGGCAGCGCAAGGGGTGCTTCCGCAGCGGCGCTCTCCGCCGTCGCTGAGCGAAATTCTGGCTACGCCTCTGACTCCGCGCGCGTGTGTGCAGTGTTATTACCTGCAGCCCCGCTGCTCGAACGTGTGCTCTTATCCGAAGTCAGTCCGGTAGATGACTGCTCAGCCTCGAAAACGTTGTGTATAGATGGCGCTGCGGGCGTGGATCACCCTCCCCCACACAGACACTATAGCGTAAGCGTAAGCGTAAAGACGCCCAAACACTTTTTAGAAGCAGTGTCCGTGCATTTTTACTACTCAGGTTCGGCTCGGCAGGTTAGTGACCAGAGCGTGACATGGTCAGAAAATTCTGAACCATAAAAATTCTGACATGGCCAGACAACTCTGAAAATTCTGCATTCGAACATTTTTCCTTAATATTTGACAAAAGGGGTAAAAGGAAAGGGGGACTGAGAGGGCGCGAAGGGGCACCTTTCCATATTTAAACGGGCACCTTTCTCGCCTCCGTTTCCAGCTCTGCACAGTAAACCTAATTAGGTCAAAACGACATTCAGCAATGTGCACAATAGGCCTTGCAGAATGGGGAAACGTCTTCAGTTATTTCGGGCCAAAACTGAGGACACTGATCTCCAGTCACTGGCGGGGAACTAGGGGGGGGGCACCGGGGCACGGTGCCCCCTTCAATCAGAAATTTTAACACTAGCCCTATGGCGCTGACTGGAAAGAAATCGGTTGAAAAGCCCATTGTGCATTCCCTTAAATTCGGACGTTCCCCGTCACTGTCCCCAGTGGAGGAAAATCCGAAGGGCTGGGGGCCGATCTGGCAGGGGCTGGGGTAGAAAATGCTCCCCAGTTTGCATAACAACATGATCCGTCCCATACCCGAATATTTCCCAACAAATCCAGGTAACCATATTTGTTCACCACGACAATAAATCCAAATCCAATCCATTTCCGAGAAATACGACGAGGTACATAAACGTGACCATATCACAAGCTTACCTGAATTCCCTGGCTGATGCATCCCAATCCACGAAGGGTCCAGCGATCCTTTCTAATATTCCTCCATAATGCATCCAAATAAATACATACGATACCTACATGGGAGGAGATTCCGGGGCTGGGGCCCAGATGAAGCCTCCTATAGACCTTGTCTCACTGCGTCCGTGTCGACCGACACTGAGCCGCTGAACCGGGAGGACGTCCACAGCGATATCTATACCTAAACCAGGGAGTGGATTTTCGAAAATCATTCAGGATGCCCAAATTTTAGGAAATGCCAATAAGTGTAACACGAAAATGGATAGCATGATGTAATCCTGGTTTTGAGCCTCACAAAGGCCTGTTGAATGAGACAAAAAATTTGAGGTCTTGAAAATGAAAAACGGCTATATCTAAATAATCGTTTAAAATTAACCCAGTACTTCTTTCGGGGTGCCCGGGTGTCCAAAAGAGATATAAATCTAGATCCCTGACCTAGATAATTGGGTTATACATCCGTAGGTCAAGTGACCGACCCTCGACACCGCTCGCACATCGTCAAAGAACAAAACTGACCGCAGCGACGGAGAATCCAGATTGGAGGAGAATTGCCTTATTCGACTCCCAGGTCAAATCAAAGTGACCTTTCACCAGCACAACTCATTCTTATATGCATAGAGGAAACGCTGCAACCTCGACCAAATAATTCTTCTTCACTAGTGGCGAACCAGGGGAAAAAGGCATTGCCCCCAAACGGAAAAGCTTGGGGAAAACAATGTTTCTGCCCCCAAAGCGATCGACCTCCGTTTTCCCCGACTCCTTTTAGTTTGAAAGCAAGATTTTGGTGCTTCAACTCTCAACTTCAAACAGAACCAGTTAAGTTCAGTGGAAATTTGGGGCCTTGGAGAGGAAAAAGTATCTTGAGCCCATATTTTCACACCTGGTGACGCTTTTTTGCTTTTCGCCTCACATACCCAAAATTATATTGGGAAGTCATATTGTAGCGCTGTTTTGCACTGCGTGACGTTTTTCAACTTTGGTTTGCCCCTCCCAAACCGACCGGCTAGATCCGCCACCGTTCTTCACTAACAATGACAACAATAGCCACAAAAGCTTTGTGCTGTTCGCCAAACGAAGTGTAGATACCAAAATGCCTCCCACCTGCCAGTTTTCAGTGTTTTATCATCTGGTACGATCAATATTCTAACCTAAATTTCCGCATAATCTTTGGGAAAAACTATTACTCTTTCTTCATCAACCAAGGGAAGATATTTACCGATACCTTTACCAGGTCCCAGAGCTGAACATTATGAGATGTTAGTAAAAAGGCACGGTACATGCCTGCAGTGCAGAATACAAGCAACACAAGGTGGGAATAAATTTTAGAAACCCGACCCGCACAACCCAATTTTTTCCGGAGGAAATTTCTGGCGGGCGGAAAATCTTTTCATCCCGAAACCTTCTTAGTTGCAATATTTAACCGAGATAAACGTGTCGATGCGTTTCAACATTAAATGTGTTATTAACTATTAGCTTGTGCATTGTTTAAAAGACCACTAACAAAGTCGATTGACGTTTAACGGCGAGGCCTCCGAAAGGAAATCATCACCAGACATGACTCAGCATACTCGGCGGGACAGGTGGTCCAGCAGAAAAAGGATCGCCCAAGACCTTGTGAGGCGACCCGCTAGTATGGCCACAGTTACTCATACCCCCGTTACGGATAACGGAGGGCTGCTTAGTGCTTAGTCACCAGCGGAAGCGTGGGTAAGCATACCTTTCCAAACGCAACGGAATACCACCGGCACCCTGTGCCTGACGACAAAGAGGTATTTTTGATTGGGGGTTACTGACCCACCCACTGCAGAGTCATTCCGAGTCGAATACAAACGTCTCTTCAATGCTTGATGTCATACTCGCCTGACATCAATGCATGTGGTTAAAATAACCAAGATACAGAACAAGTAGAAGAGAGCGCAATCTACACATAGAGTGTGTAATACACAATTTAACTCATTTTTATTTTCATTTAAAATTTTCTTATGAATAACTCATTCAACTCAGTGCTTGAATTCTGTGCTAGCCGACTTCAACAAACGAGCACGCTCGATAAAAATTCCCTCCCCGCTGAATTCAGGAGGACGGTAACTAACCAGCAATTGCCGGCCTAGCTAAGTTCATTCGTGATTTTCAGTAGCTCTCGAAAAAGGCCCTAAGTTTAAAAAGTGTCTGCCAGTCAGACAGTTAGCCTACCTTCAGAAAGTGATTTAGCTATCCTAACGTCCATTCAAAGTCAGGTCATATTTAAATCATTAGTGAAATCGTACTTTGTATACAATCGTTAGCTCTCCGTTGTAACTTTGAGCAACGACCCAACGTGCTTTCCTTTGTGTCCTTTTCCGGTTCTGGCCGTGAAAATGTATCATCACGCTCCGTCTTTTTCAATTTGCTGAAAACAAGTCTCCGCTTTCATCACCGTTGAGACGGAGAGTCAATCGCGTTGACTCAGGCTCTCTGCCGGACTCCGTCGGACGCTGAGGTCGCCTCGGGGCACGTCTGGCCAGCCAGGGTAGAATTCCTTTGGCTGTGTTCATGAAGAATCGTGCAGACAAGGCTGCACACAGGAAGTTCCTGAGCAGGATAGCGCTATCAACCGCCGAGCAGGAATTTCTCCCAGGGGATGTTTTTGTGGTCTGTACCTCGAGCGGGGAAATGCAGATTCCGATATACAACTTGAATAGAGATTCGATGTTGTGAAATAAAACAATGAATGATTAATAAGAACAGGAAGTTAATAGGAATTAATTAGTTTAATAGGAAGAATGGAAACTAAGCGCCTCTGTGTATTTACAGCATCCTGATTTTTATCCACGTTAACTTTCCGTTACTATGTAAAAAAAAACGATCTTTTGTGCGCACGCTAAAGCTCCAGCCGTTATAGTATTATGAAAAAATTTCGCTTCACCCTTGCGTGGCTTAGGCTGAGCTCACCATTCGAAATGCCAAGCTTTGAACGTAAGCCAAAGTGCAGCATTTTCTGGGTAAATACAACTGACTTAGCGCCAATGCCTTAGGTACTCGCAGCGTGGGCAAAAAGTCTGGGGGATTATGAAAACCCAACTGTTAGGTGCGGCTGCGATACAAGTCTATGGTTAAGCGGGAGGTGACTCAAACAAGTGAGCTACTACGGATGCCAACCGTACGTTTCGCATTGTCGGTGAATTTAATGCGAGTACAAATGTCTTAATTATCATAATTCCAAGTAATGTGTTATCGTTGGCATTATTCGCCTGTTCTATCTGCCGTTTTAGCCTTGGTCGGCATGACCAAACCAGTCTCACAATATTCACCATCAACATGATGACTCGTCTCTCCCTGTGTGTTGACTGTATCACGCAGGAAGCAACAAGTTCGCGGACGGTACCCACTAACGGTGCCTTTTACGTTGCGTCACATACCTCGTCAACCACAACCATGCGCATGCCCGCACCTGTAGTGAACGCCGGAGGGGTCGCCTCAAAACGGCAGCTTCGATCTTCAAGACAAAACATGAAGTGATTGGATTCTTGTAAACTCTGGAGTTAAGAGGGCCGGAGAGGTATGGCGGCACGCCTAACAGCAATATTGGGAAGAAAAAGAGCACTTGTTCACTACATCAGATGGTACCGAAATAGAAAACTGCGTGAGTCAAGAGGACGATTACATGCTGAAGTGAGGTGAATAGCGGCGCACCAGAAATTTGGATGCGTATTCTGTCCAAATCCTTATTTGATTCCTGTCTTCAGTGGTGGATATAAGGAGGCTGGAGGGGTTCAGCCTCCCCCAAAGTTTCTGAGTGACCATAGAGATAACATAGTAAGGGGTTGTTTGAGGTTAAAGTGGGGTAGGGTTGAGCCCCTAGCCCCTGCCCCCAAAGAGAGTCTGGGTCTGCCACTGCTTGTATTTCATGTTTGAGGTGGACAGATCAGGGATTTGAGAGATTGTTTAAATTTCGGTGTTTTTTATCTTTCTATTTTTGTCTTAAGTGGAACAGGTATGTGAGGAGGCTAAAACATACCACGTTATAGGTACTAACCCTTGTAATATGGTGGTTATTGAAAATGTTTAAAATTGTTCCAACCCCAATCACTTAGCAAAATACATACCCCTGGAATGATAATTGTTGGGGTTTAATGACGCACTAACTGCCAAGTTTATACGGTGTCACCAACCCTCACCCTGCTGGGAGGGATTATGGGGATCAGATCAACTTACTCAAAGGTTTCGCTGGAACTTGAACCCGGGACCGGTGGCTTAGGAGATTTTGATGCTATTCACTAAGCCACCTGGAAAGACACTAAAGATGTAACGAGTAAAAGTTAAAAAAGAGCACTGCCGAGGGCCTTTTTCCAGCAAAAATTTCGTTCATACCAAGCCAACATATTTCAACTTTGCAGAGTGGTGAGAAATGGTTTAGGCACCCACGAGTAATAAATAGATACATACAGCTCAAAACAAGGGCTCGCATTGTTAACCCCCCCCAACGGTCGGCGCCACCTCCCACCGGGCCATGATGGCCCCAAAACGAAAATATGGGCGTTAGCGCAAATCTCAAAGCAATGAAACTCGCGTGAATTCAGTAGAATACTTCCATGTTTAGTGCTCAGGTCAATGGTTTGACCTCAGAGGTCAAATAGGCCAAGATGCTATTTCACCAAATATGCAATGATTAACAAACTGGTCATAACCATGTCATTAGAGCTATGAGGCCTGGTAAAGTAAATTTATAGAAATTCCAGTACTTTTCCGCTATGTGGAACGTAAAGACCTCCCGCCAGTGGTTTGACCTCCAGAGGTCACCTCGTGACCTAATATGACCGAGGTCACGCGAAAGGTCAAAAGTACCTTCCGTATACAAATGAAAGCCAGTGACAAGACAAACACGATGGTGTTTGTTTCACCCTCTAGCTTAATTAGGTCAAAAGTTATTGTCAAAATACTGTTTTGACCTCTGGTGACCTGATGACCTTAAAAGTCAAAGGATAAATAGACCCCTGGGATTCGTGAAAGGGTGTCCAAAAACGTTGTTCGAGTAGTTTGAGTATTTGCAAACATTTTTGTGGCTTTTATATCATGAAACAGGTTTTCCCCATGCTTCAATGGGAGAGGTCGCCTCGTGACCTGACCTCAGGCACGAAATCGAAAAATCCCGGATGTACACCTGTAGACCCTGGAGGGCTGAAGTGTAGGAAGTTTCAAATCAATCGACCTGAAATGTAGCTCTTACAGAGCTCTAAAGTTGAAGTGAGGTGACCTTGGTTGACCTCGTCTGGTGACCTATCTTGGGTGATCCGGGGTAAACAATTTCAGGGATGATGGGAAAATGATGCAGTGAGAGGTAGAGCTCTCAACCGCGGTGCTGCGCCTCGTCGTTTTCTGCTATCCCGGAAAACCTTAGGGGCCATCGATGCCCCCGGTGGGGCAAGGGTTAACGCATGGGAGAACCAGGCAAAAGACCTGAGAAGCAGCCACTTCACTACAGAAAGGAAACCATACGAAAAATAATAGTAGGGAGGTAATACAAATCCTGCTGTGAAAATAGTAAAAGCACATGAAGAAGTCATAACGATAGCGTACGGCCCAGGGGCGGATGCATACCCGAGTTTGGGGGGCAAACCCATGTCTGCCTCTCCTCCTGGGGGATGGGGGGGAGTGGGACGTGCAATTTGGGTGCTCGACAAACCTAGTATAATCTATCTCTCCAAGTACATGATCGCTCTGCGGGGGAGGGGGCAAACATTTGTTTGCTCTACAGGCCTAACACCTTTTTCCACAAATTTATCCGGCCTTTGGGGGCCAAAAGATAGTTTGGCCCCCGCCAGCACTTTGGGGGCCATCGTCGGAATGCTACCCTGCTTCCGCCAAAGGTACGGTCCTGTTATTTTGTTTCAAGAAACAGCCAAAAACAGCCAAACAGTCAGCGGCTGCAGGCGTTTGTTATTCAACATTGCATGAACGTACTTGACCAGCATAACTTCCAGAAGGCTGCTAAAACTGGTGAAATACAATAGTTATTTTATACTTTGTCACGAAACGTTGATTTACTCGCTCTTCAATTACCTTGGGCTTTGGTAGTTCTCGTTCAATAAAGAAGAGTTCCACGACAGCCCATGAACCCCCGTCTAAAAAAATCAGAACCCCCTCCCCTTTGTCAGAAAGTCAGAAAAATTCAGACCCCTCCCCTTCGGTGGCTGACGTCATATGTTAATAGCCCCTTATAAAAGTGGGACACTGCCGTTAAACACAATCGTCAATTTGTTCACAGTAAAAAATGCCACTATTGAACCAATCTATGGGTGGAGATCCCGGGGGGTTGGGGAGTTAGGACCCCCCCCCTGGATTTTAGGTCTCCCATAGTGTTTGTATAGGGCTTATACTGCCGATCCATTCTGAACCCCCTGGACCCCCCCCTGAATCGAGAAGAGATCTCCAGCCTTGGACCGATCAAAGTAAAACATATTTTGTGTCAGGGGTATCTTATCACTAGCGCTAAAGCCGAAAGCAAGACAAACACTATGTTTGGCATCATTGCATTGAATCTATATTGGTGTGGAATTTAAATATTTTGCTTGGGTTGTTTTTCGGAGGAGGGAACTGGCTTTTTAATTCAAAATCAAATAAGAGTTTGCTTAAATTTAATGAGCATAATGTGTCCCTTTTAAATTCATTGGTCTTACGGAATATGGATATATATATATATATATATATATATATAAAAAAAAAAAAAAATTGAACACGGTCGGCTAAGGGGGCGTCTACTCGCCCCTAACGTTTCTCGCAGATAGGTAGCCAAAACAGCTCTTTTGTCATCTTTCCATTAAGACCTTTTGAAAATATGTGCAAAGGTTAAAGGCGAGAGAGAGAGGGTGTTTTATTTTGCAATGAGTGTTTTATACCTACAATAAGTACATTATAATCACATTATCACTTATGATGCATTTAAATTAGCACATTTAGCTGGCTCAAGTATCTGAGTACACATTGCTCTTTTGGTGAGAATGGAGTATGCTTCCTTTATTTTGGTATGCAGCATCTCAATTCGGTTTCATCACAGCAGTGACTCCTGTTAGGCTACATTGTAAGAAATTAGTTTTGGGAAAACGGATATGACAAGAGTCAAAAATGAGAATTCATTTATTTATTTTGATTCCTATACGGTCGGAGTTGTGAACGCTACAAAGAAACCGAGAATTTTTGCGAGTTTGTACCTGGAAAAATGAGTTGAATTTGATTCGACTCACAAAACTAGTTTTTCGGATCCAAGTCAGTCTTAGCATCAGTTTCCGGGCTTGAGAACGAGTCATGAGTTTAGTGAACTCACCGAAGCTCTGAAGCGTTAGCTAAGTCTACTCACAAAAAATATAAAACGCTCAACTCTGCAAACAGTCCCAGTAAAACAGCAGAACAGGTAGCCAATTTCATTGTACAATACATAAGTTACATTTAGAAGCACTTGCGGTGGACGATGGCGGGGCCAGACTCGTCATACTCCTGCTTGGAGATCCACATCTGCTGGAACGTGGACAGAGATCCAAGAATAGATCCGCCGATCCAGACGGAGTATTTGCGCTCAGGCGGCGCGATGATCTTGATCTTCATGGTGCTGGGCGCCAGACTCACAATCTCTTTCTGCATGCGGTCAGCAATGCCGGGGTACATGGTGCTGCCTCCCGACATCACAGTGTTGGAGAACAGGTCCTTACGGATGTCTATGTCGCACTTCAGGATGCTGTTGTAGGTGGTCTCGTGGATGCCGCAGGCCTCCATGCCCAGGAACGAGGGCTGGAACAGAGCCTCGGGGCACCGGAACCGCTCGTTGCCGATGGTGATGACCTGGCCGTCGGGCAGCTCGTAGCTCTTCTCAAGACTGCTGGAGCTGGCGGCGGTGGCTATCTCCTGGTCGAAGTCGAGGGCCACGTAGCAGAGCTTCTCCTTGATGTCGCGCACGATCTCCCGCTCGGCGGTGGTGGTGAAGGAGTGACCGCGCTCTGTCAGGATCTTGATCAGGTAGTCGGTGAGGTCGCGACCGGCAAGGTCCAGGCGCATGATGGCGGAGGGAAGAGAGTAGCCTGCAAGGTTGAGGCAATGTCGTCAACATCATACGCTTCGAGATCTCCCCCGCACATTAAACACTTCTCTTGTTCTTTCCCCGTGACTCACTATAGAAAAAATCGAAGATGCTTTTTAAAGAGCTCTCCAATGGAATCATTTGAGTTTCTGACGCTAAAAACAACTAAATATTTTGATAAAGCGAACAGATTGCTGTGGGAGAATGAACAGAAATATGAAAACAACGAAAGCAGCAATGACCAATACAGAGCCAAGGTGGACGACCTGTTCGCATTACCGAATTCTTTAGATGGTACCATCATGTTAGCCGCGTCACCCACCTTCGTAGATGGGTACGGTGTGTGATACGCCATCTCCCGAGTCCATCACGATGCCGGTGGTCCGGCCCGAAGCGTACAGAGAGAGCACAGCCTGAATGGACACGTACATGGCCGGCGCGTTGAAGGTCTCGAACATGATCTGGGTCATCTTCTCCCGGTTCGCCTTGGGGTTGAGGGGAGCCTCCGTCAGCAGGACTGGGTGCTCCTCGGGGGCCACACGCAGCTCGTTGTAGAAGGTGTGGTGCCAGATCTTCTCCATGTCGTCCCAGTTGGTGACAATGCCGTGCTCGATGGGGTACTTGAGGGTGAGGATACCGCGCTTGGACTGGGCCTCGTCGCCGACGTACGAGTCCTTCTGGCCCATGCCGACCATGACGCCCTGGTGGCGTGGTCGGCCCACGATGGAGGGGAAGACGGCACGGGGCGCGTCGTCTCCGGCGAACCCGGCCTTGCACATGCCGGAGCCATTGTCGACCACCAGTGCAGCAATTTCGTCGTCACACATGATTGAGGGCGGGGCGTCTGCAGAAAACGAACGTCAGTCAAGCGTGTATGAGAACTTGCCTTTCCAAACACTACAAAATAATGCTAGTTGTTCTTCTGAATTATGGTGCCTATATTTCTTATGAAATCAAGTTCTGAAACCTTTTTCTGAACTACTAGCTATATTCCGTCATTTGTTCGTATGATCTAAAGAAGGCCTTGTCTGTGCCTATATATCTAGCGGGGAAATGTTTTTTTACAACGTTAAACTCATAAAGGCAAGCCAGACTGTCAACGTCAAATGAGACCACTGATGTTATTGGAAATTGTATTTTAATTGGCTTATGGAATTTCCAGGTTACTTGGCTTTCATTTTCGTCTGTCACTGCCTAAAATATATAAAACAAGGTATTTTTGGAAGGCTCAGACACCAACAGACTGAAATCAAACCTGCTGATTTTTACTGCCTGACTTTGTCTCTTCTGTTTCTGAAATTGCTGTAGCATTCGACTCTGAAATAAAGCACCGGGCAGGACGAGACGCCCTTCATCTTTGAGCCTAGTGTAATACAAGACCTGTGATAAATTTAACGTCCTCCTCTAGTGGGGGATACAAGGGGAGTTGAGGGGAGGGCTTAAGCCCGCACCTCACCCAAATGTCCGAGTGACTAAAGTTGATACCTAGGCGGAGGCTGATCCGACGTAATGGCGGGGGAGGCTTGAGACCCTTAGAACCCCCCCCCCCCGAAATGAAGTCCTGGATCCGCCACTGTCCTCCAATACTTCGGTCTCAGGGTAACCACAAGTAGAACCCGCTGCTAAGACATTGGCACTTGTTCAAAACTCTGTGTTCATGAGCAGACTTAAGTCGGACCAGAGGCTCCAAATATCTAGAAATTCCTAAGGGAATGATTAACTAAAAATTATAACCCGTTTTCCCCTTCCGAACACATTTCCACTCCTTCATAAGCTTCACTGGATGCAACTACTATCGTATCAATCACCCGATGAAATACTAGAACACATCCATAAACATTTAAACATAAACATAAACAGGGGCGCAGCCAGGGGTGTACACTATTTGGGCCGTGCCGCTCGAAATTTAGTGCGCTACGCCGTTGACCCTAGATGGAACTATGATGATAATGTTATAAAATTAACCGCAATCGCTCATAGTATAATGAAATTGAAAATGCCAAATAGTATATTGATATTTCGACGGCGTGTCTTCTTCAGGAGCAAGTTTTGAATTTGAAAGTCTGATAGCAATGATTTTAAATTCAATTTGAATTAGGGCGAACAGCAAGCAGGTACACGTGAAAACAATGTTTAACATCTCGCGAAGGATACAGTGTGATGAGTTACCTACAAAGAGACATTTAAAACTACAGGATACAGAAACTAAACACAATAAAAGCACAGTATCAACAAAACTATGGATGTAACAGTGAGTAAAACAATTTTCAGCGATGGATGTGGTGGTATGGCGAGTGTTTATGCGTGGTGGTTTGGTCTTAAGTGGTATAAGTGTATGTGTATGGTACTGGTTGTAGGAGGCGCCACGAGGAGAATTGCTTATTTATTTGTGGTCTGCGGTTTCGGATTTCTATTGATTCTTTAATTTTGCATTCTGCCGAGTCTTTACAAACATGAATAATTTTATTGCGAAGTCCTTGTCTGTGATGCGTGTAGTGGGGTGATGTGATATGGTGTGGTTACCTAGATACTACCGTTTTCTTTTCTCCTAGCGTGTCCTAAATGTTCCATGAAGCGGGTACGGTTTGGCGAGTTGTTTCCCTATATAAACATGTTGCAAAGTAGGCATGTGATAAGGTATACTGTATTTTTGATGTGGCACCTCCTGTAACCCGGCGTCGCATGTGCTGCATGATTTCCTGTGTCCTTTAAGGCATGTGTCCTTTAAGTCAATATGGAACTAGACCGCATTTAGCGATTTCAACTATTTTTTGACAATTAAGTGCCTTTTTGGTCAGCTAGGGCATTCTGTCGCCTTTCCAAGCACCCGGGAAGAGTAAAGGCACGTAATCCGTTTCCAGATAATGCCTCATAGTCGCCAATAATCGTACGGGTGGAGCTCCTCTGGTGCCCCCTGGAGCTGATCATGTGCCCTCTGAGCTGATCTGATGCCTTTGTAGTCAATCTTGGTGCCCCCTCCCTGGGAAAATAATTGTGCCTTCTGAACCTATATAATGCCCTCTAAGTTAGTCTGATGCTTCCGAGCTTGCCTGGTGGCCTATTAGCTGTTTTAGTGCCCCTTGAGCTGATCCGGGCCCCTGAGCTTATTTAATGCCTCCCGGAGTTGATCTACTGTCCAGGGGTACAGCCAGAGGACAGGGGGTACGTGCCCCCATCACTGCCGGGGTGCCCTTTTGATTGCTAGGTGGTGTACCCAATTTGGGCCGTGCCGCTCGAAATTTAGTGCCCTACGCCGTTGAACCTAGATGTAACTGGGTTGCATGTAGCGATTGAAACTATTGTTGGACAACTTAATACCTTTTTCGGTCAGCTAGGGCATTCTGTCGCCTTTCCAAGCACCCGGGAAGAGTATGGGCACCTAGTATGTGTCCACTTAATGCCTCATCGTCGCCAATAATCGTACGGGTGAAGCCAATCTGGTGCTCCTTGAGCTCATCTCGTGGCCTAACAGCTGGTCCTGGCCCCTTGAGCTGATTACTTGCCCTCTAAGCTGATCTGGTGCCCCTGAGTCAATCGAGTGCCCAACAGAGCAAATAATTGTGCCTCCTGAACCTATATAATGCCCTCTGAGTTAGTATAATGCCTCAGAAGCTTGCTTGGTGCCCTAATAGCTGATTTAGTGCCCCTTGAGCTGATTCGGGGCCCCGAGCTGATCTCATACCTCCCCAAGTTGATTCTGTCTCCTAAGTCAATATGGTGCCTCTTCAGCTGATTAGATGCCCCCTCAGCTGATTATTGATGTCTCCTTAGATGGCCTGGTGCCCCCTGGGCTGGTTTGGTGGGCCTTGGGCCCACCTTGTGTCCCCTGAGCTGTTATGTCGCTCCCTCAGCTGATTTAGGTTCCTGCCATAGTCTGGGGGGCTGGGAGCTGATCTGGCCCCCGAGCGGATAGATCTGGTGCCACCTGAGCTGCACTAATGCTCCTTGAGTCGATCTGGTGCCTCCTGAGCCCATCTGATGCCCTCTGAGCTAGTCTGGTGCCCCCTGAGCTAATATGGTGCCCTTTAAGCTGATCTGGGCCTCCTTACGTGATTTCATTAGCAGCTGTAAAGCCCTGAGCTGAGCTGGGCCCACAGAGGCTGATGAGGGCCCCTGAGATGGTATGGGGCTCCTGAGCTGATTAATTGCCTCCTGACTTGATCTGGTATTCCCGAGCTGGTCGGGGACCACTGATCTGATTGTTTGTCCCCGAAGCTGATCTGGTGCCCTATGGGCATCTGGTGTCCCCTGAGCAGCTCTGGGGCTTTTGAACTGATTGGGCGCTCCGAGCTGGTGAGGGAATCCCTGAGCTGATTTAGTGCCCCTGACTTGAACTTGCCCCCTGCGCTGATCGATCTGGTGCACCCTAAGCAGATATACTGCCTCCTGAACTTAACTAATGCCTCCTGAGTCGATCTGGTGCGTGCCTGCTGAGTCATCAGTTGTGTCTCCTGAGCCCATCTTATTCCCTCTGAACTAGTCTGGTGCCCCATGGCTAATATGGTGCCCTTTAAGCTGACCCGGGCCTCCTGGGTTGATTATGTGATTTCCTGAGCAGCTACCACAGGGCATGAGCTGAGCTGGGTCCACAGGGGTGGGCCCCTGAGGTGGTATGGGGCTCCTGAGCTGATTAAGTGCCTCCTGACTTGATCTGGTATTCCCGAGCTGATCTGGGCCCCGAGCTGGTCGGGGACCACTGATCTGTTTGTTTGTCCCCGAGGCTGATCTGGTGCCCTATGGGCCGATCTTGTGTCCCCTGAGCAGCTCTGGGGCTTTTGAACTGCTTGGGCCCCGAGCTGGTGAGGGATTCCTGAGCTGAATTAGTGCCCCTGACTTGATCTTGCCCCCTGACCTGACTTGAGGCCCTTGAACTGATCTGGGGCCCCAAGAGCTGATCTGGGGCCCAAGAACGGATCTAGGTTCTGAGGGTACCCTGAGCTGGTCTGGGCGCTGAGCTTGTAAGAGCCCCTTACGTTGGCTTGAGGCCCCCTGAAGTGATCTGGCGCCTTAAACTGTTCTGGGGCTTCTTGAACTGGTTTAAGGCCCTATGAGCCTATCTGTGGCCCATTGAGCTAGTCTGATGACCTCATCTCTGGGACCAATGAGCTAGTCCAGTCCCTGGGTGAAGCATGAGCTGCTCTGTGGCCCTGATCTACATCAGGGGCCCCTGAGGTGGTCTTGAATAGACAGATAATAAGAACACAAGGCCAACTCCCATCATCTCGGGGCGGGGTCACTGAGCTAGTCTAGTCCCTGGAGGTACAACTGGGGGGATGGGGGAAACTGCTCTGGAGGCCTCTGATCCACACTTGGGGGCCCCAGAGCTAGTCTTGAATAGATGGGAAATAAGAACACAATGGAAACTCCCCTTGTAAAACGGAGCTAACGAGGAATGAGGAATCTCTAAAACGGCTTGTGATACCTAGGCACCCCTGGTTATATAAATTGTTTATTATACTGGTGGATTCTGGGAAGGGATGATAAAAAGGCATGTGCCCCTGAGCTCAGAGGACAGTCCACTAAACCAGAATTTCTACTAATAAATTTAAATGAAGAACTAGTTTTCACAATTTTCAGCCCTGTCACACCATCCACATCCAAACCACCGGCCTGTTCACCTTGTATTTACTCTTAACTGGGGCCGATCCTTGAGAATATGGAACTTAATAAACGCGTTCAAAAGGTATCTCCCAAATTTTTCCGGCAGCAAAAATGTGTTCTTCCAAAGACACTATGCTACTCCTCATCTCACGGCGATTGTGGGAGGCAAGGAACTTAATCCGCGTTCAGCCAGGGCTCACTCGTCACGACAAAACCAGTGGGCATAACAAATGAATTTTCGACTCCAATATGCCTTAACCTGCACATTGTAACAGATATCACATGGTCCGCTGATTTCTCTGATGTTTAGTGCTTGCATGAGTTGGCTGATTTGTCCTTAAATCTATCCAAAACAGCTGTGTTTTGGCTACTTCCATGACATTTTGGTGATATTGTTCCTTTTTTCGGTTTTAATCGAGTTTGCCTTCTCCGTCAAAGATTTGTTTGCATTTTTATTGAACCAAAGATGCCCAAAAATGATATAAACAAAGATGTAGTAAGTTTTTTAGGTTACGTTAAAAAGTGCCCTTTTTCCCCGGGGTGCCCCTCAAAGTTAGTGTGCCCCCCATACCAAAGCTCTGGCTGGGCCCCTGAACATAAAACACACACAGTAAACACTTTCACATGAGTTTTGAATATTTTCGCTCACCTGTGCGTTCTGCAGTGGGAGACAGCCGAGTGAAGGCAGCTGTACCTTCTAGCCACAGCTATATAGATGACGTTATCTTGAGAGCGGGTCGGCGCGACAATCTCAAGCGTTCTGCGATTGCACTCCGCCTCGCGCATCGCCTTTTAGAGTAATATCCTCCTGACACTCGTGATGAAAAAATTTGAAAGCCCAATGCCAGTGATCATGCTCCAGGCCTCGGGTTATCGTTAGGAGCTGTTGTCCCGGGCTGGACTGACTTTGTGGCGGACAACATGTCTCGTCTTCGTATTTGCTTCCCGGGACCCGACGCTTGCCGGCTCAGATTGCAAAATTTACACCTGAAAGATTTTGTGTCTTATGCTTTCACATCGATGTTAAACCACCTGCCGTTCTAATTTGCAACCAAATAAATGAAGCCATGAAACGGTAAGCACAGCTCTTTTAGGACAAATTTTGGAAACAAAAATACCTCTGGCAATGACACAGCATTCACCGAAGTAAGATTGGTGGGTTTAAAAGGAATGTGGCACCGTGGTCGAATCCAGGAATTAAATGTAAATAGGGGCATTTTAGCTGAAAATCATACACACGTCCATTGTTTCTCTGAAAAATATACAATTAGCTCAAAATTGTTATTTTTAAAATGCTCCTCTAGGGTGAAAAATAAACCTCTGCCTGTGCATGACATAATGATCTGGCAACGACTACCATATTCAATAGGCTTGCTCCAAGGGCTTCAATTGGCTGATTACTCACCGTGACGTCAGTGCTGTCATCACACAAAAAGCTGCTAACTGTGGCCGACCTGGCTGGGGTAGATTTGGGGTACACTTCAAGTAGGTTTTTAGCTTTTCTCCACGGAAATTTTTAGTTAAGACAAATAATATATTGAGTACTGGGTTTTCCGGCATGCTTTACAACTTGGCTATATCATTTAAAATCACATTATAAAGGCAACACATTCAGTTTCAAAAAGGAGGAAGGGTGAACGAAGCAATGTTTTATAAACTTGTTATCACGTAGATATTTGCAGACAATCTTTGCAAAACATATTGGGATGATAATCCAATGCTTGTTTCAGAAAAAAAACTTTAAACAAACTTGTCCGACATTTTCCCCTCCAAAGCGCAATTTCGGGGAACGAGGTGTCTTTCTAACTATGTTTTAAGGTATGTACATACGTCTCCTGATGGGCTAACGATCATTTGAAGGTATCATGAGTCAACGTTGACCATTGCAGAATTTTAATCCGTGATTCCGCAATTGTAGAATACTCAAAATCGTGCGCTGTATTTATATTTAATTGGAAGTCATTTCGTATCGCAGAATGTCTACCTAGAATTCGCATATTTCAATCTGTCATCCAAAATGTTGACGACAAATAAAACTTGTTCCCGCCTCCCGCGCAGGGCTGGGTTAGCCAACCAGCTGTCCTGTTACCTGGCGCGACTGATGCTGGCCGCCTGCGGGCACGAGGACCTGGGCTAGTGACAGAAAACAATTCAATGCCAGTTGATGATTTGTCTTCTGATTCTGGATATATCATTGTAAGCAATGTTGAGTGAGGACTGCAAAAGGGACCCGGCGACTAAACTTAGCAAGCAATCTCAAAAGCAACAAATCTCAAAAATAGTTATCCGATTTCAATTTAGGGTTTCAAGCTAAAAGTAAATGTAAATACGGTTTTGCATCGATTTGTGAATCCAATGTTTTTTATCACATTGACTTGAGACCAGGTCTGCATCGCGACCTCTTTATTGAAACTGCAGGGAGAAAATTATATTTGACTCTATCTCAGTAGATACTGTCGAAACTACCTCTGAAATACTGATACCCGTGAGCTTAAGCCCCTTCCGAGGTTGAAGTTGTAAGTTTCGACCTGTGACCGCTGAGAAGTCATTTGAGTTCGCCCAGACAGGTTTTCATACTTCAAAGTATGAATTTCAGTGAATAACGTACAATGCATAGTGATATAGGTTTGATTTTGATTTAATTGTGTTTGTTTTTGCGCTGGAATTCGTTCGACGTGCGTTATGACAATTCTTAAGCTTAAGGTGACCTTGGCCTGGCCTAAGATCAGGTAAACTTTGAACAGCAGAAAAAATTGACCTTGAAAGGTCACATTATCCACATTCAAACAGCCGCGATGAGATAATTTTAATGGTGTCTGAAAAAATGTGAGAGAATCTTGCAAGAAATTATGATCCAAAAGCAAACTTTTCATTGTTATATTTGCATTCACTTCTGATCTCTCATGAAATAAATATTGATCTGAGATAAGACTGACTAAAAACAGCTTAACCATGACTTTTCGCAAACAATCTGACACGATTCGTCTTTTCCAATTACTCTCCCAAGAGCTGAGTTCGAGGGGTGGCATTCAAACGCCCTGTCGCAATCTCCCACTCCCGTCTGCCCCCCTCCCCTCTCCATAATCATCGGACCCCCACGGTAGGGGTGGGTTAATAGCTATTAGGTCATGAGGTGTAGTGGGTTAATGCTTTACCACTTCAAAGGAAAATTTCCATTGCGATTACTCACCGCGGAATTAACGATTGCGGAATTTCAGTTCAAACTTAAATAGATCGGAGACGCCGGCACGATCGCGGAATGGCGGCAGTGCACCATCTGTTTCTCGATCCCATGCCCAGCACTGCCCAGAACTGACCAAATTTAAATTTGTAACTACAGAAATAAACCAGCTAGCGTTATCTTTGCAACGAAAAACAGGCAAACAAAAACAACAACATCGCTCATTGCTGGACAAAAATCAAGCCAGTATTGGCAATTTGTTGCTATTTTACCTTAAGGAGGAGAAAAGTAGGGGTATCCTGTGTTATCTTCTGGTCTGACGGAATCCAGCATGATCCCAGAAACCATTCCATCATAGCCTGGCTTTTCTACGGACAACAAACGCCTGTGCTTCTCTGCACCGCTTGCAGTTACGAATCTATCACCCTCGAGAACTTAACTCTACTGCCGTTAGCACTGGCTCCAAATCCGGACCCGCTGGCACAAATCAGCCTCTACTAATGTATCCAGTAGTACATGCATGGCGATTTCATTTCAAACTGGATATGTTCAAATTGTCAGCGGCAACAGGACGCCTACAAGTACTTCGGCATCGGGGGATGGGTGGCCTAGTGGATGTTCCTGTCTTCTAAGCCACTGGTTCACAAATAATTGGCAAACAGGGAGCCAGAATCAAACGGCAAGGACTTGGCCTCTTATTTGCGGCTCTCTTTAGTGTGTCATGATATCGATACGGCTATCATATCAATGAAGTACCTTTGACCGAAGTTCAGTCCTTGTCACATGTTCTGAACAGTCATTCAGCCTCAGCCCCAAAAATGGTAACCAATGTCTTAGTTGCTACGTCCTTACGAACTTTGGAAGTGGGGATAATTTCCGTGATTCATGAAACGAGAATACCACCAACCATCGATATTAAAGGCTTGGATTCCCCATTTATTGTCGCTTCGTAGCCGAATCTAGTTTCGTGTCCCTTAAAAACACCTTCTCCCACTAGAGAAGTAGAATAGAAATATTTTCATTTATTTATAACGTTATATGAGCAACAGGCTCTAGGCGCACAGTTATGTTGTTAATCATTGTCTTCCAGAAATGTATCGTTTTAAAACTGCCAAAATTCAGTCATCTGTTCAGTCATCTGTCTCCAGTGCATGATCACGACTAATTATCAAAGACACAAAATTCAAAGACAGTTACACGCCAAAACGCTACCAAAAGTACACACATTTGGATAACACTTTCTATGAATTAATATTTGATGTAGCCCCATAATTAATATGTTATAGCCCCTAATTCATAGAAAGTGAACATTGAGAGAAAAATTGACTCTCGCCCCTAGAACTCGAACATTTTGCGGGCGTCCTAGCAGGAATAAATGGGGGAGGGAGAGTAATGCAGTATTTCAAGTGGTTTTGTGCTTAGAGAGTGTGTCGGAAAACTGGCTAAGATTCCCTTTTTAGAGCTCAATGGTGTAAAAGGGAATAGTATCTAGGGATATTTTGCAGAGTTATTCCCCTTCAACACGGGGCGTTGTTTTAAGTCTCTCACCAGGAAACCCCAATAAACCCATGAGGGGGAGTTTTTCAAGGGAGTAAGGGAGTGTTTTGGGGGAAGTATAAGATATAAATTTCCGGTTGGCTTTTTCAGCGGCAGCCATTTTAAATTGTGCGTCGGGCGTTTCCGGTGTAGTTTCCTGTGCCATTCAATCGTTTGTAACTTTCTGAAGTGCTTGAGGACAATGAGGAGTGTGAGGAAAGTTGTTATTCTGCTTTTCGTAAACATTTTTCTTCGTATAGATTCAACCTGGAGTGTGGATTTGAAGTTGAGAGATGTAGGTAGAAACCTAGGTACCTAACCACACTTCTAGTCACTTTGACTTGACCAGAGTAATGCTTTCTTGCATGATTTGCCTTTTTATGAATTCTTCATGAAATGAATTTAAACAAGGTACCCATGGATTAGCCATGTCCATAGTTTTCAGTCACATTCAGGTGCATTCTGCCTGTCTTGGCTCAGGTTTGCTCTAGAATGTAAACATTTTTCAATCGGATAAGAAAACAGGTATAAATGGGTGATTCCTAACATAAAACTTCTGCTCTTCTCTGGTTGAATAATGTGCCCCAGCTGCTTAATTTCTACTGCATGAGAATTTACCCAGTCTGTGCGTCTCATTTTGCCTGTAGCCATTCTTTGAAGACAGGGGAAAATGGGTCGCCAATGAAAAATTGAGAACCATAGATTTAAGCTGACCCTAAACACATACAGAATTCTGGGAATAAATCTATAGATTGGTGTACTCTTTCACCCAGGTTTGGCATAAAAATGTATGTGACTGGTGGCCAAACTGCAAAATATTCATCCCTGTCCACACCAGAAACCCCAAAATTCACACCAATTGCGCTGGTTTTGGAGATTGTCCCCACTGATGAGATCTTGTTGAAAATGACATACTTTGCAGATTGGTTTTTGCCCAGTGTCTAGATAACTTCGATAAAAGCGCCATGTTGAAAACATATTTCTGATGAAAATATTATATCATTGCAATCAGGAAGACCCACTCTGTCTCATATTTATGGCCCAGTTATGAGATCCAATAATTCATCTTGTTTTTTTAATTAATAATATACTAGAGATGTGTTTCCAACTGGCTGGCGCCAAAGCATGTCAGCTTTTTCCTGAGGACATTCACAATGGGTACGTTCCAGAAAATCTTGTGAGAATCTGAGAGCTTTTGGTGCCAGACTTTTGTCAGGAAATACCTACTGGCCTTGAAAAATACCCAGGATAAATGAAGCAAAGGAATTTAATGTATGCATTATTATTGCCATGTTCTTGGTTATGACAATTATGATTCACCTGTTATAATCACATGCATCATTTGTCTTGGGTAATTTTCAATAACACACCTGACACGAAAAGCCCTCAGATTTTTTCAAGAAGGTCTGGAACAAACTCAATCTGTTACACTTTAAAGTGTGTAACATGTTAGGGCAATGATTCCCTCAATATTATATTTGTTAGACAAATATTTACCTGTTGAAGTACCTCTTTATGCCAATTCCCACAAATAGTATATATGCAATCCAAGTCCAGTTTCTGTTAGTTAGGTACCAAATTTGGCAGGTTTTCTTGGTATAACTAGGGAAGACGTCTCAGCTTTGCCAGATAGAAACATTAGGTTGTTCCTGGAGCAAAAAAAAACACTCCCAAGATTCCAAACTTTACCCCGGTTTCCAGGATCTCCCTGAGAGAAATGTGCGAGGGATTTTATCATAAGAGGATACAGGAGGGAGGAAGCTACAATAGAGCAGGGGATTCTTGGCATAGGCACAACCAGGGAAGGACGTTTTGGTCCTGGGTGGAGCCAGGGGAGAGGAAGTAGATGCGACCCTATAAAACAAAGCATACTTGCCAACAAACTTCCAAATCCCAGGGTTCTGGGTGAACAGTAACACCCAGGCAAGCTGGATTTTCCACTTCTGTGTTATTTGTACTCAATGTTCCACTCACTTTTTAAGTGGAGGTTTCTTAGTACGGTTAAATAATTAAAGAGTATATGACCCATCAAAAGTACGGTGCTCAGAAAATTTTATGAAGGAGTTCTTCCGAAGCTTTAGATCATGGCTTAAATAAGGGATAAAAGTTACAATAAAGTCAAAAGTTACAATATCGTAACTTTTGAATTTTCCACTCGCCAATCATGATTTCCAATGTGAATTTTACACTCAGCAGCCTAGCACAAAACCAGTTTTGGGGCACTGCTTGCCAAAGGCAGATTCAGGGGGGACTGTTGCGGTGTACTACAGAGCAAGGGATTGGCATAGGCGCGTCCGGGGAAGGGATCCAGAGGAGAGAAGTAAATGGTACTCTTTAAAGGGAGATACGCGAAAAAATTGTTGGCTAGATCAATAGGTCACAAAAAGTTATTTCAGAAGTCCTATTCTCATTTTTGTGAATTCGGCCTGCAAATGCCTTAAAATTGCTCTCAAAGTCAACATTTCTAGACGACTTTTACCGGTACACCTCTTATCGATGTAAATGACGTACCCCCGGCTAAGGCTATCAAATTCTCTAAAAAAACCGGTCCCGTTTTTCCTAAGCAGTGACTTGAAAGTTTAAAACTATTACATAAAAAGTTGTTTAAAAAAAGCTACAGCCAAAAACAATATTAAAACAAAAATATAGAACTTTTAAGAAATCACAATTGACCAATCAGAACGTACAGCCACCTCATAGGGGGGTCACCTGACCTTTCTGACGCAAAAGTTTGTCATCCTGGGGCTGAAGCAGGAAACGACTCAAGATCCGAGGTACGAAATGGCTGAAGACTTGAGTAATTATATTTTTTCCTTTTCTAGGGAAAACTAATTAATGTTGTATTTTTCAAAGGCTTTGTAAAATTAATTCAAATACAAATACAGGAGAACAGACATTTTATTACAACAAAACAATACTTTTCAACTTTAAATAGTTTTCGAAAAGTAAGTGATGGGTGAAGGTTTCAGCATTTTATCGGAACTGTTAACCTATTTCGATAATAAGTGAGTGGCCTCCCAAAATTTTGCCGAAGATACAAAAATAATTATTCGTTTCGTAATCAGGATTTTTCAAATAGCAAGAAACCACAATAATAATTTTTCCCCGTATCTCGCTCTAAAACAAAGCATACTTGTCATAGGCAGATTCAGTAGCGGGGAATTGCTGCTGTGCACTACCGGGCAAGGAATTATTGGCATAGACACACCCAGGGAAAAGGATTTAAGCCATGGGCGGATCTAGGGGAGGGAAGTGGACGGAACCCTTTAAAACAAAAACAAATATGATGTTTCAGTGCACTATACAGAGCAATGGATTCTTGGCATTGGTGCATCCAGGGAAGGGGATTCAGCGGAGGGAAGTAAACGGTACTCTATAAAACAAAGCATACTTTTCAGAGGCGGGTTCAGCAACGGGGAACTGTTGCAGTGCACTACTGACAAGGAGTTCTTGGCATAGGCACATCTAAGGAACGGGATTTAAGCCATAGGCGGATCCAGGGGAGGGAAGTAGACGGAACCTTGCACAACAAACTATACTTTCCATAGGCGGATTCAGGGAAGGAAGTTGTTGCAGTGTACTACAGAGCAAGATTCTGGGCATTGGCGCATCCAGGGAAAGAGTTCTAGGCCATGGGCGGATCCGAAGCCACGGTAGCACCCCTGAGCGTGTGGCGGGGTTAGGTTATCAAACCTAGTGTGGTGCGGGCTTTCAAAAAAGTGTATGTAAAGCAAAGAATACAGTTATGTAAGGAGCTTGAGCGGTTTTATTGCTGCAAAGACGACTTGGGTAGGGTTTGGAAGGGAGTCTTCTGGGGGTATAACGCGCGTTTTGGGAGTTTCTACGGGGGAGTTTAAAGAGGTTTATTAGGGAGTAACCAGGGGGTTTACCATAGCTTTGAGGGTGTATCTAGGGGGTGTAAAGAGGTTTATTAGGGAGTAACCAGGGAGTGTAACATAGCCCTGAGGGTGTATGTATAAAGGGGGTGTAAAGAGGTTTATTAGGGAGTAATCAGGGGGTGTAATGGGGTGTTATAGGGTTTATTGTGCTGGAGTTCTAGGGTTTTTTTGGGGGTGGGAGTTTTCGGGTGACAGGGAGCCATTTTGGGGAGTCTTTTTGATAAATGCCCCCTCTTACTCCTAAAGGGAGTTAATTTTTCTCTCAGTGAAATGAAAATGTATATACCTGTGATAGCGAATAAGCGTGCAAGTGTTTTTGAATTTTGTGATGGTGAAATATGTGTGGTTTGATAATTGATCACGGCCATGCATTGGAGTGTGAAACAGTTGAATGAGTTTTGGCTATTTCAAAACTATAAATTTCAATACATTTTTGGAAGGTAATAATCAACAACATCTTTTCTCTTCTAATCATGTTTGTGTCATGCTTTCTCTGTTCTCTACAAAACCCATTAAAGAAAGTTTTGTTTACTACAGCACACACCCAACTCAGCCTGCGGCCTCGGCTTGCGCCGCTCTGGCGCAGAAGCCGTTGACAATGTACGGTATTCAGACAATTCTATTCGGAAACGAGTCAATTCAGCGGCAAAAAGATGCTGTCACTGTCATAAAGCCAAATACCAGGATACTGGAAATGAGCCTTCTCATGATCTGTCCAACCGGCAAGCAAGCCTTCAATATGAAGAAATTACTCAGCCCCGTCTTGAAAATGTATGGAAGCACAGCATGCAAATTTGTAGGCAGCATCGGGCCAGAATTTCTGAGATAACGTGCTTTGCCCTAAACTCTAGCGCGTAGACACAATGATTAGATGATGAATATGCTATCGGAATTGATCGCAGCATAATGATATATATTCCTAAGTGTTCTCTCTTGACATTTCCGATATTTATACATGGTTTATAGAAATTCCTACTGTGCATGAGCAGAACGGTGCAGCTATACAATGATGCAATGTATGCTTTACACGCTATATTTGACACCTGGTTCCTTAAACTTCAACGAAATCGACCCCTAGAATGGCGAGATAGCGTCAAGTGACATGAGCTTCAGCGCGTATGCACACTGAACAGTGGTCTTTTGTTGACCTTAAGACCAGATTCGAAATCAGCATGGTGACTTCGAGATACACTTTACCTAAGATATATACTTTGGTAGGGTACAGGCCCACGCCTATTATACTGGATTTAATACACAGACCCAATCGAGCTTTCTTCCGCTGGAGACCTCTGGGTCAGGCAACGAGATACGGTGGTCATTGAATATGTATCTAATATGTATCGAATATGTCATGGAATAGGCTTATGTTTTTGCCTGCGATAAAGCAGGCAAAATTTAGCAGGAACCAGATGACCAAGCGCCATGAAACAAAGTCCACAGAAGAGAGCAATACAAGTGATATTTACATTACTTTTAAGTTATAACATAAATAGAAATTACATTCCTCAGTTGAATATAAAAGCACATTGTCATGTGGCAATGCGGTAAAATACGATTTTCATAATTTAACGACCTATAGTTCAAAACTTACAAATATAGATCCGTTTAAGACTATGGAATGATGTAACAGAAATAGCGTTGAGATGACACAAAAGCCGCGATAGGCTTTTGTGGCTTTTAGCAGCGCTCTCACGACCGTTTTAATCAATACATAGATTTATTCATACTTGCACATTGAAAAGAAGCATAAATAAACTAGCCGTACATTCAAAACATAAATTCAGCACAAAACAGTTCCGGACCGGCTGATTTCATGGCACTCCTCCCATGGCGAAGGACGACACACGGAAAAATGAACTCAGGTGGGTGTTTTGCTCAATCTGATTTTTTCATTTTCTTAGCAAAAGCTGGTATTAGGTACGCAATCATAAGTCCATGGAAACCCAAATGATATGCGTGTTTAAGAAATGAATATTCTTTTGTAAGAAAAATATAACTTTTTGGTCTAATATTCTAGGATGATTAAGTTGAGCTTTGCAGAACGAACGGATTTTGAAAAAACTTGGTGACGTTTTGAGTGATATGCTTTTACATTTCTCAAAATTTGAAGTGTATGGTGAGTCACCAAAAACTGACCTCAAAAATATGGTTTCTGGTTTCTTTTTGCGTTCGAGCAGTGCTACAAAAACTGGGCTATCTTGAGAAATTCTACTTTTAACAGTCAGTGCCGTATCTCCAGGTGTCTCGCGCTTATAAAGTATTGGATTCCACTTAAAATTGCAACTAGTCACTAATGCAAGTACCATTTCACATGTCGAAAAACTGTTAGATTAGTAGCAGCTTTTTCTCTCGGCAACGCCGTTGGATAAATGTATGGGAAAATCGTCGTAATGGATTAAATCTTTGGAAAAGGTTTAGACAGTGGCAGCTAGAATAGGGATATAGGGAATCAACCTCCCCCAAATGTCTTAGTGCCTAAGGCAAAAGCACAGCCAAAGGATGTTCCGAGGCAATGACGGAGGAGGCTGGAGCCCCCTTGGTCCCCACCCCCAATGAATTTCTGGATCCGCCGCTGGCTACAGGAAGTACTCGACCAAAGACGTTTCTCCACAAACCCGTTTGCTAGCGCAGTCAGGCAAAAGCTATACTGTTTCCTAATACCGTTGATAAACAAAGCGCACATAGGTTCGAGCCTCAATAGACCTGCCTTGCTTGTCAACATTTTCTCGACAGGAGACGTGATAGTGAAGATGATTCTTAAACTGTACTTACTTAGATCATGATTGTCACGAAACCCAATATGGCCACGCTTATCCGAACCATTTCCGCGTGATTTTCCGTCAGGCTTGGTTGACGTTTCCGCGATTAGGACCAAATAAGGCGATACTCTTGAACAGTCGGGCGTCCGAATGATCTCAAGTGGGTGTTATCAAACTCGAGATAGCACCATACTTCTTAACACGCGCCCTGCTGGGGGGGGGGAAATTCGCCGCTCTCCTGTTTTTTCCCAGATAACTCAAAAAGGAAGAGACGCAGAACAACGAAACTGACAGTACCTTATTCCTGATCAATTCTACACATCGAACCAAATTTTTTAGTTAAGGTCATGTCCGGTCAACGAGCTATTCAAGGTCAAATGACCCGACCTCAAAATCTAAAATCACGAGTTTGAAGCGGCGTCCAGGGAACATCAGCGAACCGATCACTTTTAAACTTCCACAATATAATAAGGCCATTAGGGTCTATAAATCTGCTATCTCTGAATTTCGATATTGTTGACCTAAGGCGGGGTTAATTTTTGGTTACCCCATTATAAATCTATGGTGAAAAGTAGAATGGGCTCGTTTTCAGTACATACTGGATAGATAAAGCTGAAAATCCTCAAACCGTCTACTCTTACCACGATCTTGACCATAAAGTTGAGTTTTTGAGCATCTGACCTCTCAAAGGTCATGTCAGGTCACGGGAGCAAGGAGTGATTCTTTTGCCAATAACTTCTCACTGAATCGAGATAAAGCTCCCATCATTTTGCTTGCATTGTGCTTATATTGTCACGGGGAGTCGATTGATATGCAACAAGACCATGCCAGGTCACTCTGTGATCCTGACCTATCTCGAGGTCAGGTCATTTTCACTATTTGACCTAGCAAGGTCATATTATACACCATTCGATTCGCAGCGATAAGAGAAAAGTCCAAAGATGCATAAAGATTTGCTCTAGCTCCCCTGAGGGCATATCTAGAGAGAGAAACGTGCACTGCTCTGTTGTAAGCCTATGGAACATTCTTTGACCTATGCTGACCTCAATATTGACCTGACATAAAAATTATTCGTATAAAATATCTTTGTCTTGTCAAAACCTTTCCAAACCGCCTGTAATTTTCCTTTAGCTTTTGTGGGGAATGAGATACGGAGGGGCGAAAAACGCCCCCCAGCGGGGCGCGTCATACCAGGGACCCCAGCGGGGCGCGTGTTAACGCGTTGTGCCATACCATTAAAAACAAATATTTGAGGACATTTAGAAATCAGTTCTGATGCATCCGCAGAGACGGCTCCGAGGGGGTTGAATGGGGAGGTTGCCCCCTTAGGTCCGAACAGCCACCTTGGTTAGGGCATCGAGTGCTGAAGGCGCCCTGAACCCTCTTAAAATACGAGACACTGTGCGAACACTTCGTGGACTGTGCGGAAAATACACCTTAAAATGGGCTTGACACACCTGGCAGTCACCTTGTTTTCCGCCGTCTTTCATTGATTATGATCCATTCACTGCCAGCACTGGCGGATGGAGACGGGAGGAGGGAGGGGCATGGGGCCATATCTTCCCGGATGGGGAAATTGTTGCCCATTTTGTTAAAAAAACACTGTTTTTACAATTTCTCCCGAGTTACCCCCCCCAAAGGCGCTCCTGCGTCTCCCTGACGTCAGTCGCAGACCTCCGTGCGATCATTTGACCGCCGCTTTCCTGGCAGTGCCGCCCGAGTGGCCCCACTTTGGCATCCTCTGCTTAGGGCTTTAAAATACCCGCTCTTTAGAAATGCAGAATAAATTATTAAATGGAGTTAAATTGAGCAATACCAACTTGGCATCATCTTAGGTACCTACTGCCCAAGGGTACAAACTTTAATTAAACAAAGATACAAATTTAGAAGAAAACACAAACCGGATGCATACGAAATTGAGCCCCGCTCGTATTTGTATTATTCATCTGTATTTGCACATTCAATACGAGTTCCAGCCTCGACTTTGCAGCTTGTTGCTCAAGTTGCTATGGCAACGCTGCCCCACTTTCCGGTCAATGCAGACCACGAAAAGCACTGTTCAGGACAGTGCTTACTTTTGTTAACATTAGCTCGAACCATTTTAAGGTGATATTTCCATAATGATGTGCGATGCAAAAATACTTGTAGACCTATTTGCATGAAGTATGCAGGGGCAACTGCTTCGCTATTGCGATTGTTCCTTTTCCTAAAATTCGGCCTCGAAAATATGGACCCAGGTATTCATACTAGGGAAATGCAGGCTTAGGGACATTCAAATGGCGCAGAATCTGGCAATATTTCTTTGGGTTTGTTCATAAGGTGAACAGGACCCTGAGATGCTTATATTTTCTAGATATTTTCTACATATCTTCAATATGTTTTCTTGTTCCACGCTGCATTTGCCGTACCCTCTCTGGTTTGAACTATGTAATTGTGGGAACGACCGGTAAGGATTGGTGATGGTTGGTCTGGTGATCGGTTATTGGGTCACTTGCGTTTTCGGCGCAGCTTGAGAAATGCCAGGTGTTATGTTGGCAAATTTATTTTGAGAGACAGTGGTGTTTGAATTTACATTTTTGAATGTTTTTCCGTTAGAAAAATGGCGCATATACTTTTAAGTGTCTATTGGCAGATATATTGGTAGACTTTGCGGTAAACTAAGGCCCAGGTACAAATAAACTGGAACCTTGTACAAATCCGGAGCCAGGCGGGTGCACTAGGGAAATTGGGATTTCCAGAATTCTGAACTTAACATCTTTGGCTCGTTAGCTAGTCTCTAGCTGTACATCTCTCTGGAAGTTTCGTCTGGATACAGGTTTGATTAGGTATAAAGGTCCATGTCATATTGCAACTCTGTCCCTCGGCGCTGCGCTGATGGTAGAGTTACGTAGAGACTAGCTTGCACCTTCTTCAAATAAACTGTCGGAATATTACAATGGAGGGGCCTCGCCCGGGAGCCAAACCAGTCACCTCCCTGGGTCACACATCACCGGGCTTGCCACAATCTAATTGCTTAGCAATTGGCGTTTTGCGGTACTATGCTCAGTCTGGTTTTATTTATGTACTTGTGGTGATTAGTCAGCCATTGCAGCTGACGACTTCCTCAGAATGGTCCCACACAGTAGGCACACTGTATGTTCCCTACATCAGATGGCACCGAAATAGAAAACGCGTGAGTCAAGAGGATTATTACATGCTGAAGTGAGGTAAGTAGCGGCGCACCAGACACTTGGATGTGCCTTCCATCCAAATCCTTATTTGATGTTTGTATTCGGAGGCGGATGCAATTGCGGCTAGGGGTTACAGCCCCCACCCCCTCTGAGTGCCCATAGAAGTAACATGGTAAGATGTTATTCAAGGTGTAAGTGGGGTAGGGTTGAGCCCCTAGCCTCCCCCCAATGAGTCTGGATCCACCACTGCTTGTGTCCATATTTGATGCGGACAGATCAGAGATTTGAAATATTTTTTTATATTTTCTTTTTTTTAATATTTTTAATTTGTTGTTTCTAGTGAAAAAGGTCGGTGAGAAGGCCAAAACACATTGCGTTGTACTATCTCTCTTTAATATGGTGGTTATTGGCATTGCCACAAATTTTTGTACCCCCAATCATTTAGCAAAGTGCATGTACCCCTGGAACAATAATTATTGGGGTTTAACGACGCACCAACTGCCACGGTTATCCGGTGTCGCCAACTCTCACCCTATTGGGAGGGACTTTGGGGATCGGATGAACTTACTCAGAGGTTCCGCTGGAGCTTGAACCCGGGACCGGTGGCTTAGGAGATTTCCATGCTTTCCACTAAGCCACCTGGAAAGACACCCAACATGTAACGAGTAGAAGTAGAAGTAAAGAGCACTGCCGAGGGCCGTTTTCCAGCAAAATTTCGTTCATACCAAGCCAGCATATTTCAACTTTGCAGAGTGGTGAAAAATGGTTTAAGCACCCACGAGTAATAAATAGATACATACAGCTCAAAACAACGGTTCGCATTGCTAACGCATGGGAGAACCCGGCAAAAGACTTCAGTCACTTCACAACAGAAAAGAAACCAAATGAAAAATAATAGTAGGGAGGTAATATAAATCCTGCCGGAAAATAGTAAAAGCACATGAAGAAGTCGCAACGATAGCGTACGGCCCAGAGGCGGATGCATACCCGAGTTTGGGGGGCAAACCCATGTTTGCCTCTCCTCCTGGGGGATGGGGGGAGTGCGACGTGCCATTTGGGTGCTCGACAGACATAATATAATCCATCTCTCCAAGTACATGATCGCTCTGCGGGGGGCAAAAATTTGTTTGCTCTATAGGCCTTACACCTTTTTCACAAATTTATCCGGCCTTTAGAAGCCAAAAGATAAGTTGACCCCCTTCCAGCACTTTGGGGGTCATCGCCGGAATGCTACCCTGCTTCCGCCAAAGGTACGGCCCTGTTATTTTGGTTCAAGAAAAAGCCAGAAACAGCCAAACAGTCACCGGCTGCAGGCGTTTGTTATTCAACATTGCATGAACGTACTTGACGAGCTTAACTTCCAGAAGGCTGCTAAAACTGGTGAAATACAATAGTTATTTTATACTTTGTCACGAAACGTTGATTTACTCGCTCTTCAATTACCTTGGGCTTTCGCAGTTCTCGTTCAATAAAGAAGAGTTCCACGACAGCCCATGAGCCCCCGTCTAAAAAAGCCAGAACCCCCTCCCCTTTGTCAGAAAGTAAAAAAAATCAGACCTCTTCCCCTACCGTGGCTGACTTCATATGTTAATAGCCCCTTGTAAAAGTGGGACACTGTCGTTAAACTCAAACGTCCATTTGTTTACAGTAAAACAATACCAGTATTGGACCGGTCATAGTACAACAAATTTTGTATCAGGGGTATCTTTTCACAAGCGCTAGAGCCGAAAGCAAGACAAACACTATGTTTGACATGATTGCATTGAATCTTTACTGGTGTGGAATTGTGGTGTTACATTAAATGTTTTCTTTGGGTTGTTTTCGGCGGATGGAACTGACTTTTTTAATTCAAAATCAAAGAAGAGTCTGCTTAAATGTAATGAGCATAATGAATCCCTTTTAATTTCATTGTTCTTACGGAATATATATCCTTGAGTGAACACGGTCGGCCAAGAGGGGCGTATACTCGCCCCTAACGTTTTTCGCAGATAGGTAGCCAAACCAGCTCTTTGTAATAATAATAATTGTTGGGGTTTAACGACGCACCAACTGCCAGGGTCATACGGCGTCGCCAACTCTCACCCTGTTGGAAGGGATTTTGGGGATCAGATCGACTTATTCAGAGGCTCCGCCGGGACTGAACCCGGGACCGCTGGCTTAGAAGACAAGGGTGCTATCCACTAAGCCACCTCATCCCCACCAGCTCTTTGTCATCTTTCCATTAAGACCTTTTGAAAATATGTGCAATGACTAACGGCGAGAGAGAGTATTTTTATTTTGTCATGCATTATACAATAAGTACATTATCATCACACTATCACTTATGATGCATTTAAATTAGCACATTTAGCTGGCTCAACTATCTGAGTACACATTCTTCTTTTGGTAAGAATGGAGTATGTTTCCTATATTTTGGTATGAAACATCGCAATTTGGTTTCATTACGGCAGTAACGCTTGTGAGGCTAGCTTGTAAGAAAAACATTTTGGAAAACGGACATGACAAGAAACAAAACTGATAATTCATTTACCTCTTCGGATTCCTCTACATTTCGAGTTGTGAATGATCACGACTCTAGCCAAAAGTTAACCAGAAAGTTTTGTGAGTTTGTACGTACCTGGAGAAATTAATACATTTGATTCGACTCATCAAACAATTTTGAGGGTCTAAGTCAGTGTTAGCATCAGTTTTCGGGCTTGAGAACGAGTCATGAGTTTAGTGAACTCGCCTAAACTCTGAAGCGTTAGATAAGTCTATTCACAAAAATATAAAACGCTCAACTCTGCAAACAGTCCCAGTAAAACAGCATAACAGGAAGCCAACTTCAGTGTACAATACATAAGTTACATTTAGAAGCACTTGCGGTGGACGATGGCGGGGCCAGACTCGTCATACTCCTGCTTGGAGATCCACATCTGCTGGAACGTCGAAAGAGATCCAAGAATAGTTCCACCGATCCAGACGGAGTACTTGCGCTCGGGCGGCGCGATGATTTTGATCTTCATGGTGCTGGGCGCCAGACTCACAATCTCTTTCTGCATGCGGTCAGCAATGCCGGGGTACATGGTGCTGCCTCCGGACAGCACAGTGTTGGAGAACAGGTCCTTACGGATGTCTATGTCGCACTTCAGGATGCTGTTGTAGGTGGTCTCGTGGATGCCGCAGGCCTCCATGCCCAGGAACGAGGGCTGGAACAGAGCCTCGGGGCACCGGAACCGCTCGTTGCCGATGGTGATGACCTGGCCGTCGGGCAGCTCGTAGCTCTTCTCAAGACTGCTGGAGCTGGCGGCGGTGGTTAACTCCTGGTCAAAGTCGAGGGCCACGTAGCAGAGTTTCTCCTTGATGTCGCGCACGATCTCCCGCTCTGCGGTGGTGGTGAAGGAGTGGCCGCGCTCTGTCAGGATCTTGATCAGGTAGTCGGTGAGGTCGCGACCGGCAAGGTCCAGGCGCATGATGGCGGAGGGAAGAGAGTAACCTGCAAGGTTGAGGCATTGTCGTCAACATCATACGCTTCGAGATCTCCCCTGCATATTAAACACTTCTCTTGTTCTTTCCCCGTGACTCACTATAGAAAAAATCGAAGATGCTTTTTAAATAGCTCTCCAATGGAATCATTTGAGTTTCTGACGCTAAAAACAACTAAATCTTTTGATAAAGCGAACGGCTTGCTGTGGGAGAATGAACAGAAATATGACAACAACAAAAGCAGCAATGACCAATACAGAGCCAAGGTGGACGACCTGTTCGCATTACCGAATTCTTCAGATGGTACCATCATGTTAGCCACGTCACCCACCTTCGTAGATGGGTACGGTGTGTGACACGCCATCTCCCGAGTCCATCACGATGCCGGTGGTCCGCCCCGAAGCGTACAGAGAGAGCACAGCCTGAATGGACACGTACATGGCCGGCGTGTTGAAGGTCTCGAACATGATCTGGGTCATCTTCTCCCGGTTCGCCTTGGGGTTGAGGGGAGCCTCCGTCAGCAGGACTGGGTGCTCCTCGGGGGCCACACGCAGCTCGTTGTAGAAGGTGTGGTGCCAGATCTTCTCCATGTCGTCCCAGTTGGTGACAATGCCGTGCTCGATGGGGTACTTGAGGGTGAGGATACCGCGCTTGGATTGGGCCTCGTCGCCGACGTACGAGTCCTTCTGGCCCATGCCGACCATGACGCCCTGGTGGCGCGGTCGGCCCACGATGGAGGGGAAGACGGCACGGGGCGCGTCCTCTCCGGCGAACCCGGCCTTGCACATTCCGGAGCCATTGTCGACCACCAGTGCAGTTATTTCGTCGTCACACATGATTGAGGGCTGGGCGTCTGCAGAAAACGAACGTCAGTCAAACGTGTATGACAACTTGCCCTTCCAAACACTAAAAATTATGCTAATTGTTCTTCTGAAATATGGTGCCTATATTTATAATGAAGTCAAGTTTTGCAATTTTTTTCTGAACTACTAGCTATATTTTGTCATTTTTTCGTACCGTCTAAGGAAGGCCTTGTCTTTGCCTATATCTTTAGCGGGGAAAGTGTTTTACACCGTTAAGCCCATCGAGGCAAGTCAAACTCTCAACGTCACATGAGACCACTGATGTTATTAGAAATGGCAATTGGCTTGGGGAATTTCAAGGTTACTTGGCTTTCATTTTCACCGGTCAGTACCTCAAATCTATAAAACAAGGAATTTGTGGAAGGCTCAGATACCAACGGACTGAAACCAAACGTACTGATTTTTACTTCCTGGCTTTATCTCTTTTGTTTCTGAAATTGCTGTAGCGTTCGGCTCTGAAATAAAGCACTGGGCAGGACGAGACGCCCTTTCATCTTTGAGCGTAGTGTAATACAAGACCTGTGATAAATTTAACGTCCTCCTCCAGTGGGGGATACAAGGGGAGTTGGGGGTGGGGGCTCAAGCCCACCCTCCCCAAATGTCCGAGTGACTTAAGTTGATACATAGGCGGAGGCTGATCCGACATAATGGCGGGGAGGCTCGAGACCCTTAGACCCCCCTCCCCGAAATGAAGTCCTGGCTCCGCCATTGTCCTCCAATACTTCGGTCCCGGGGTAACCACAAGTAGAACCCGCTGCCAAAGCATTAGCACTTGTTCAAAACTCCGTGTTCATGAGCAGGCTGAAGTCGGACCAGAGGCTCCAAATATAGATGAATTTCCGAGGAAATGATTAACTAAAAATCCTAACCCGTTTTTTCCCTCGGAACACATGTCCACTCCATCATAAGCTTCACTGGATGCAATTACTATCGTATCAATCACCACGATGAATTGCCCGAACACACCCATAAACATTTTAACATAAACATAAAACACACACAGTAAACACTTTCGCATGAGTTTTCAATAGTTAAGCTCACCTGTGTGGTCTAGAGTAGGAGACACCCAAGTGAAGGCAGCTGTATCTTCTAGCTACAGCTATATAGATGACGTTATCTTGAGAGCGGGTCGGCGCGACAATCTCAAGCGTTCTGCGATTGCACTCCGCCACGCGCATCGCCTTTTAGAGTAATATCTTCCTGAGACTCGTGATGAAAAAATTGAAAGCCCAATGCCAGTGATCATGCTTAATAATTGTTGGGGTTTAACGACGCACCAACTGCCAGGGTCATGCTACTTTGCTACTTTTGCTACTTTCGAGATGGCTGAGATGGCTGGAGGGCCCACTGCGTGTGCTATCTATGGCTTTTGCTTAGATGCCTTTCACTCAGCACTGAAGGTGTAGTGGATCAGCTGCCACAGAATTAAAGGCCTTAAGTGTTCCGATGCCGCCTAGACATTAGGTAGGAAAACTTTTTAGTTTTACGCATTCGCCTCTGTAACTTAGCTAATATTCTATGGGTTCTTAATGTTTATTTCTGCTTTGGTTTTCTGTTGAATTCTTCCCAAAACAGTAAAACCTGTTGCTTATCGATTCTGATTATTTTCCTTGTACGTCCTGAAAAAAAATAGCTAGAAAAATGACTTACGATAGGTTGATGACGCACCTAGCCAGGCGTGTATGACACATGTAGCATGAATACTTATTGAAATACAACCTGAAAAAAACTGCCAGGGTCATACGGCGTCGCCAACTCTCACCCTGTTGGAAGGGATTTTGGGGATCAGATCGACTTATTGAGAGGCTCCGCCGGGACTTGAACCAGGGAGCGGTGGCTCAGAAGACTAGGGTGCTATCCACTAAGCCACCCCATCCCCGTGATCATGCATCGCACCTTGGGTTATCGTTAGGGGTATTTGTCCCGGGCTGGACGGATTTGTGGCGGATAACGTGTTTCGTCTTCGTATTTGCTTCCCGGGATCAGACGTTTGCCGGCTCAAGCTGCATCTGCAGAATTTACACCTGAAAGATTTTGTGTCTTATGCTTTCACATCGATGTTAACCTCCTGCCGGTCCAATTTGCGAACAGAGAAATGAAGCCATGAAACAGTAGGCAAAGCTATTTGGGGACAAATTTGGAAATGAAAATACCTTTCGCAATTACACAGTATTCACCGAAGTAACATTGGTGGGTTTAAAAGGAGGAAAAGTGAACGAAGCATCCAATTTTCTCTAAAGAAATGTTTTATAAACTTGCAATAATGTAGACATTTGCCGACAATCTTTCCAAAACATATTGGTATGATAAACCAATGGTTCTTTCCAACAAAAAAACTTTTAATAAACCTATTCTAAATGTTCCCATCCAAAGCCCAAGTTCGGCAAACGAGGTGTGTTTCTAACTATGTTTTAACACGCGCATTGACGGGGGCGGGTACCCGCCCCCTCGGGTTTTACGGAGATAGCAGAAAAATGGCGGCGCGTAGCGCCGCCGTACTTGGCATGCCTTTTCTCTCATCATGTTTATAACTTCTGTTAAAATTTTAAGGTTAGGTCATCTCAGGTCAGGTCACCAGTACAGGTCAAGTGACCCGACCTCAAAAAAAAGTTTAAGATAGCATAAGTCGGAGCAGGGTAAACTTATCCGATTGAAACTCATATCACATAATGGCCCCACCGAGTTCTCTAAAATAGGTTCCGGTATTTTTGATATCGATGACCTAAGGTCAGGTACGAGGTATGACCTCTCCATTGGAAATACATGGGAAAAATGGTTTTTACGAAATAACTCCGTAACGGATGGTGATAGAGCATTTATGTTAGCTGCATTAGACTCGCCTGGGCTTTGCGGTTCTAATGATACGCATTTTATATAATTTGACCCTGACCTGACCTCAGGTCAGGTCAAATCCTTGATTTGACCTAGCAAGGTCAAATTATATATCATTCGATTCGGCTTGCTGAGAGGATTCATACAGTTCAAGTCGTTTTGCTCTATCTTTACTTGTTCAGATGTAATGGCCGAAAAACTGAATTTACATGTCATCCCTATGACGGCATATTTTGACCTCTCGTGGCCTTAAATGTGACCTGACAAAAAAATGGTCCAAATGTTTTCGATGGCGAAGTGGATGGGCAACCCAACGCCGTTTACCGTTTTTCGCTAACTACCGTGGTTCTCCAGATCTTAGGGGGGCGGGTACCCGCCCCCCCGTCAATGCGAAGGTGACTCAGACCCCCGTCAATGCGCGTGTTAAGGTATGTACATCTTCCTGTTGGGCTAACGATATTTGAAGGTATCAGGAGCCAACGCTGACCATTGCAGAATTTAATCCGTGATACCGCAATTGTAGAATGCTCAAAATCGTCCGCTGTATTTATACTTCATTGTAAGACATTCCGTATCACATAATTTCTACCTGGAACTCACAGATTTTAGTCGGCGATCCAAAATGTTGACGAGAAACAAACCTTGTTCCCGCCTCCCGCGCAGGGCTGGGTTAGCCAACCAGCTGTCCTGTTACCTGGCGCGTCTGATGCTGGCCGCCTGCGGGCACAAGGACCTGGGCTAGTGACAGAAAACAATTCAATGCCAGTTGATGATTTGTCTTCTGATTCTGGATATACCATTGTAAGCAATGTTGAGTGAGGACTGCAAAAAGGACTCAGCGACTAAACTTAAAGCCGTAACAAATTTCGAAAATTGACATCCGATTTTAATTCAGGGGTTCGGGCTAAACATGAATGTGGGTACACGTTTGCAACGATTTGTAAATCAAATATTTTGTATAGCAATGACAAAAGACCACGTCAGTATTGTGACCTCTTCATTGAAAATGCTTGGAGAAATGGGATTTCGCTCCATCGTAGTAAGATACTGCCCAAACTACCTCTTAAATTTTGAAACATTTTAGTTTATGAAGAAGAAGCGTGTGGTTTACACTCGTAAAAGCCGAAGAATAATCAGTGTAGACAGAGTCAGTCTGCACGCCCTCCTGGATCGAATCCCAGCTGTGTTTTGGAAAGTTGGCAAGATTTGAGACGCATGAACGATTTGGGAGAAATCCATGTTGACTGCTGGGAATAGATGGTAGACAATGGGCCAAAAGAGAGTCACAGACTACCTTTTCTAAAATTTTCGAACAAAGAGGAAAAAGCGAAATACCGCGGTAGTTGCCTGGGTTCTTTTTGTCTCTTTTTTGTGAATGGGAATGACATTTGCATCCTTCCAAATATGTGGGAAAACACCTTGAGCGACTGACAATTTGTAAATGATTTCGAGAGGCACTGCCAATTCGGTAGCACACTCATGCAAAATTCTGGCGCTCAGATTGTCAGGCCCGCATGCTTTGTGCTTTCCAATGCTAGATAGCAGGGCCTGAACTTTGCCTGGGGGAACTGTAAACTCTTGAAGAATGGAACAGTAAAAGTCCGGGGCGCTTCGCAGCGTGTCAACGTTGGGATCCGAAAATTTGGAGGCGAAGGTTTCGTTGAAAATATTTGCGCATTTGGTGGGATCTGAAAATTGTTGACTGTTTGCGACAAGAACGCGTGGACGTTGATGAGACGATTTCAATGAGTTGTAGAGCAAGAAGTTGTAAGCTTGGACCTGTGACCGCTGAGAGGTCATTTGAGGTCGCCTAGACAGGTTTTCATACTTCAAAGTATGAAGTTCAGCGAATAACTTACAATGCATAGTGACATAGTTTTGATTTTGATTTAATTGTGTTTGTTTTGCCGCCGAAATTCCTTTGACGTGCGTTATGGCAATTCTTAAGCTTAAGGAGATATTGGCCTGGCCTAAGATCAGGTGAACTTTAAAATTGACTTGAAAGGTCATATTACTCGCAATCAAACATCCATGATGAGATAATTCTAATGGTGTCTGAACAAATTTTTTGGTAGAATCTTGCCAGAAATTCTTGTTAGAAATGTTCGAAAAACAAAAATTTGCGTTATAAAATTTGCAGTCACTTTTGATCTCTCGTGAAATAAATATTAATCTGAGCTAAGAACGATTAAACACAGTTAAATCATGATTTTTCACCATCAATTGACAAGAATAATCTTTTTCCACTTTCTCTCCTAAGAGCTGAGTTCGAGGAGTGGCATTCAAACGCCCCTTCCCAATCTCCCACCCCCTTCTGCTCCCCTCCCTCTCCATAACCCTCGGACCCTCCCTCTCCATAACCCTCGGACTCCCAGTTGGGGGCGGGTTAACAGTTATTAGTTCATGGGGAACAGTGGTATAATTTTCACTTCGAAGGAAAACCTCCGTTGCGATTACTCATCGCGGAATAACGATTGCGGATTTCAGTCCAATTTTAAATAGATCCGAGACGCCGGCACGATCGCGGAATGGCGGCAGTGGACCATCTGTTTCTCGATCCCATGCCCAGCACTGCACAGAACTGACCAAATTCAAATTTTTAACTACAGAAATAACCTGCTAGCTTTATCTTTGCAAGGGAAAAAAGGCAAACAAAAACAACAACATCGCGCAGTACTGGACAAAAATCTAGCCAATATTGGCAATTTGTTGCTATTTTACGTTTTGAAGGAGGAAAGAAGGGGTATCCTCTGTTATGGACTGATCTGACGGAATCCAGCATGATCCATGAAACTATTTCATCATAGCCTGGTTTTTCCACGGACAACAAAAGTATGTGCTTCTCTGCACCTGCAGTTACGAATCAGTCACTCTCGAGAACTAACTCCGCTGTCGTTAGCACTGTCAGAGGTCGAGAATATCTCCGGTTGGCTACCCACATATCCTTGATGCAACCAACATGGCTACCTGAAGTGAAATAAGCTTTTGCGTGAACTGAGGCTTTAAATTACTCCCAATAAATATGCCTTAGTGAGTAAAAATTTACTCCGAATAATTAACAGTATAAAAGGAATTACATTTACAGTGATTCGGAGTGTATTGTGTTACATATAGCACCAAACAGCGAAAAGTTAAGTAAATGCACAGTGATTAAAGTTGCGTGCACTGTAATATAAGCATATGTCCATTAACTGCACATATTCATCAGTCAAAAATGTTATCAAATTCCTCATACAAAAATACATGAAAAAATTATATGTGCTGTCAGAGCCAAGTGTCCTTACTGCGACTGCTTATTATGATCAATCACTGCTGAGATCATCATTGCTAGGATACCAGACAAACACCATTTGACTGTAGCAGGCACCATGCTGAGACTTAAGCCACTTAAGGAATACACTTTATTATTTTTTAAAGAATACAATTAACTTAAATATCTCTAGAGCTCACAACCAAATATACGTACTCAGCCAGAAGGAAAGTACCTCCTAATACCTCAACCAACATGCAGAAAATCCTAGAAAAGATTAAAGCAGATCAATGGCATCACCACATCCACCTGTTCAATGGAAACATTTGAGGCATCATCACAAGTTTGTTAAGCTTGACTTAATGAAATTGACTTAGGTAGGTACCAAAGGAAGCTACCTGCAATTTACCTGTCTTCATGGGCACCTAACAGCGTCTTTTTCTAGGTGCAAAGCCAGAACTTGCAACTCTCATTTCCACAGGTCCAAGGTTTGGATATTTCACATGCGCTTGATTGAAATGTGTGCTCCAATTCACCAATTCAAAACCACACAACTCTCCTGGGCTCTTGGGATCTGGCAGATTTCACTTTGTCCTATTTTTCCCTGCCTGCGACATAAGGAATAAAAATTGGTAGTGGGTTTAACACTGACAACAAAACCTCACATTCTAACTTAGGTCAAAATTTACAGCCCCATATATCTGTAGACCTGTGTCTACTGTTGCTGGACAAAGTGCGCTACCACTATTGTTATGGGTGACGTCACTGTGCCGCAGCCTGTGACGTCATCGTGAGCCTCTGCCGGCTAGACAGCAGATGTCGCTGAAGCCTTCCGGTTGGAAACTGATTTTCTGAAAGATATGTTTATTTGATTTCTACGCTTATGTGGTGAACTTCTCTTGTCAAATGTTAATACAACTAATTAGTCTCCGCACTTATTTTCACCGTGAGCATTTATTACTGCCCACATAACTTGCCCTTCCGGCTCTGCCACGACTGCCGCCTGGCGGCCAGGTCAAGCGTTGACCCCGGGTCATTTCCGTTACAGCATGGAGCGAGAGCGCACGCGTGTGTGCGGGTGACACCTTTCCTGTGAACGTAAGTGTATTCGGAAACGCTGTTGCGACTATTTGATATTTGACATGAAATTGTAAACGTGTTTGTGTAAAACCTGATTGACTCTAACGGTGATAAATTTAGATGTGATTTATATTGGCTTGTGATTTATGATTTCCTTGTGGTTTGCTGGGTTCTTGTCAAACGAGTGTTTGAATATTTGAAATGTTTCCCAGGGCAGAATTATGAAGATTTGAAGTTACGAGATGTTAAAATAAACCCAGAAACGGCATCACTTCTTTTGGACAACCGACACAGCGGAAGCAGTTTGAGCATGCGGCTCATACCGACGGGGCCATGAGGAGACCCCGTCTACATTTTGGTGACAGCCGTCTACATTTTGGTGACGGCGTCGGTCCACCCGTCTACATATCAACCACCTCGACATCGTCTCCGAATTCCCACCACTAAGCCCCCACCCACACAGCAGCTTCAACACGTATGTTTGACTGTTTTCTTCGCGCCACTCACGCCACAGAAACGCAAAGTATGTGGCTACCCAAGTGGCGACCTGGTGGTCCCCAATCTTAAGTTTCGTTGCCGGCACGGCGACCAGTCCATCTCTCATTCCGTGAAACGAGGCTCAAGCACAACGTAAGCAGTCGAGTTAATATCTGATGTGGAGTAATTTCACTATAAATTCTTACTTCGAATTTAAAATTTTCTCTTTTGCTCAAAATTAATCGTCAAATTCATATAGGAGAATTAATGTGACCGTTCTCATGCCATCGTAGTTTAGAGTACCTTTTTCAATGGCTTTATTTAGGTCAATTTCGTTGCCGATATGGTTACCTACCCATCTCTTATCTAGCTGTGAATTGACGCTATTGAGTAAGGATATATTATTTGTCACCAATTTGTATTGCCTGTCACAAATAGTTATAATGGTACCAGGTCTTAGTGCAGCCGAACTGTGCGGACGTAATTTCTTTGCTCTTGAAAAAAGGTTTAGATGTCGCTAAATATTAGTCATTAGCTAATAATAAAGTAAGCACCTTGTACATGAAGAAGTGCTGGATTCAAATAAGTTATTTTTTCAGTTCGGTCATGTGAACTTTGTGTCGTTTAAAAGCTTTAAAGTTTGGGTAATTTTGTGAATTTTCATATCCTGTCATATTTTCTGCGACAAAATATCTGCTTGAATTTTCTCTCAAGAACACGTGTTTTTGCCTAGACCCCTCAGTGAACAGAACCAATGTGCCGTGCATTAATAATATAAGCCGTGGAAGAACTGAAAGAACAGGAACCAGCAGCAAGAGAAAAACATGTACAAGTCATAACTAACAATCGACCAGTGTGTGCGTACCGAGAACAATTAAGAGCCGAAAAATGACCCAGGACATTAACGATTCCCAAACGACATGTCACGACATCAGCGCAAACCCAGTCACCAGCCGACGAAACAAGAAATGCGACACTCCCAGACGTGACAGCCAACAGCACAAGAACGAAAAGAGAGACCAGCCGAAAAAAACGAGAATTATTCATCATCACCGTCATCGTCACGCCTTGTTTGTTGTTTTCCGTGTTTTTTTCACCGGATCCCTTCATCAAGTCCCACTACCTCACCCCATGGGTTGAGCGCGGCGCCTGTGGCGACCCTCCCCGTGGGTAATCCTTGTCCTTCCCCATCAACCATCCTATCCTTATCCTTGTCCTACAGTGTGTTTTTGCTTAAGTTGTCATTTATGTCCCTCATCTTCATTACGACCGGCTTCAGAATAGCCACATGAATAGTGGAGATGCCGTGTAAGTCAAACAAACAAACAAATACCGGAAAATCAGTCAGACTAGCATTGCTATATAATGGATCGCTCTTTTTACGTGGCGATAAGATCGTGGAAATACTTATTTTGTGTTAGTAAGTGCAAATCTTGATATTTGTCAATTTTCCGTAATTGGCTACCTAAGTTCTGTCCTTTGAACTTCATTGGGCTACCCGCGAGTTGGCGACATTGGGAGAGTTGGCGACATTCTTCGCCTCCGAGCACTGGCTCCAAATCCGGACGCGCTGGCACAAATACGTCTCTACTAATGTATCCAGCAGTAAATGCACGGCGATCTGACTTCAAACTGGGCATGTTCAAATTGTCAGCGGCAACAGGACGCCTACAAGTAGTTTGGCATCGGGGGATGGTTGGCTTAGTGGATGTCCCTGTCTTCTAAGCCATTGGTTCACAAGTAATTGGCAAACAGGGAGCCAGAATCAATCGGCATTGGCCTCCTATTCGCGGCTCTCTTTAGTGTGTCATGATATCAATGCGGCTATCATATCAATGAAGTACCTTTGACCGAAGTTCAGTCCGTGTCACATGTTCAGAACAGTCATTCAGTCTCAGCCCCAAAAATGGTAGTTGCGGAAGTCCTTAGCAACTTGGGAAGTGAGAATTTCCGTCATTCATGAAACGAGAAAATCACCAACCATCGATATTAAACGCTTGGATTTCCCCATCCATTGTCGCTTCGTAGCTAAATCTAGTTTTATGTCCTTTAAGAACACCCACTTCCGCCTAGAGAAGCATAATAAAAATATTTTCAGTTATTTATTCCATTATATGAGCAACAGGCTCTAGGCACCCAGATATGATGTTGGTCATTAACGTCCGGAAATGTATGAACATGTATTATTTCGTCGTTTTTAATTCAGCCAACTTTTCAACACTCCAGTGCATGGTCAGGACTAAACATCAAACGGAAAAAATTCCAAGACACACGTTCAAGCGCTATCTAAGGTAAGTTGCTAAGATGTTCCCTGGCCTCTCCCCTTGAATTCGGAAATGTAAAGAACACTGAAGAATATATATTCGGGCACAGCCCTTCATTAGAATCATGGAGTAAATATCAATAATTCTCAGTCCTAGTATAGCCAGACCTCGAATCGAATTGTATTCAATTCGAGGTCTGGCTATACTAGGACTGAAAATTATTGATATTTACTCCATGATTCCGATGAAGTGCTGTGTCCGAATATATAATATTCAGTGTTTTTTTACATTTCCAGATTCGAGGGGAGAGGCCAGGGAACATCTTAGCAACTCATCATCATGCTCCTCGCCGCAGCACTTAAAAACTTATCAAAAGCTATCTAAGGTACTTATATCTGGATTATACCGTCTATGAATTAACATTTAATGCAGCCCCTATAATTGATCTATCATACCCCTAATTCGTGGAAAGGGTAATGCAAATGGGTATACCGTTGATAACGAATAGGCGTGCAAGCAGACTTCTTCAGTCGCGACTCAGATTCAGAGTCGACTCTGAGTCGACTCAAGTTTTCCTTGAGTCAGAGTTGAGTCGACTCAGTTCCAGATTTGGGTTGAGTCTGATTCGACTCAACTGCTCGACCAATTGAGTCGAGTCAGAATCAGAGTCAGTATCTAAGCTGTGAGTCAAGAGTTGAGTCGACTCAACACTTTTCTTTACATATGTGGTCACATGGCTGAAATTTTTGAAATTTTCACAACTAATTTTGAAGGATTTTATATTGCTATTTGCTAATGATAGGCGGCTAATTTATTATTTTCATATCCACACTACACCCACGCCGGGATCAGTCATTAACAAAAATCAGTCATGTAAAATACACAGTTTAAAAAGCACACACATTTGCTAAATATTTTCCATTTCATCTTAGCAAAAGGATACAAAATCATACAAAAATGTGGGTTGGCGCTAAAGGTGGGAGTTTCGGGCAATTTTGCAGGCCCGGCCGGGCCCGGCCTGCTGCTGATTTTAGAAGCCCGTCACAAGCCCGGTTTGTGGAAGAAATGGATTATCAAGCCCGGGAAGGCCCGGTATCATGGAAAACCACTAATGACTATATACAACATTTATTCACTTTAAAGCTGTTTCAAATATATGTTTAAAGCCAATTTATCCTGTAAAAAAGTTTTGGTTTCACCCAAAACCATATTAAAAAAGGTGCATGTAGCATCAGTAGCCTCAGCTATCTTAATAATTCAGCAGAAAATGATACTGAAAAACACAGTATGAAACATGGCTTGCCTATGATGCAAGCTTACTTCAGGTAATGACCAGCATCACCTTATAAAAACAAAGGGCATTCTAGATAGAGGTATGCACATGGCAGCTATAAGAATCGGGATGAAATAAGTCCACTCATGTCAGACATGTCCTCCATCTTTGCACTTTTATAAATCATTATATGCTGGCACGAGCCTCACAATTGAGTTCCAATAATGTTTATGAATAGAGGAGAGAGCAGTGACAAGCTTTCAGCTAAAACTTTTCAGAATATCATGGCGGAATGGCTGTGAATGAACCAAAAATCCTTCAAATTGTCCCTCAATTAATACATGTGAACATTTTCTTTTAGTTTAGTCACTAAACAGCTTGGAAGATAGTTAAAAGATTGTTCTGCTTGGGTCAGCCCGGTCTGCAAAGTAGGTAAGCCAACAGGCCAACATGAACAAGGCCCATCAGCCATATACAATTATCAAACCACCAGCCATAAAGAAGTATCTTGATAAGGAACCACTAGTTTTCCACAGGTTCGCACCAAACATTGAATACAAATATTGCACCAATCTCCACCAAAAAGTAAATCTGACACAAAAAAACAACTCAATCCCATCCACATCACCATTTGGGCTTGAACACTATTTCTGTTTGTTTTGTTGTATTTTACGGGCTTGCGCTTAGTAGGTATCTGAAGCGCCGTGCTTGTCTACATTAGAGCAATCATTTATGAAAACATTTTTCACCAAAATTTACCAGAATAGTAAGTTTATTTCAGCGAAAATATTTCAAGAGTTTTGAAAATATATTTCAACATTTCACATATTTAAAAAATAAGCACAAACTGTGTGGTGCATTTCTTTTGTTCCTGAGAATAGGCCACTTTTTGTGCACTTATTTCATATATGACGCTTTTCTGGCTCTGCAAGGCTTTACAAGCTGCTCAAGGTCGCGGAATTTGCCATAATTTGGATATTCTGTTTTTGTGTTCTGTATTCCTACGTTTCTGTACATTTTTAGTGTGGTGGGAGGGAAGTGCTTTTATGTTCAAAGCTTATAATAGAAGTTGTATTTCCTAGAGGCCAGGGAAGTATCTCCACAAGGAAAATGCAACACATGATGTCAAGTATATTCATGTTTTGGTGTAATTTCAAAGGTTCCTTCTAAGGCTGACTGCTCTCCCCAGTATCTCCCCACAACTGACTAATTTATGTTTTGAGGTACTTCGATCAAAAACATGTTTTCTTTGTGCCTATTTCCTTGCTTATACTAGCCCTTTCTGAATGGATTTTGCATCTTTTGGGCAATGAAAGAACAAGATGAAGCTGTGGAAGGGTCAAACTTATCAACATTTGTTCTTGCAGCTAGAGTTACCAGGCCAATTTGACAATTATGGGCTCCCACTAGATAGTTTGTACCTGACATATTTACTTCACCATTTTTTGTAGAGGACATGGGAATGGCTCCATAGATAACATTTTCTTTTTACCTGGAGCAGAAAGCTTCTGAAAGAATTTTCTAGCTAGAGCTAGGTGTTAATATCAATATGTTAGCAGAAAATTGGTTAAATGACTTCCTTTGAAATGGTATACTGACAATATGGAAGTAACAAATATGCTATCACAATTTATATTTTGTTCACCCATATATGACTTGAAGATTTTGAAGTAATCCCGATATTCATAAGATGACAGTATGGCATGGATGTGTGCAACTGTAGGCATTATTCAACATTTGATTTCAAATATTGATTCAGGTTTAACCCTCGCCCCCACCGGGGGGCCATCGATGGCCCCCCTCAAGGTTTTTCCGGGATAGCAGAAAAACGACGAGGCGCAGCACCGCGGTTCAGGGCTCTACCTCTCACTGCATCATTTTCCCATCATCCCTGAAATTTTTTACCCCGGGTCACCCAAGGTCAGGTCACCAGACGAGGTCAACCAAGGTCAACTCACTTCACATTTAGAGCTCTGTAAGAGCTACATTTCAAAGTCGATCGATTTGAAACTTCCTACACTTCATGACCCCTCCAGGGTCTACAAGGTGTATATCCGGGATTTTTCGATTTCGTGCCCTGAGGTCAGGTCACGAGACGACCTCTCCCATTGGAAAAGCATGGGGAAAAGCTATTTCATGATATAAAAGCCACAAAATGATTGCAAATACTCAGACTGCTCAGAACAACGTTTTTGGACACCCTTTCACGGATCCCAGGTGTCATATTTGCCCTTTGACTTTTCCAAGGTCATTCAAGGTCAACAGAGGTCAAAAACAGTATTTTGACAATAACTTTTGATCTAATTGAGCTAGAGCGGTGAAACAAACACCATCGTGTTTGTCTTGTCACTGGCTTTCATTTGATATATGGCAAGGTCACTTTTTGACCTTTCGTAACCTCAGGTCATATTAGGTCACGAGGTGACCTCTGGCGGTCAAACCACTGGCGGGAGGTGTTTACGTTCCACACAGCGGAAAAAGTACTGGCAATTTGCTATCAAATGTACTTTACCAGGCCTCAATAGCTCTAATGACATAAGAGTTATGCCAAGTTTGCTTAATCATTGCATATTTGAGTGAAAATAGCCGATCTTGACCTCATTTGACCTCTGGAGGTCAAACCATTGACCTGAGCACTAAAACATGCGAAGTAATTTCTTACTGAATTCACGCAAGCTTTCTATTGCACTTTGCAGATTTGCGCTAACGCCCATATTTTCGGAGTTAGAGGGGGGGCCATCGATGGCCCCCGGTGGGGCGAAGGTGGCGCCGGACCCCCGGTGGGGCGCGGGTTAAGTAACTTGCTTTTGACCCTGGCATGAGTAACAGATAGAAAACTAGAGCTTCATGCTTTTACATTCCTGATGTATGTCTAAAAGTCTCAAAACTAATTGTAAATGCATTTTCAAAAGCTGCTGGTGCATGAATAAGATTATGTTTCAGTGGAAAAACTAGGTCTGTACTGAAAAAGGCTTTTTAACTTACAGAAAATTGATTTTGAAGTCCCAGTTCAGTTGAAGCCCGGAATGAGCCTGGGTGAAGCCCGTTATCAGCCCGGCATTGGCTTAAATCAGGCCTTCAGGCCCGGTCAAAGCCCGCGGGCCTGGGCCGGGCTTTTGCCCCGGGCCCCCAGGCCTAGAAAGTCCCACCTCTAGTTGGCGCACAATACACTTTGACAACCAATACACTTTTATAATCAGACTTTGACTTTGAGGGTGCACACCATAGAAAGCCCTAAGCTGATTACCATGCAATATTATGAGCTTATAACCAATATCAATATCATGAGGGTAGAATTCACAAGGGAGATGCAATAGCAAACGGTTTGAATAATTTTTCCCTACGATAGGTTCTAATTAGAACAAAAAAACTCCACCCCCGGAAATCGATTGTATAGATCTACTGATCCCTGAACGTGAAGCTTATGAACCTTCCTTGTCAACTAACCCATTACAACTTGAAGCTATCATTAAAGGACTGAACCCTGTGGGCGGAGGTGTTGATAAAATAAGTACCTATATTCTTCTGTCAACTTACAAGGCATGTCTTCCTTGTTTGACTCATTATTAGCCTCTGCTTGCATTCAGGTATATTTCCTAACAAACTGAAAGTTGCATCCATTATACCAATCTTTAAGACAGGAGGTCCCCATAAATTCACAAATTATCGACCTATCTCACTTCTACCTATTTTCTCGAAAATTTTGGAAAATATTATTTTCAAATATTTTTCGGACCATTTGAACGCACAAAATGTACTGCATTCATTGCAGTTTGGACTTAAACAGAACCACAGTACCTATATGCCGATCGCTCATGTTTATGACGCAGTTACTAAATCTTTGGAAGAAAGTTATTATTGTGGTATTTATTTGGATGTTTAGAAAGCGTTTGATACTGTAAATTTTGACATGCTTTTGAGAAAAAACTCAAACGGATTGGAATAGGTGGAATATTGTTAGAAATTTTAGCATCATACCTGTCTTTTAGATACAAAACAACAACGGTCTGTAATAAAAAATACACTTTAAAAAATATTTTAATGGGTGTCCCACAGGGTTTAGTCCTAGACCTTCTCCTTTCCTTAATTTATATAAATGACCTTCATCTAGTTTCAACAATCGCTACTTTTTATTTTTTGCTGATGATACAGCTATCCTGGTCAAGGGTAAATATATTCAAGAACTCCAAGGAAACATTGAGAGCACACTTCTAAAAGTCACAAACTGGTTTAGAGCAAATCCTCTTTCATTAAACGTCTCAAAATCTTGCTATCAAATCTATTCTAACACAAAAGAAGCTAATTTGTACATAATTTGGAATGGAGAAAAATTAACTCGTAAAAATAAAGTGAAGTATTTAGGAGTACACATTGACGAAAACCTAAAATGGGTATAAACATAAAATGGGTAATGGGTATAGTCCTTCCGCATCTAAATTACTGTGCCATTGTCTGGGGGTCCATTTATTCATCTAAACTTGAACGAATCTTTAAATTACAAAAACGAGCTATTAGGATTATCGCTAAAAGACATATTTTATTTCCAAATAACCAATTTTTCATTACACTGAAGTTAGCAAAGCTTCCGATATCGTAAAGTAACAATTTGTAGTCATCTTTTCGAAATTTCTCAATAGAACTTTACCAATTGCTGTTGCATCCCTCTTGGAGCTACACATAGCAAACACTACTACGCTGGTACAACATTTTAAAGTACCATTTGCCTCCGCAATTTATATAAAAATTGCGTTTTCGATTCATGGGCCAAGGATATGGAATGATGTTATTTGTCCTTTATTTCCTACTTTGAATGAAGTCCCATTGAATAAAACGAGCCTAAAAGACAGGTTAGAGATTTTTCAATAAATATCTATCTGAGGAGGTAAATGACCAGGAGAAACAAGCAGAAATAATATCAATCACTATTCATTTCAATTCCTTTGATTCAGAGATACCAATTTAATGCGTCATGAAATAAGATGTTAACGAAAGGATCTTAATAGGTCAGTCTCTCTTTCCAGAAGTCTCTCGCTTTTCTTTCTTTCTTCGTTTTCAGCACATTGTCTCTATTCTCATCATTGACCCATTCGTGATCTCATAACCCATTTTAGGCATTTGTTTATCCCACTAATACCCTAACATGACTTCCGTCGTGGCCCCATCGATGGTACCTAGTTCTCTTACACCTTTGGTGGGGCTACGACGAGAAAAATTACTACATTTAGGAAGACAGCAAGTAAATAAAACAAAAAATAGTGGGAAGTGGTGCGGTCCACTAACATAATAAAACTAACACAGTTTTTTGTGCACGCAATTGGGAAAAAATGGTTTACAACCGCACGGGTATGGAAGGGCACTCCTGCCTACCTATTTAAAAGGGTAGTGGTTAAAATAAAAGAATAAATAAATAAATCACTCTTAGGAAATCACATCTTTATTTTCTTCCCTCGGTTGACTGAAAACACTTAACAAAAACTAAGGAATATAAGAGCAAGATAGAGGGTACCAAACATCTTGTTTTGCACATTAGCTTTGAAATGGGTCAAAACAGAAACTAAAAGCTTCAATTATCTACTTTTTCAAAGCACTTTCTTGATTTGTTGTGGTTTGAGGACATCCCCTGGTAAATAATATAAACACTCACGACACATCACTGTACCTACTGTCTTCTGTATACGGAAAGAAGTAATTTTAAACTGTGAACTGACAGAAAAATACACATCAAGTCTCTCACACCCCACCTATCTTCAAATTATGCTGATTATCATTTACCACCCACTGCACCTATGCAGGCACGTGCGCGCATGCCAGTCACAAAACTAGCATTGCGCGCCACAAAATATTAGCGATTTACGCTTTGATAGCCTGAGGGCAAGATTACTTTCCCAGGCTTGCAGATTTTCTAAGGTTTTTTAAAGTCACGTGACTTTTAAAGAGCTATTCATTTTCATCTTTTGTGCCGTCCGGGGTTAGGTTCGCTTAATGTCTTTTGTGCGCCATCTGTTGTATTTAATACAGCTTTTCGGGAAGCCGAGGTGAGCGTTGTTCATTGTTTATTTTGTTTTCTGATTAAGTGAGGTGCTGCATAAGGTGTATTTGACTCGGCTTAGTAGTTATTTCTAAGCTATATTTGTCACAGGATTGTTCAGGATGCACTGGGGCAGGGATTACCACTCAAAGCATCATACGTTCAAACATCGAGTCCTGTTCTTTGCGTTTGAAACCTCGCTTATTGTCTCAATCATGACTTTAATCATGCAGGACATAGCTTCAAAATAAAAAGCCCTCGGGCCCTTCATCTCACTCACATGTTCGCATTTAGCACCTTTCTTCATTCCTATGCAGTTTTTAATTAATGCATTGCAGTTGACATTTTAGTGAAATGAATGTGCAGTTAGTAAATAGTTAATGTCATGAATATTTGTACTGGAATTTGTATATTATTAAAAGAAAAGTGTATTTTTGTGTGCATACCTGGCCCCATTTTGAGTCGGAGTCGACTCCGACTCAACGCTTATTTGAATCAGAGTTGAGTAGACTCACTTTCCGATTTGAGCTGAGTGGAGTCGGCTCACCATGTTCAACACAGCGAGTCGAGTAAGAATCAGGGCCAGTCTTTAAGCCGTGAGTCAGTTGAGTCGACTAAAAAAATTGAGTTATCAACAAGTCTGCGTGCAAGTGCTTTTGAATTTTGTGACGGTGAAATTTGTGTCTTTGATAATTGGTCGTGGCCATACATTGGAGTGTGAAGCAGTTGACTGAATTTTGGCTATTTTAAAACTATACATTTAATACATTTCTGGAAGACAATAATCAACAATATATTTTCTCTTCTAATTATATATGCCATGCTTTCTCTGTTCTCTACAACACCCCCTAAAGAAAGCTTTGTTAAGCTACGTCACACACCCAAATATTTGTTGTTACCAAATAAATCCAAAAGCCAATATCGTGGAAAAACCTTCCTCTGATCTGTGCTAGCGCGCAAGCAAGCCTTCAATGTGAAATTACTCAGCCCCGTCTTGGAAATGTATGGAAGCACAGCATGCACAACTGTAGGCAAAATCGGGCCAAATTTGCTGAGATAGCGTCCTTTGCCCTACAGTCCAGTGCCCATGGGCAATGAATGGAACATGAATATGCCATCGGAATTGATGGTATCATGATATATATATATATATATATATATATAATTCTTGAGCATCCTCTCTTGACATTTCCGACGTCTATACCTAATTTATAGAATTTCCTACAGTGCATGAGCAGAACAGTGCAGCTATACAATGTCATTTCTACTTTACACGCCATATTTAACACCCTTCAACGAAATCGACCCCTAGGATGGCGAGATAGCGTCTAGTGACATAAGCTTCCGCGCGTATGCACAGTGGTCTTTATTGACCTTAAGACCAGATTCGAAATCAGCATGGTCGATTACTCCCAAGAGATATACTTTGGTAGTGCACAGGTCTACGCCAATTATGCTGGATTTAATACACAGACCGAATCGAGCATTTCTCCCGCTGGAGGCCTGTGGGGCAGGCCACAAGATACGGCCGTCATCGAATGTGCTCTTGCTTGCAATAAAGCAGACACAAGCTGGGAGGCACCAGGTGTCGATACGCCGTGAGGCAAAGTCCACAGAGGAGAGCAATAAAGGTGATATAACACAGATAGAAGTTACACACCTCCGTTGAATATAAGAACACGTTGTCATGTGGTAATGCAGTAAAATACAATGTTCGTAATTTAACGGCCTATAGCTCAAAACTCACAGATAGATATAAGTTTATGACTATGCAATGACCTAATAGAAATAGCGTTGAGATCACACAAAAGTCGCAATGGGCTTAAATCTTGGCAGCGCTCTCACGACTGTTTTAATTAATACATAGGTTTATTCATACTTGCACATTCAAAAGAAGCATAAATAAACTAGCTGTACATTAAAAACATAAATGCAGCACAAAATAGTTCTGGACCAGCTCATTTCATGGCACTCCTCCCATGGCGAAGGACGACACATGGAAACGTGGACTCAGGTGGGTGTTTTGCTCAAGCTGCGATTTTTGTCTCATTTTCTAATGTATTAAGCAATAAGTAAGGTACTAAGGTATTAAGCAATCACAAGTCCATGGTAACCCAAGTGAGATACATGTTTAAGAAATGAATATTCTTTTATAAAAATAGAACTTTGTGGTCCAATATTCTAAGCTAATTAAGTTCAGTTTTGCGGAACAAACCACTTGGAAAACCTTGGTGAAGTTTTGAGTGATACGCTTTTAAAAATTTCTCAAAATTTTTAAGTGTTTTGGTGAGTCACCAAAGACTGACCTCGAAAATTAGGTTTACGCTTTGTTTTTTAGTTGCGCAGTACTACAAAAACTGTGCTATCTGGAGAAACTATTTTCAATAGTCAGTGCCATATCTCCGGGTGTCTCCCGCTTATAAGTTTTGTATTAGATTCCACTTAAAATTGCACCTAGTCATTAATGCAAGTTCCGTTTCCCAGGTTGAAAAATCTGTTAGATTAGTAGCAGCTTTTTCTCTCGCCAACGCCGTTGGATAAATGTATGGGAAAATCGTCGTAATGGATTAAATATTTGGAAAAGCTTTAGACAGTGGCAGCTAGAATAGGGATATAGGGAATCAACCTCCCCCCAACTGTCTGAGTGCCTAAAGCAAAAGCACAGCCAAAGGCTGTTCCGAGGCAATGACGGAGGAGGCTAGAGCCCCCTTAGTCCCCACCCCAATTAATTTCTGGATCCGCCGCTGGCTAGAGGAAGTACTCGACCAAAGATGTTTCTCCACAAACCCACCTGCTAGCGTAGTCAGGCAAAAGCCATACTGTTTCCTTATACCGTTGGTTAATAAAGCGCAGATAGATCAGAGCCTCGATAAATCTGCCTTGCTTATGAACATTTTCTAGGCAGTAGAAGACGTGATACTGAAGCTGATTCTTAAACTGTGCTTACCTACATCATGATTGTCACGAGACCCAATATGGCCAGTGGCCACGCTTATCTGAAGCGTTTCCACGTGATTTTCCGTCAGGCTTTGTTGACGTTTCCGACGTTGCCGTTTTATGACCAAATAAGGCGATACTCTTGAACAGTTTGACGTCCGAATGCACTCAAGAGGGTGTTATCAGACTCGAGATAGCACCATACTTCTTAACGCGTTATGCCATACCATTAAAAACAAATATTTGAGGACATTTAGCAATCAGTTCTGATGCATCCGCAGGGACGTCGGGGAGTTGAATTGGGAGGTTGCCCCCTTAGGTCCGAAGAGCTGCCTTGGCGAGGGCATCGAGCGCTGAAGGCGCCCTGAACCCTCTTAAAATACGAGACACTGTGCGAACACTGCGTGGACTGTGCGGAAAATACACCTTAAAATGGGCTCTGAAGCTAACCCTGGCAGAGTCACCTTGTTTTCCGGCGTCTTTCATTGATTATGATCCATTCATTGCCAGCACTGGCGAACACAGAGGGGAGGAGGCAGGAGGCCATAGCCTCCCAAATGTCGATTTTTTGCAGATTTTCTTTAAAAAAACACCATGTTTTAACGATTTCTCCCGAGTTCCCCCCAAAGGCGCTCCTGTGTCCCTCCTGATGTCAGCCGCTGACCTCCGTGCGATCCTTTGACCACCCCCCTATCCAGGCAGGGCCGCCCGTTTAGCCCAATTCGCTTCGGCACCCTCCGGTAAGAGTTTTAAAATACCCGCACTCTAAAAAATGCAGAATAAATTATTAAATAAAGTTAAATTGGGCAATACCTACCAACTTGGTATCATCTTAGGTACCTACTGCCCAAGGATAAAAACTTAATTAAGCAAAGATACAAACTTAGAAGGAAACACAAACCGGATGCATATGACATTGAGCCCCGCTCGTATTTGTATTATTCATCTGTATTTGCACATTCAATACGAGTTCAAGCCTCGACTTTGCAGCTTGTACATGTTGCTATGGCAACGCTGCCCCATTTTCCGGTCGATGCAGACCAGGAAAAGCATTTTTCAATGACAGTGCTTAGTTTTGTTAATATTAGCTCGACCCATTTTAAGGTGACATTTCCATAATGATGCACGGTGCACGCCATACTTCTATATCTACTTGTATGAAGTATGCATGAGTAATTGCTTCACCATTGAGATTGTTCCTTTTCCTTAAATTCTGCCTTGCAAATATGTATCCAGGTATCTATACTAAGGGAAGTGCAGACATAGGGACATTCAAATGGCGCAGAATCTGGAAATTTTCTTTTTGTTCCTAAGGTGAACAGGACCCTGAGATGCTTATATTTTCTAGATATTTTCTACATATTTTCAATATGTTTCCTTGTTCCACGCTGCGTTTGCCGTACCCTCTCTGGTTTGAACTATGTAATTGTGGGAACGACCGGTAAGGATTGGTGATGGCTGATCTGGTGATCAGTTATTGGGTCACTTATGTTTTCAGCGCAAGCTTAGACATGACATGTCTAAAAATATATTCTGAGAGACATTGTTGTTAAAATTTAAAATCGTCACATATTTTCCCGGTAGAAAATTGACGGATGTGCTCTTTAATGTCGATTGGCAGCAGGAGCGGACGCAGATCTGAGTTGTTATTTGGGAGGATGGGACGTGCAATTTCAGTGCTCGACACACCTAGTACAAGCTACCTCTCCAGGTATATGATCGCTCTCCTGGGGGGTGGGGAGGGGGTTGGGAGCGAATATTGTTTTGCTCTACAGATCTAGTGTAAACACTTTTTCAAAAAAATTATCCTGCCTTTGAGGGGACCAAAAGATAGTTTTCCCCCTCCAGCACTTTGAGGGGGCATGGCGGGAATGCCCCGCCCCCCCTGCGTCTGCCAATGATTGGCAGATATATTGGCAGACTTTGCGGTAGACTAAGGCCCAGGTGAATGGAACCTTAGTTACAAGTCCGGGGCCAGGCGGGTGTACTAGGGAAATCGGGATTTCAAGAACTCTGAACTTTACATCTTTGGCTCGTTAGCCAGTCTCTAGCAGTACATCTCTCTGGAAGATTCGTCTGGATACAGGTTTGATTAGGTGTAAAGGTCCATGTCATAAAGCAACTCTGTCCCTCGGCGCTGCGCAAATGGTAGAGATACGTAGAGACTAGCTTGCACCTTCTTCACATAAGCTGTCGGAATTTCAAAATAGGAAGAGCTTCCCCGGGATGCAAACCAGTCACCTCCCTGGGTCACACATCTCCGGGCTTACCACATTCTAAATCCTCAGCAATTGGCCCTTTTGCGGTGCTGTGCTCAGTCTCGTTTTATTTATGTAGGTACTTATGGTGATTAATTTGCTATTACAGCTGGTGACTTCCTCAGAATAGTCACACAGCAGGCATATTAAAGCAGTAACACCACAAGAACAAACGCAAGCTATCAAACTACACTCGTTAATGACTGGAAGCTCCACTTCACTGAATACGTCCTTTCCGCTAAAAAATAAGCGCAACTACATATTATGTTTTTTATTGTAGGCCTGGTGACGCAGAAAATCCAAAAACACCTTAAAACAAGCAGAGTTTGACAATTAAAGCAGACGTATCCCCCACTAGCCATTGAATGTAATTTCTGATCACCCTTTTGCCCTTAGCTGGTGGTTCTGACGCAATAATAGAGACCAGCAGAGTAGTTAAGTTTTTCCGGGGGTCTAGATCTGACAATAACAAGACTTTGCGACATGATATCCCCGAATTCAACGCAGAGGTACCTGTGGTTCGATTTGAACAGAACTTTGCACGTGGCATATTGCCAAATTTTCATCGCACGCACTCAGGTGAAAGTGATGAATGTGAAGGAAAAACATCTGTGGAAATTTGAGAAATTTTCCATGCTTGCATGTATGTAAAGAAACAGTTTCGTGTCCCCTTTCCTAAGCCGTCGTCCAATGCCTGGTTTTCGTTGAAAAAAACAATTTCCACGAAACGGGTAAAAAACAAAACATCAGAGCTCCCTCAAAAAAGCAAGCGTAAGACTACAGTAAACCCAAAATCGAAGCAATTTTTAATGGATCAGTTTTTTCAGAAAGTAAGAGGACATTTCCAGAGAACGTCGGCCTTTCCTAACATGTTTCTTTTTTAACGTACAGCCTCGTAGGCTGAGTCACGGAATACAACTACTAGCAAAAATCACTAAATTCCGTGCGGAAGCCATCAAACAGCAAAATAAAATGTCATTTAGGACAAGGGAAACGTGCGTGGTATCCTCGCCTGTCATAGGCAGGTTCATCCAACCGGAGTACGTAAAAAGCGAGTGCAGTTATGGTTAATAATCTTCCTGTCAACCGAGAACCGGTTTTCTTGAGCCAACAAAGAATGTAAACAGGAAAACCACCGCCCCATATTGCTCACATGCTCGATCCTGACTATATTTGGATATTTAGTCCGAGGCGTAAAAGCCGCTATCCTCGGCAACTTCTGTCAACATCCCTCTTGCAACCACATCCATTCGTATCGCCCACTCAGCGTGAGTAGGCAAAAGGTAACGAATAAATGCGGTGACTCACCGATTCGCACGCGTCCACTTTATGAAGCCCGGCAGACGACCTTGCCATAGCGGCGGCCACGCAAAAGGCAGGCACCGCTTCCCTGCGCAACGCCCTCGCCAAGGTCACCAGTGACCTGTCCTACCAGACCAATCGCACGCCAAGTCACGAGTCAAGGAGCGCCCGCGGCGAACTCAGAGCCGCTCCAAATATGGACAGGCGGTACGGTCTCTGAACCGGCGGACAGAAACCCGCTGTCGGCGGCCGGACTGGTGAGTTGCGGTACCGGCGCCTACACGCCGGAACGTGTTGAAGGCTACAGTGCCGATTGCAACGGTAGGGCCGTTTTTTCAGCTCGGGTTCATGCGGTTATGATTGGGGAGATTTTCTGTTTTTGACCAGAGCATTGTTTGTCTGCTGTATGAACGTGATGATGGTCTCATCTGAACATGTGCACTCTCCATGTTTGTTCACGTTATGTATTACCGTCACTGGCGGATCCAAGGGGGGCCAGAGAGGCCGTAACCCCCACCAAAGCCTAGCATAGTTTCTTTTGCCCCCTCTCAGAAGGACTATATTTTGGCCATGCTTGTTCAAAAATATTATTTCGTGATTTTTCTCGATTTAGCCCCCCTCCCAAAAAAACGTTGGTTTGCCCCCTCCCCAGAACCTGTTCCTGGATCCGCAAATGAATACCGACTTTCAGCTGACGACAACCTCTAGAGCTAGAGGTTATGGAGCTCTGCATGATATGGAAAGGAAACCAAATCTAGAAGAATCTGCGTGAGTTAAATTCCAAGTTTTATTTCCATTTTTCACGTCAATTTTAGAACTAGTAAGTGATTATTATTCTGTCACGTGAAAATACCAGTGATAAGACTGGGCAATGGGCATACTTGTTATCGTTAGAGGTTAACTCGTTCAGCAAGTTGGCACCATTTGTTAATGTTAACAAACAGGGATTCCCCCTGTTTCCATCCCGCACCAAAAGGCGCACAACGTTGCCACCAACGAGGTCTAATAAACCATTTAAAGGGAATGGACTACTCTGTCAGAATTCCATAAAGGAGTAATAGTAGACAACGTTAGTCTGGAAATCTGGAACACCACATTTAGTTTCCACCTGCTGTCGCTGAGAACAGTAGCACACCAAAGGGGGAGCAGCGGGTCCCCCAAAACGCTTCGACTCCAAAGTGCCTCCTCCCCCGTGTCGGAGCCTCGCGCCCGACACGGGCGGTGGTAATAACTGACCGCCGCAGGCGCCCATCGAGGGCAGAAGTGAGCCTTGATCTGGCTTTTAGTACCAGTTCTGATCTGCCCTTGCCGCCGCTGCGTGCTGCCCCTTTACGTGATAAGTACCCTCTCCGGCCAATTTGTTTTCCCATCCATTAACCTGCCGCCCCCTGTCAAACATGCTGCCGCACATCTGCCTGCCGCCCCCTTCGTCAGCCGGGCCCCCAAAACGAAAAATCCTGGGTGCGCGCCTGGCTCAGAACAAAATATCGGAGTTCTCTTACTACCCTGAGTCTACCTTAGAATCGCGTGTAATCAAGAGGCTGGCCACTCGTGGTATGTATCGTTGCGACAACGGTGTCATTGTTAACAATTATTACGAGACATGCGTAGCAGAGTGGAAAGGTTTTCCTTCATGATTTGAACTAGGGCCTTAAAAGGAGTGTCACACATTTAGAGTCAGTTTTGAACCGAGACAGTGGTTTGCTCATTTATTTGTATTCATGTATTTGCGAACACTTCCACACATGAGATGGTTTTTCAAGCGCTGTCGCAATGAACGTGAAATAATGAGAAATATGGAAGGAGATGATAGAACGTGTCTGAAGTGCGTGCCGATGAACCACTATTATCAGTGGCGGGTCCGAGAGGGTTTAAGGGGACTCAAGCACCCTTCCACGTGTCCGAGCCCCTATAGTTAATAGATAGGCGAGGGGCTGACCGAAGTACTGGTGAGCGAGACTCGAGCCCCTAGCCCCACACCGGCCCCTGTCCCTCAAATGAATTTTTCATCCGTCACTGACTATTGTAATATTTTATTTCATCGAAAGTTCCCTGTATTCAATTTCCGCACGCTTGAAATTCAAAATAAATAGCCTTTGGGCTTTAATTCAAATTATTGCTTTCCATTTGGTTGCAACAATTCACTCGGTCTGCGTGAAAAGACTGAGTGACTGCCACGCATGTCACCTTACAAATTTTAGCACTGGCATCGCTAGTGCAACGTTGACATGCTGCGAGGAGCACCCTAGCGGCCAGCCTCCTAACTGCACGGAATGCCTAGGTCAACCCCAAGTTAGCCACCTTCTGTTTTGATAACCCTCTAAATTGTAAGAAAAACGTTATTTTGACAAGGTGGTATATTCCTTTTAAGGCCCTTTTCTATAAAAAAATGTTTTGAACTTTAAATTGTGTAGAAATGTTAAGCAAAAGGCCTTGAGTGAAATGAAGCATGCCAACAGTGGTCTCTCGACCCACTACAAAACTGTTCTCTCAGTTCAAAGCCCATTAATTACAGTGGGACGCTCCCTTTAAAGGGAATGTGGGACCTTTATAACGTGATTTCAACTGAGATAGCCAAGTTGAAAAGCATGCCGGCAAACCCGGTACTCAATATATCATTTGTCTTGAAACTCAAAATTTCCGTGGAGAAAAGCTAAAAACCTACCTGAAATGTACCCCAAATCTACCCCAGCCAGGCGGCCACATATGTCAGCTGTTGGTGTGACGACAGCACTGACGTCACGGTGAAAAATCAGCTAATTGAAGCCCTTGAAGTCTATTGAATATAGTAGTAGTTGCCAGATTATGTCATCCACGGGCAGAGGTGTATTTTTCACCCTAGAGGAGCATTTTGAAAATCAAAATATTGAGCTCATGGTACATTTTTCAGAGAAATCATGGACGTTTCATGATTTTCGGCTAAAAATACCCTTAATTACACTAAATTCCTGAATTCGACCTAGGTGCCACATTCCCTTTAAACTGAGGTCGCCCATCGTTGGCCTACGTCAAGAGACACCCGCAGAGCACCCCCTCCACCAAAATAGCTCTCGCTGGACGCATCTCTCCGTGAGAGGAGGGCAGGTTGGCAGAGTGCGCGTATCTCGCACACCCCCTCCCCTGATTCGTCGGGGGCTCCAAAAATAAGTAGCGACAGAAATAGCACCCTGAGGCGGACGTGACAAAGAGCAAGTGCGTCATGCCTACGTCTGGTTGGGAGTTTCACGGATCTAAGCTCAAGAGTAAGGCTAATGGCAATCCATGGGCTAGGCATGATTCTTCTTCATACTAAGTGAAAGGAATGACAGGTTTGGTGATTTTTCAGCATTAAATGCATTAAGTGTCGGTATTTATTTTTCAATTAGACAAGACCTAAGCGCCACCACCGGCAAAAAGTGAGCAGACCAGTCAATCTTCAACCTGCTCACCACAGGTTCAGATTGTTAATGTTACGTAAAATCCTTCATATGATAGCACTCAAAGATATCATTTTGCGCCGTCGCCGTTAATGTCAAACTAATGGATGCCTTTGTCAGGACGTTCTAATTCTTCAGCTCCTCTGCGCTCCCCCCCACTTTCCTTCGCACCATAGGTCTAAAGCATTGAACATTTTAGTGGTCCATAGGTCTACATTGAAATTTCATGGGTGTTGAAGGAGCTTAAAATATCAGTGAATTTATTGCATTAAGTTGGGTGTGAGCTTCATTCACACTGAAATCGTATAAGTGCAATAGCGATGAGTTTTTTTCTTCAAATACATGCCTCGTTGATTTCCTACATAATTATGATTTTGTTCTGAATTCCAGCACATATTTTCTAAATCCTAAATAGATTCTACACCCGCAAATAGTTCACACACATGCAATAAGCAAGAGTATCCTCTCAAAGAAGTTATAATAATCTTGGATCTCAATATAAAAAACGCTTGGTTTTACTAAAGTCCTATCAGACAGACAGACAGACAGACATATATTTTCATGATGAAACATACAAAAGTTTTCAGTAATTTTTCGTGATTGGTGCAAAAGCACGAGTGCTTATAACACGCACCGCTCGCACAGTCAGCCCCAGACGCCGGCCACCACCACAAGAGGACCACCCGCGCAACATCAACATGTTGCGCGGATTCTTCGGCGATTGAGTGCCTTTCCAGAACCCTGGCACCATTTCCTCTCATCGTGCGAAAGCAGCGCTAGAAATTAACCTGTAGTCGGAAATCACGTTTCATCATCTGTACCTTCCAGTGGCAAAGCCAGTGCCTACTCGTCGGGGGATCGTGGCATTACCAAATCCGGCCACTTGAGATTCACAAAGCTAAGCATAAGAAACATCGATCCAAGTTGGCCAACGCCCAACACCCTCCACCCCTGGAAATGATACAAGTCCCCCAAGAAAACTTCCCTGCAATCGCCTCTGCGCGAGCCAGCCGTCGCGCGACGCTTGACGTCAGTTTCGCCACACGTGGCGTAGAGCGGTCGCCGCTGACGTCACTGATGTCGGCTGCCCGCGCATGCGCAGAGGCAGCGAGGTCATAGCTAGCCAGTAACGGGAACTCGCCCGTCGGGTCACCTCGCTCGGCCGCCGCGGCGGGGCCGGGGAATCTGAGGAGGTACTGGAGTGCGCGGGGGAGAGACCAAGTCGCTGCGGAGGTATTCGAGTGCGAAGGGAGAGAGACCCACGCTGCTGCTGATGGTGTTGGACCGCGATATTGTGAATGAATCTGAAACTGTGTGCTGATGGTATTTCAGTGGATGTGTGGTAAGGTGAAGAACCTTACTTGTTAGTGTTCAGTGATGAAGTGTTTGAGTTTTGATGAGTTTAGGTGACTGGTTCTCGTTTTGGGGAGGAATGGGTGTTAAAGGTGTGGCGGAAGTGGTGATTCTTTCAGTATTGCTCCACTTTGATGTTTTCATTCGCTTAACATTCAGATTGTATGAAAATTTACCAGTGAAGAAGTACTTACATCTATGCACCAACAGTCTGAGTCTTAAGTCATTTTTTGTACACAGCTAAAGTAAACGCGTAAGCCGTTGAGCCGGGAGGGGAGGGGCACCATAGACTTTTCAAACCATTTATTTGCAGTCAGTACCATAGGATCAAGCTTAACATTCTCATTTAAGGGGGTGACAGTTCCTCATAATTTCGCTGTTTTTGCGTGTAATATGCAGGTGCTATGAATTTTCAACAGAGAACCTATCACAGGCCCCGTTGTGCTTTCCAAAAGAAAATATTCACTGTTTTTAGGTAGGCTGCAAAACAAAACCAGCTCATGTTTTATGTTTATTACATCATGCTGTTGTATGTCGGACCGTGATAAGCCGGAGTATTCACGCATGTTAGAAACAAATGAATATTGACCGTTCTAGCAGTTGGTTTTATCGTGTTGTTAAGAACGCTTTATCCGACTTTTTTGGTAAATATGTTAAAATAAATTCTGAGAACATCCGTTAAGAATGTGTTTCGCGTGTTTACTGCCTGGAGCATTAGCTTATGCGTACTGCATACATAGTCATTTTACAGAACAGCATTATATAATTCAGGGTACATTTGTATGGCGTCCCGGATCGTTTCATTTTTCGCTAAGGGTAAGACAACATTAAACTAGAGCTTATCATGACGTCACTCTCGGGCTTTCACGACATTGAAACTTTGCAAGAAAAGCGGATTATTTGGACTGTGGGAAAAGCAGTGGGACATCTTATGCAAAGACCTGAATCTATGGGCGTCCTCCCACAGTGAGAGAGGCAGGGAGCCCGACTTCCCACTTTCTACTTTTCGTCCAAAAAATTATATCTAAACTGTGTTCTGGCCGAACTTAAAGCTTCAACATGACGATATTTCGTGTGTATGTATCTGATGTGATATTCTCTACAAGTTTAACGTGTAGATTTCTGAATCAGTTTCAGGCAAAAGGCAGCTTAAAATATATAGTAGGGCCTGGCTCCTTTGACAGGATTCCACCATTGAAAGGTGCAAGGAAAGAGGAAAAATTTACCTTTTACATTTACCCGAAAACGTAAGCTTTTTGGATTTTCTTAAAAAGTGTTTTTCATTGTTTCTAGCAAACCCCAGACCAATCGTCTGCATCTCCCTGTGAATTTCATTTTCCCATATTTGCGACTAGATTTCAAATGAAATACTTCACGTGACGATCAATTTCAAACAAGGTAGGAGCTTCAATTTCCCGAGACAGCAAGGAAATTTTTTCTATTAATCTTGCAGAGCTGGGGCTCCGGTGTGGGGCTGCTCCACCCTGCACAAACTACAGTACCGTTCGGCGTTAAGGTCTGGCAGCCGCGGTGCAAACACTACGGACAACGGCTCAAACCTTGACCCCGCGAACATGCCTCCCGACCGCGCCCCCTCGCCTCGACTGCAGGCACTGCGCGGCTTGGCCTCAGCCAGTGGCGGATCCAGGAGGGGCAAACCGGGAAACTGACGCCCAACCCCCGATTTTTGACAATTTTCTTTTAAAAAGATGTGTTTTTCATGATGTTGGGTCCCGTTGCCACCCCCCTCCCCAAACGGGCGGTCTGGTTCCGACCATGCCTCAGCCAATGGAAACTCAACAAGTATTAGTCAGCAGTTCCTTGCTCACTGCTCAGGGAGAAGCGGAGCTTGGTAGGTTCACGCACTAGGCGATTTCCAAGTGATATAGTACAGAATGTAATGTGCACGAAGCTCTAAGAGCTCTCGGTTGGGGAGCGCCTGCCTCAACCGCCTCCTAACCACGTCCCTGAATCCCAGTCAGTTCAAGGCAGAAAACAATCAATTGCAGGCACCTCACCCAGTTCCAGCCGAGCTCCACTGACGTCACGCTCCTCTGACGTCATCGGATGCTGTTTCATTGGCGTCATTGTTTATATAACTGCAGCGGCGGCAGCGCTGATGTCGGCGCTTTGGTCGCGACGCCAGTGAGCTAATCTCCCACCGCATCGTTCTGTGAAATTTGAGTGATGCTGCAGATCTACTCCAGTTCAACACACAGCGGTATCTCACCAATTGTGGTACAGAGACACCCTCAGGACAGACAGAGACCCGGATCTTTTTGCGGGGGAGGCACGTTCCGGTGATGGTATATGGTATTTGTATGATTGTTTTTAAATGTCTTTCTGACTTGACCTTTTTGAAACACCTGTATGGAGCAGGTAGACACTTCAAGCAAACAGTTCCAAGTGGGAATCGAAATCTAACATTTGTAGGTTAGTTCAGAAGAGGTAACGCGTTCCCTCGTGCATCTCACACAGATCAGAACTAGGCCTACTGTAATGCATTTTCTTTCATTTACACACCTAGATTATATTTGAAATTAAAGACAAATCAAGTACTTGAGTTACAGGAAATTATCGCCCCCATCAGCAAAAAAATGACCGTGATCGCCACATCAAAATAAATTACATTGCAAAATAGCTTGCAGGCCGCCTCCACAGACCACAGCCTCCCCATCCTGGACGATGACAATCTACGCAAGGATGCAATATCCTCGCAGTCTCAAGGATAAAAAGTTAGAAACTATATTTTGGATTTAGACAGTGTCCCAAAATAGTTTCCATCACGTATTTTTCTTAACTCAATTCTTCGCGCAGTTTTCTCAACGGGTTATTTTGAGTGTTTTTAATTTTCCCTTGCCTACATAAATATTTGTAACAATAATTCATTTAGGTACGGAAATTTTCGGAAGAAAAAGTTATGAAGAAGGCCATATAAAACATTGCGTGCGGACAAATAACCGGTAAATACATATGAAAACATTCACAAGAGAAAATGGCTACGAAGAAATACGTTTCGAAGAACATGCGTTTCTAAAATGTGTCCGGTAATTTTCTGGCATGCTAGAAGGGCCTGTTCGGTGTTCGCCGCCGGAATTTCACCATCCAACTAACGCCGTTGGTTGCAGCATTGGTGAATTCGACATCCTGCTGCTCTAAAAACCAGCGGCTTCAACCAGAAATTGCGGTAGTGGGTGGTAGGTTTTCTATAATATTGCAACTTGATTTTAGTTTCGCATCCTTAACTGGCGAATCCATGGGGTCAGGGAAGCCATGTCCCCAAAAGACTGAAACGATGACTATCTTATGAATCGAACTAACTTACAAAACTGCGAAAAACGCGTACCTGATCATACGCTATTTTTCCCGCTAAGTCCGATGCAACACAACTTGCACGGACCACTCTGCATTACACTCTGAGCGGTGGGTAGCATTGAAGATTGCACTCCAGCACAGGAGCTTGCACGCCCCTCCCTCACCCCTCCGTCCCCAATAAACAGTGTTTCCACATCAGGAAGTCTTATAGCGCTCCCCTTCCCGCTAACCCCTCCCCCAGCTCACGAGAATCTCGGCCCAGTAGCTTGGTCCCTCCCAAACTCGAGTCCCAGGACCGCTAGTGGCATCCTCAGCACTATGTTAGAGGCACAATGAACGGCCGTTTAAACTAACTGAAACTAAGGCGAAACAAGCGAGAGAGCGAGAGGGAGAGAGAGATAGATAGAGAGAGAGAGAGAGGGAGGGAGGGAGGGAGGGAGGGAGGAGAGAGAGAGAGGGAGAGAGATAGATAGAGAGAGATAGAGAGAGAGAGGAGAGAGAGATAGATAGAGAGAGAGAGATAGAGAGAGAGAGAGAGCGAGAGGGAGAGAGATAGATAGATAGAGGGATAGATAGATAGATAGATAGATAGATAGATAGATAGATAGATAGATAGATAGATAAAGAGAGAGAGAGAGGATGAGTGAAGATGCTCAGTGTGAATACGAGTTTTCCTGTAAAAATATCACACACATAAGGTAGGCAAAATATTAAGTACACTACTGGCCTGAGCCTGCTTTCGTCTCGGTTTGAGCCTGGAGTGAGCGTATTCGTAGCAGGGAGAGGAACATACATACCATTCTCCTACTTTTTCACTCGCCCTTCGCATAGAGATGACTTGGTGACCAGTGCGGCTAAAAAACACCTCGAGATAAACCGGTTCGACAAGGCTGCGTGCAGAAAGGCTTCCAGTTGCGCAACAATTCTTTCAAACGCCGCAATCCAAGGCATGACCAGAACTCATGATCAAAGTGCGTTGATGAGACAGCGTACCTCAGCACGGCAAATGCCACCCAGGTTGCCTGCCTGGCCGCGCCTCTGTCCGGCAGCTCGTCGGCCGTCGCTCGCGCGTGGGGAGGGGGCGGTGATAGCGCGACCTTCGACCCTACCGTACCAGCGACTCATGCCCGCCGGCGCTTGTGCTGAAGCGAGGACGCCCGGATCTAGCCCGCAGCTTTCACCGGCGCTGAATGGCTGGGCCGGGCAGGGGAGCTCGGCCGCGAGGCAGGTAAAAGTCAGCGTTGTTGTCAGGCGCCTGTTGCAAGTGACGTTTTGAATGGTTCTATATAATGCAATTTATTCACGGCAGCTTGATGGAGGTCACTGACCACGGACATTACATTTATGAGTTTTCACCGTAATCGATTTCGGAAAGATAGGTGAATTCTGCTGTTTTCCAGTTTTTGGTGGTTCGTGAAAACATTTTGAGACAAGTCTTGATAATCATAAAATTATTAGTAGAGATGTGTTCATGTGATGCGTATTGATGCTAGGTCATGTAAGAACGTAAATATTTATGTTTCCTTTTTATTCCATCTTTTACTGGTTCAGTATTTACACGTGAACAGATTAAAACCACTCTCGAGTACAACTTGTTTGAATGAATCTAAAGCTGAATCTGAAAACTCCTACTGCTTGTCTGCGGTTATTCATACTTGTTTTGCAAAGACCAGAAGAATGCTTCGATATGGGAAATGATTCGGCAGAATGCAAAGGAAGCTGTCCGGGATGGAGGCGATGCACAGGCGGATCCAGCAGTTCCCATGGAGGGGGGCTCTTCGGTCAGGGGGCGCCATTTAAGTCCGGGGGGATTTAGGCCAGGAGCGCCAATTCTTCAGGCGTGACGTATCAGAGAGGCGCTAATGCTAACATCATAGAGGAAGCGACGTTTAAGGGTGTGCCGGGTTGAAGTGTGCGGATACCGGGCTATGATGGGGGCACCCACCCTCTTGCCCCCTGGATCCTCATAAGGCCGGATACACATAGTAACGGTTAGACGTCGGTTGGTACAAGTTGACCGTGTGTACCCTCTGCACAGGCCGTGTTTTGACCGTCCCCGCCGGTAAGTCCGTTCGTCACTTTGTCCGCGTCACCACCTGTGTAATGGTTGTCCTTCAGAGAACTGCCCTTGTGTCGTGCTTCGGTTTTCCTCTTCTCTGAATACGGTACCGATTTCCTCAGTCTCGCGGTCTGCGTCACCACCGTGGGCCATACACTTTTCGGGTCATTACTCGGCGTTGTGTTTGAGTGAATTTGGATTGGATATTTAAATTCACAACCGAGCTGTCTCTATAAAGACAAAACAGCACACACCAGGCAAAAAGTGCAAGCCCGAAATGATGCCGATCCAGTGTGTGTCTGAGTCAAAGTTGTAATGCCATAGCCAGTCTTCAGTGGTCAAGAGATCACTGAAGATGCGTCCGCAAGGGCAGTCGAGTCAGGAGTGTGCCCGAAGGAGAAGGGTTTTGTGGTTTTGGTCAGATCATGGATCGATGACCGTCCAGGTACAAAAGAATAGCATTCAATGTTCTCGTCTTACACCCGTATGTATGTACGTAGTATATGTTCCATGACGTTTCCAGGCACGCCTGCCTGTGCTGACCTCCTGATTACCTACCCACGGAAATTGGTCGTAAATCGCAATGGAAGCTAATATTGACACGTTATGTATGATGGCCGTGGCAAGCTGATAGTGGATGTGACTCACAATGACAACTAAACCATCGAAGAGAAAGAAACCTGTGCAGGCACAACACTGGCGAGCCGACCAAACGTGCAAAAGAAGCTGCAGATATAAGCCGGAGGGAGCTATCATTTCATCATTTTCAAAGCTGTAATAAGCCTTTTCTTTTTTTGAACAGGTTTCAGTTGTGTGGTACGAAGCCACACTCTGGCTAAAAAAACGAAAAAGTAACAAGAAACAGAATGCCCGAGACCGAGATTGAAGGATATTTACCGGATAGCTGTTATTGTAACTGCAACGGAAAGACAATTGTCTTGGATAAGCTGTGTGTTGGCCCTTCGAATTCTACGATATGGTCGCACGAGGCAATAAAATGTCCATGTGGATAGCGGGTGTTCTCCATCCAGAGGTGGAACCGGAGTGTGAACTTACCCAGGGGGCCTGGGGAGATGGTACCACCCGATCGAGCACTCGACGCTCCAACAATGGACCATGACGTCCCCTGATTTGTCGCTTCCTATCCCATCCACAGGATGCGAGCATTGGCGCCATCACAGCGCCATTTTGCGCACACTGATAGGTCGCGCTCTAAGAAAAGAATCCTCTTGGCCCCAATGGCGCCCCACTGACCGAGGTGTTTCCTCCTCAGATCTCCGATGGCACACATTAGCAGCTAGACGCGAAATCCACAGTCTAAATCTATATCACCGACTTGTCAACAACAACGGTAGACTCCCAGAATTTATTGTAAACACAATTCCGCAAACCCGACAGCAAGACACAGACCGAAGACTGCGCAATTCCCTGACCTTCTCCCTTCCCCCAAACCGAACCTCTTTGTTTCAAAGATCATTTGTCCGAGCAACCACCAGACTTTGGAACAAGCTACCAGAGACGATACGTGCCATTCCCACAATCCAGAAATTAAAAAAAGAGCTAGGGAAATATATAAAAGCTCAACCAGTGCCAGCATTCTTCTCGTACGGCTCCAAGACCGGAAACATATTGCATACAAAACTAAGACTAGGCGTCTCCGATTTACATGCACATGCATTTGCCATCCAAAAATCTGATCATCCCGATTGCGCTTGTGGCAACGCTTTGGAAACTGTAAAACATTATATAACCCAGTGCAACTTGCATATGGAGAGCCGAAATAAATTAAACCACACCATCTCAGAACTTCTCCAAACGAATTTCTCCCATCTGCCAATAGGAAAGCAAGTTAGGATACTTCTTTACGGACAAGAAATCAATGACGGAGTGAGACGACGTGTTGCCTTGGCGTTCCAGCAATTTATTTATGATTCAAAGCGTTTCCAAAAACAATAGTATACCTGAGCGTCGTCTGGGGACTGCGGACGGCTTGCGGCAGTCGATGACTAATTCTGTAGCTCGGTGGCCGGTGGGCGGGGTGTGTTGATGCGGGCGGCTGTCGTCATGAAGCTTTCTCTGAGTTGTTGTATTTTGTTGCGAAAGGTACCTCGTTATATGCCGTCCAGGCATTTGCACCAATCGCTCATTATGTTGTCTGGTTTACGTGTGTATTCACGAAATACAAATTCTCTCTCTCTCCCCCCCACCCACCCCCCCTCTCCCCCCACCTCACCTCCTCCCCCCCCCCCCCCTCCCCCTCTCTCTCTCTCTCTCTCTCTCTCTCTCTCTCTCTCTCTCTCTCTCTCTCTCTCTCTCTCCTTCTCCAATCCGAAATGGTGAATTCGCCTGCGATCCGGACATCGTAATACGGGGAAACAATTTGAAAGAAAAGCAGCCCGTATAAAAGTGTCATTACGTCGCATTTTTGGCCAGGGATTGCGAAGGAGGGTAAGGGTGGTCGCTACCACCCGTACCCCTACCCACGGTACCACCGTTACCTAGCGGAGCCCAGGCTCACGCCTTAACCGTAACTTAATTGGTCTGGAGCTTTATTATCCCTCAGCAGGAAAAACATACTGCCATCCCTTGTTGATGTTACCGTTATTGCCTTAAGCGTCGTAACCGACAAAAAAGGCGAAGAGGCCAGCCAGCCTTCAACCCGCTGCTGACAAGAATCTCACCCATCTAGAACCAAAACTCATCGAATGTGGGCTCACTGTTGTCTTCTGCACTGACTGGTCGCATAATTTACTGATTAATTCCCAATTTCACTGAAATCGGAAAAAATACTGAATAAAACGTTGGGAGCCAGACCCCTAAGCTGTCTATTCCGACCCTTATGATTACCGCTACCCCAATCCAATTCTTCAGCCGCCGAAAGCTTCCCGCCTCATTTCTCTGAGATGTGTCTCAGCTGCCCGTGTTAATGTTGCCTTGAGCTGACTAGACTGTTGTCTATGCCCCTGTTGTCGTCTCCAGCTGCCCCGGTCCAGACCAGTCTCCGGCATTCCGCTGTAGTCTCCAATAGACACCACCAGGGGCGCTGCTGTCGCTGCGGCGGTTGGCCTATCTTCCCGGCTGCTGTCTCTGTCTGCGTCACTCGGGAAATCCCGAGGCATGCCCGTACGCCGGGGCGGCGGCGCGAGCCGGGGCGCCGCGGATTTCCTAGTAATTCCCCTGATGACTGTCTGAAACCTGCGACGGAGTCTAAGGTGAGTGGAACGCTCGACTATGTTGTTATTGGGGCTTCCCGCGAATGCCGAGCCCGGTATTGAGAAGTACCCACACCTGCCTGCTAAAGTTACATTGGAAAAACCGTACGTTGTCGTTCCCCGCTCGGAGCGTTGAAGTTGTGAAAGTATTTCTTCGTGGAAAGGCAGTTGTAGATTTTAAGCACAGAAATCAATAGCCAACAAGTCGATGGCGTGTTTTCTCTTTCTGAATACTAACAATAGAAGCAGAAAACCAACCATATACAAATGTCATTACGTCGCATTTTCGGCCAGGAATTATTCCGAAGGAGGGAAAGGTAAGTTTATAATTTCAAATCTAACAGAGCAAAATTTATGTTTATCCCTTTCACTAATGTATCATATTTTAAGGGTCTTAGGTCAGTCTCACGAGACTTTGCAAGGTATCATCTCACACTGAAAAGTGGAATCCAGGGATATTCTTAATCAATTGAGTTTTGCAGCAGAAATGTTGCCTGGAGTCGATTTAGACATCAACGATGAGTCGATTCCGACTCCAAGCTTCGTTTTAGTCATTCACCTCATCACAGAAAATTAAAGTCCTTAAGCTTGAGTTGTAAATTGTATACTATCAAACAAACTCTGATTTATCAAATAAGCAATTTGATAAATTCCGCAGTATTGCGGCCAGGAGCTTGAATATAAGCTAATGAGTTGTAACTTGGCCTTTCTCTTCGAATCCTAGGTGCAAAACAGCAAATTCTGTGTGAATACATGTGCAGGCACAGACCCTACAGAATCTTCCTGTGTATTCGATTATTTTTCTTGTCAGCCATTGCCTACATGAGGATTCTGATGAATGGCTGTGTCTGAATACACGACCACGCTGAGTTTGTTATTTTCGTATGCAGGATTCCCGGAGCACGGCTAGCTAACAATTTAGAAAAACAAACTATTCATCCAAATACGAGGCAAAATGTTTTGTGTCCCAAGCACGCGATGTTACATTGCATAAGGTTGGCCCAATCTCGTACCCACGTGGAATTCACACAGCGGTATGGCAGTGGTATCAGTGGCGGCGGCGGGCAAGGATTTAAGAGAGGCATCATGAACTTTTCAATACATATCTTTCCAGTCAACGACACGGGATTAACTAGTGTTAGAGTGCATCATTTGAGAGAGGGCACGGTGCTCCAGTGCCCCCCGCCCCCCAGATCAGCCGCTTATGAGTGATATGGCTGCAGTTTTGAAAGCAAACTTAAAACGCACATATTTTTAATCGATTAGAACTATATATTCTGGAGAGGATCCATTCCCGAAACAAATGGAACGTAAGATCATGTTTCGAAAATTGAGTTTCTTCAGGGCGTACTGTACCTGTTAGAGACGTTTCCATTTGATGAATTATAAAATAGACCTTTCATCAAATTATTTGGGGCTATCGCGTACCAACTGCCAGGGTCACATGGCGTCGCCAACTCTTTCCCTGTCGGAAAGGGTTTCACGGGAGCCAGCTTGCTGCTTGTTCAGGAAAGCCGCCGGGCCTTGAACCCGGGTCGGCTGAATGGAAGCCAGCTACGCTGACCACTCCACTACCGCGCCCCCTTAAAGGGAATGTGGCACCTTCACAACGTGATTTTAACTGGGATAGTCAAGTTTTAAAGCAAGTTGGAAAACCCGGTACTCCATATTTCATTTGTCTTGGAACTCGATATTTCCGTAGAAAAAACTAAAACCTACCTGACACCAGCCCCCATCAGCCCGGCGCCGAGCGGCCATTTTTGTGAGCTGCTGGTGTGACGACATATGCTGACGTCACGATGAGCATCAGCCAATCGAAGCCCTTGAAGCGTTTCAAGTATGGTAGTGGTTGCCAGATCGTGACATCATCCACAGGCTGATATTTATTTTTCTAGGAGTATTTTAAAAACAAAATATTGAGCTTATTGTACATTTTTCAGAAAATCATGAGTGGTTTCATTATTTTTGGCTAAAAGTATGCCTAATTTCACTAAATTCCAGGATTCGACCAAGGTGCCCCATTCCCTTTAAAATAGACCTTAGGTAAAGGTCAGTGAAACTGTCATCGCCAGCGTGACGTCACAGTAAAGGCGGCTCCGGAGTGGTGGTTGGGGTAACAGACAGGCTTCCATGGTTTCCATCCATCCATCACGGGTAGGTCTTCAGGCGAAATACAAATATTTTGTCGACTACCTCCTGACGTATTCTTGTTGTGTTGCCTTGGCCAGCAGAAATTTTGGCAGAGTCTGCAAGGTGTAAATGGGCCATAAAATTCACAAGTTTGAGTGACAAAGTTATTGCAAATATATATATATATATATATATATATATATATATATATATATATATCTAAGATGTCTGAATGTATCGTGATAAAATCTTATTCATTCTCCGTGTGATCATGTCGGAACGTATTCTTGTATCTGTATAACGTTAGGGGTGCCATCGTATTCTTCTTGCTCCTCAAAATCATCTACAAGATGCGAAAAGATCGACAATTGGAAGACTGGGCTTAAACAACATGCATCACATGCCGAAAGGAACGAATATCCACCATCAGCAACCGGCAGAGAAGTGAGGAAAGTGAAGACCAACTTCACTAAAAACATACTTGAAACATCACAGGCTCAACCGCTACCAACAGTGTCGTCTCCAACAGCAAACCCAAGAAGAGGAAAGATTATGGTACTGCCACACATCGAAGGAATAGCTCAAGCCATATAGTGCGTTAACTACGCCTTTCACATCAATACTTTCTCCAAGCCCCAGTTGACTAAAACAAATCGCTCTTGCACCGTAAGGAAGCAAAACCCGGAGTCATCTATAGGATGAAATGCCCACATTGTACCGAGCATATATGTATAGGACAGAGTGGACGAAATTTAACAGAAAAGAAGAAACAACCTATAAGACATATGTATGTCAGTGCCGAACACAATGGTGTGTAGCTACTAGCACTAGTAGTGAAAAGACTCCAGCTGAGTTAAAAAGACCTCACGAGCGTCTTGACGTATAGACGATCTTGATCTTAATCTTGACCTATCTCTTGACGTATAACCCGAAGTCAATATCGGGGGCGACAACCGACTCCACAGCCTGCCCCTTCGAAAACGAACCCACAGCCCCGACTGCCAGGCTCATCTGGCCGATAACAATGTGAGTTGAAGAGCGAACTGATAGATCATTATTGATTTAGCATGTTGCTTGGTCGTCGGTTGAAAATATGGTTATTCCTACACTCCTATAGTGTGAAACAGTTTTATTTTCTATCACGCTGAATTTGCTCCATTTTGCATCCAGGATTCGAGGAAACTTCGAGGAGACAGGCCATTTAACATCTCATCCAATTGGTAAGATCTGCATTCGAAACTTGTTAATGAATAACATAAAAAGATTTCACGTTGCATTTCTAAGAGAGGTGTTTTGGCGTCATCACAAGAAGGTCCCGTTTGGCGCCGTTCTGCCAGTCTTCTGGGCGCGCCGCTGAGTCCAAGGCCGTTCGTCGCCCGACCGTCGACAGCGGCGCCCACCGCGCCCGCAGGCGTTACGAAACCACCCGATGCTGACGTCAGCGGCAGGCTCTGACGTCATCGTCAACGTGCGTCGTCACGCACCACGCACATCCGGCGCCTGTTGCCGACGCGCGTGGCTAGCCTGCTTGCTGTGTATTAATGTGGAGAGAAGTGGCGCTCGGCACGTGTCTGGATTATTGGCGGCATTCTTTCCGTCGAGCGACTGACACTGAGAGACCAAGGCGGCCAGAGACATGGCCTTGAACCTTGTACGCGTTGTATTATGCGTGCAGGTCAGGTCATCTCTAAGATTGTCAGTCATCTGACATGAGGATGCAGTATACAGAGTTTTTGAGCGATGAACCTGTATAGTTCGTGAACAATGGCGTAGATTTCAGAAGGTGTGGACCAAGTCAGTTCCAAGGGACAAATTAAACATCCGTCCGATAGTTCTTCGGTCCGCTCTACCTGAAACTACATAGTCAAGGCGCCACATTACCTTAAAACACTGCAGAATGACGTCATGGTTCCTGAATCCTGTTTCCTGCCTGTTGGCAAGTGAGAGTAGCTTGTTGAACACCAGCAGGGCTAGAAAAAATGCTGATCCGGGAGCGGGGGAAGAATGGAATCCCGGATTGGGACTGCCACGTGCCGGCGGCGAAAGCACGAGGGTGGCAAGGAGAGTGGTCCACACGAAATGTGCGGGCACTGGAAGGGGTGAATACTAGGCATGGTGGTCTATCACAGGACGCAAAGGCTTACATTATTTGTCAGGTGTGTTTGGCCAAACATTCGGCGTTTTCAATAACCAAACCTGCATATTGGAAGTCATTGACGGATCCAGGAGCAGCTTTTGGAGGGGGCCGAACCAACGTTTTGAGGGGGGCAAATCGAGAAAAAATCGCAAAAATATAGTCTTTCAAAGAAAAACCGCCAAAATTTTGCCCTTGGGAGGAGGGCAAAAGATAATATTTTAAGCTTTGGTGGAGGCCACGGCCCCTTTGGCTCCCCTTGGACCCAACAGTGTTGGAAGCAAGAGAGCTGTATGAAGCACCTACTCGTATTTTAGAACTTCAGCACACAGGAAAACTCTAAGGGAGCATTAGAGATTCATTCTTACATCCTCACTTACTTTCTTGCCAAACATCCCTGCAGCCTCATTTCTACTCCATGAAATCATGAGCGGCCAAGGCGGGGGACAGACACGGGGACCATCACCCCTCCCAAAAATGAGAAATTTTAACTCCAACCCTATGACATTGACTGGAAGTGAGAGGTCAAGTCCCCCATCCCTAAAACCCTTACCCTCCGCAGCCACTGCATAGAATGGTACACTTCCGTGGATTCATAGGCAGATCCAGGGGCAAGTCAAGCGCCGAGGGTCGATCAGACAGGGGGCACTTGCCTCTCCCCCGATCGACCCTCGTTGCCCCCAGAATTGGTCACGGTTCCTTCCCCCAGGATGCGAGTATCGGCGCCCCACGATAGGATTTGGCGCCCACCTGATAGGTTTTTCCGTCCAAAAGTGGCGCCCCCCCGACCATGTACTCCCTCCCCCGATCGGCAGGGCTGGATCCGCCTATGCGTGGAATGGTGTACCTACTAACCTCCCAGAGCCCACTTCAGAACTTCATGAACACGACTTTCCCACGCAAGAGAAGATTGAAAATTCCGGAAGTGTCCTGCCCCGGATACTCGGCTCTTGTGTCGTACGAACACGCCGACCGTACCACCCGGAAGTCAAGCCGGCAACCCATCGACCAATGAGAGGCCGAGTTTGTCGTGACGTCAGGTCGGCGGACCGTGACGATTGAACGGAACTGGCCCGGGTCAGATCAGGATACGGAGTGCGGTCCGGTCGGGGCATCGGGACGCCTTCGCGGATGTGAACAGAACGGTGCATCGGCTGAACTCCGCGATGGGTGTGGGGGAAAATTGTTGCACGGGCGGTATGCGGCCCCAGTGACGGATCTAGGATTTCGGTGTGACGGGAGGGGAGGCCCTGGAGGAGATCAATATAACACCCCGCAGGTGCAGTTCCGTTACTAGTAGGGGGCGCCCTCCCGTAGGAAATTTAGATGTATTTAGATATATTGTATATATAGAGGCACTTCAACGGAGCTAAGTGGGCGAGAGACCGTCCCTTCAACCCTTGGATCCATCCCTTTATAAATCTGTTTAAAAGGCGTTTCGTAGAAAAGGGGCCTCATCTGTTGCTGTACGTTACTGAATAGAATAATCATAATTATGATAAGCAGCATTGTTCCCTCAACCAGAGTAGGGGAGCCCGGGGTAAAACTGACGCCTTAAGCAGTTTTTTTCTCATCCAGCAAGCTTCTTTTTGGGTCGGAACAATTTCAGCTTTACATTTTCATATTTCCTGATTCATTGCAGATCTTACGTGAGAGCATTGGTTTTGAAGTAGTTTACAGAAACAAGCTACATACTCAAGGCAATGTTTTTGTTCGTGTTGCCCCCTCCCCGGAGCAAACGAGACAACAGGGGGCAGAACGGACACAATATAATCCATTGGTGTTGTCTTTATTATCTATTCCGCTTGTACACACAGAGAATGGTGTTTATTATCATAATGGGGATGCCTGGCTCGTTAGATAGACCTTCTGTTTTCCAGCCACAAGGCCAGGAAACACATGGCTCAAGTCCCGGATGGTTCCATGAATATCTGTAACGTGATCTTTAATATCCCTCCCAACAGGGTGATAGTTGCAGACGACGCATGACCTATAAGTTATCGTTAAAAAACTTTAACTGAGCAACAAGAGTTGGACAAGTGCTGTTGTTTTCCTCGACAAGCATGTGTTAAACGTCGGAGCTATGTGAGTGAGGGTCCCGATGTTCCCATATTGGAAACTTTATCTCGATGATATCCCACTCAGTTGTGTTTTTACCTTATTTGACCCCCGATGGACCATTGACCGCCCCTTTTTAAACAAGGATGCCCCTGCTGCATTACTAGATTCGTTACTCTCCGATAAAGTTTTGGAACGCTTAACCCCTAGAAAGAACGTTCAACATTTCTGTCAGTGGGAATTCCTTGTCAAGCTCACGTCAATAGCTTAAATTACAAAATTAAAAACTCAGGGCATTTAGCAGCTCTAGGATTTCTGATCTGGGGAGGGCACACGATCCGGAGCACCATCCAGACTAGGGGTGCCACTTTTGGGCAGCAAAACCTATCAGGCGGGCGCCTGATCCCATAGTGGGGGCGCCGATATTCTAGTCCTGGGGAGGACGGGAAGAGACATTTCAGGGGCGCCATCTATATTTTAGGGGGGCGTGACATTTCAGAAGGTGCCTCCTCTGTGGCTTACCTCTTTTTGCTACGGCTCTGCCAGAGAAGTACCTACCCAAATATTTGCTGGCACGTACCATTTAGAAATACGTAAGAAAAACTAATCCTTGACGGATCATTTTGCCCCACATGCCCGTTTTCCCCAATGGTGCCACGGCGCCTCCAAAGAGATAAAAATCCACGCCCCTGGTGGTGACCAAACCTTACCGACTTCCTAATTTTTTTTCTGAGTGCGTTACTAACGCCAGCACGCATTTTTCCCAACGCTCGAAAAATGGCATCGCTACGTTACTTGCATCAGCCGTGATGCAATATATATGGTCAACATCCGGTGTCAAATTATACCTACATTTGTGCATTATTCCTCCACAGTCCACCCTTTTATATACTTTGCCCGGAAGTGCCGCTGCTGTCCGCCACGCGTTTGCACACGCTGCACACTGGTGGTGTGGCGTGGTACTCACTACCCACTGGTGTGGTGGCATGGTACACATTACACACTGGTGGTGGCGTGGTACACATTACACACTGGTGATGTGATGTGGTACACATTACACACTGGTGATGTGGCGTGGTACACATTACACACTGGTGATGTGGCGTGGTACACATTACACACTGGTGATGTGGTGTGATACACATTACACACTGGTGATGTGGCGTGGTACACATTACAAACTGGTGGTGTGGTGTGGTACACACTACCCACTGGTGATGTGGTGTGGTACACATTACACACTGGTGGTGTGGCGTGGTACACATTACACACTGGTGGTGTGGCATGGTACACATTACACACTGGTGGTGTGGTGTGGTACACATTACACACTGGTGATGTGGTGTGGTACACATTACACACTGGTGGTGTGGCGTGGTACACATTACACACTGGTGATGTGGTGTGGTACACATTACACACTGGTGGTGTGGCGTGGTACACATTACACACTGGTGGTGTGGTGTGGTACACACTACACACTGGTGATGTGGTGTGGTACACATTACACACTGGTGGTGTGGCGTGGTACACATTACACACTGGTGATGTGGTGTGGTACACATTACACACTGGTGATGTGGCGTGGTACACATTAAACACTGGTGGTGTGGCGCGGTACACATTACACACTGGTGGTGTGGCGTGGTACACATTACACACTGGTGGTGTGGTGTGGTACACACTACACACTGGTGATGTGGTGTGGTACACATTACACACTGGTGATGTGGCGTGGTACACACTACCCACTGGTGTGGCGTGGTACACATGACACACTGGTGGTGTGGCGTGGTACACATTACACACTGGTGTGGCGTGGTACACATTACACCTGGTGATGTGGCGTGGTACACATTACACACTGGAGATGAGGCGTGGTACACATTACACACTGGTGGTGTGGCATGGTACACACTACCCACTGGTGGGCGTGGTACACATTGCACACTGGTGATGTGGCGTGGTACACACTACCCACTGGTGTAGCGTGGTACACATTACACACTGGTGGTTTGGCATGGTACACGCTACCCACTGGTGTGGCGTGGTACACACTACCCACTGGTGTGGCGTGGTACACATTACACACTGGTGATGTGGCGTGGTACACATTACACACTGGAGATGAGGCGTGGTACACATTACACACTGGTGGTGTGGCATGGTACACACTACCCACTGGTGTGGCGTGTACACATTGCACACTGGTGATGTGGCGTGGTACACACTACCCACTGGTGTGGCGTGGTACTCACTACCCACTGGTGTAGCGCGTACATTACACACTGGTGGTGGGCATGGCACATTACAAACTGTTGGTGTGGCGAGGTACACATTACACACTGGTTGCCAAGCGTGGTACACGTCTCACACTAGTCGTGAAGCGTCTTACACGTTATACACTGGTGGTGTGGCATGGTACACATTACACACTGTGGTGCAGCGTGGCGGGCACACATTACACACTGGTGTCGTGGCATGGTACACATTACACACTGGTGTCGTGGCATGGTACACATTACACAGTGGTGGTGTGGCATGGTACACATTACACACTGGTGTCGTGGCATGGTACACATTACACACTGTGGTGCAGCGTGGCGTGGCACACATTACACACTGGTGTCGTGGCATGGCGTGTCGGTGCGATAAGCAGTGTTCGTACCCGGTCCAAGGTCAGCTGAAACTGGCGCTGCCAGACGCGACGACCAAGGCCAAATGGCGTCGGACGGCGCAGTTCAGTTCGCCTTTTCTGGAGAGAGAGAGAGAGAGAGAGAGAGAGAGAGAGAGAGAGAGGGAGGGAGGGAGGGAGGGAGGGAGGGAGAGAGAGTGAGAGGGGGGAGAGAGAGGGATATATATATATATATATATATATATATATAAGAGAGAGAGAGAGAGAGAGAGAGAGAGAGGGAGGCCATCTTGGCCCAGGCCGGGCTACTCTGCTAAAGGACACCGACAATCAAAAGTATCACCAGAGATTCAAATGCAAATTAGCACACGGCTCACATGTGCTAATGACTGCAGAATATTTTCCGGGGGGCATGCACTGACATGTTTATGGGCATTGACACCGCCTACACCACCCTCAGAACATCACAGGAAGAATTATTCGGGAATTGACCAGATAGCAGGAGCACGATCCGCCCCACAGTGCTTACAGAACGGTGAACTGGGCCAGCTTGTGCATTACGGACTGCATAGAGCAGCACGTGTGTTGAAAGGCTGAACGTGCAACGCACGAACCGCACCGAAGTGAAAGGTTCAGGAACATTTTCCATCTCAACGGAAATAAGAAGAGAGGGAAGGGAAGCCTGCAGGAATATGATATGAATATGAGAGAGAGAGAGAGAGAAGAGAGAGAGCGAGAGCGAGAGAGAGAGAGAGAACGGCATTCGCGGAAGCGGAGCCATATCCAGGCAGCTGGGGTCAGTGCTCCTTTAAGAAAGTGTGGGTGGCGGTGCGGAGGGCGCAGCTCGCCTCCCCGTGCCACACTTGGCACCGGTGGAAGCCACGATCACTTTCACTGCAGTTCGCCGTCGCCGTCTCGTCGCCTTGTTGTGCTGAAGTGTAGTAGCGACGAAACGCACTGAAGCTAACAGAGTAGCATAACATTGGGTGTCTGTATCACACGGAGGAAACACGTGGTCACAAACACGACTGATGAAGTCATCTATCCAATTTAATCCGTTTTAATTATACTAACATGTTTTATATGGGCAGCAGGTTCCTGAAATTGCTTTCACGCAAGGTGGAGAGTGAGGCCAAAATCCCAAATAGAGGTCAAAATCCACCGCTTTCTTAACATGCCTCATTTTTGTCGTTTAGTATTTCCAGGCGTACAAGTCCCATCACAGCCTTTTTCCTGGACCTGTTTATTGCTTCTTACCAAACGAATGCTTTTTCAGGATAATACTTTGATTTACGACTGTATTTATAGGCCTTCATAATCCAAGCAACAACCAGTGGTGGCGCTTCCAAAGAGGCACATTAGGCACTACCTAGCCACTTTTAAATTTCGAAGTGAGTATGTGTTTTATGTGGAAGAAATCTAACTTGATTCCATGTTTAAGTGGCAGAGAATATTGCTTTTATATTGCAGAGAATAAAGAATATTGCAATAAGAATATTGATATTGCTAAGTAACAGGGCATATTTTAACCTACAAAGTGGTGGGCATTTTGCCCACCAGTCCCCCATGCTATGTCCACCAGTGAACGCCCCTGAACTGCCGAGTGCCCACCAGTCGCCGGCCATTTGATGATCTAGAAGTGCCCTATTGGTGCGAATTCATGCCCTTTTCAGCTGAATGCCCACCAGTCCCAATTCCTTAAAATATGCCCTGCTAAATAATAATAAAAATGCTAGAGAATAATAAATATTGCTTAAGAATATTGCAGAGAATATTTAAGATGGGAGAAATGGTTCGATTAATCATGTATTTCCCGAAAAGTAAGCTGCAGTATCAGGGATAAGAAATGAACCCTCATCCACAAAATCAATTCCAACAGCAAACTCAAATTCCTTCCACGCACTCACTCAATTTCCAGTCTTCTTTCCAATAATAATACTGACCTCAAAATTCTGTATTCTCCACCTTGGTGATATATCCGCCTCAAAACAGGGCTCGCCAAGGTTACCGAAGTAACTTAAAAACTCACCGCCTGCTCTTGCGCACCCATTCATGACACCCGAGATCATTTCGGCCCCCAAATACGACAAATTGCCGTCATTGTTCTGAATGGACGAAATTCAGCTGAGGCCTTTTCACTGAGGCCAATTCGGTACTTGGATGTCTTTGCAATCCCATTTCTCATTAATAAACGTACGGTTGATGGCAATCGAACGCTAAAAATGTTGCTAAAGCATGTTTCAACTTGAAAAACTAACAAAAAGAAAATGAGTCTGTATTTTACGAAATATATTGAAAGGTGGAATCAGCCTCACTTAAAGTGGAGATCTTTACCGAAATCACGATGTTGTTCTGAGCGTTTTAAAATTTCAAAGAAGCTCTTAAACCGCATAGTAAAAATACCTAGAAATCGCCTATTTGTTTTTATTGAGGAAAAAATGTATTCCTTTCCAACTTTTGTTCAGTAATATATATATATATATATATATATATATATATAAATCCTAATGTATTCATCAATTTCACCAACATTAAGAAATAGTCCAAAAATCAGGGTTGACTTTGGCAGCCTCTCTTGAAATTATAAGACTACTTTCACATTATTGGCGGTCTTGATAGGAATCTACGTTTCATTTTGAACCTTTCAAATGTGACTTGTATCCTATTCTAATGCGAATAATTGCCGAAAATTAAAAGTGGACGAAAACGAATGCGCCTCGATCCAATCGGCCTCACTGAACAAATACCCACGTGAAGTCTTTCCTTTGCCTGAAAATATGGTAGCAGCCAATCCCAAGCCGGCTTAGGCAAAAAGAATGCGCCATCTTTTGTATTTGAAAGGGCCATAAACTTCTGGGACATGACAAAGTTTGTTATACCCCCAGAAAACCTTTGTTACCTACCTCACTTTTCCCATGTCACCGTTGGTGTTTTTTTCTGTGGGTTTTATGTTTTAGTTTGTGGCAGGCCAGGATTGTTTTGTTTTGTGCGGCGTTAGCATGTTGTCATCGTTCTTGGTGTATGTGGGAGTAGTATTGGCGTTTGAGATTGGTGAGAGGACGTAATCAGGCAAGATATTACATCAATGGTAGTTGGGAATTATACTTATATGGTTTGGGTATTGACTGTCATAATTTAGATGTGTATTATACCGGTTTACATACCCGGGATTTTTTGCCAAGTGAGGCCAAATCAAGTCCCTGGTGAGCCCTAAATAAATCTGAAAAAGATACGCTTTCCACTTAAAATTGTGAATTTCAGGACACTGATGGGCAGTGTAGGAATAAAATGACTGGCACGCTCTTAGGCCTAGACTAACGTTGGGCTAATGATGGCATTTAATTCGAATTATGCTTATTAAAACCTTAAATGCCAATTTTTTTCTCTCCATGGCCTCTTAAATTAATATAATAACCTGCCTCTGCGTTCTGCCTTTCATGTTAATGGGCAAGGGACTTGGTACGGATTTTCTAGTGAGGGTCGGATCTAGATCCAGATCTAGCGAGCGAAATAAGCGTCAAATTGTTCAATGTTCACTTCAATGAGTAGCCACACAAAACTTCCGTCGTCTCAAACAAAGCAGGAGCTAATGCAAAATATGAAAGCAATTCGTCCTTAACTTAATTGCCGATTTCCACCAAAAATCATTTTGAGAAGGAGATTGAGCGGTCTAAATGGAAAAAGGGTGACCCTGCTTCTCAATAGCGAGAGCCTAACCTCTTCAGCCCCCGCCCCGCCCCTCCTTCATGGTGACGCCCCTGTCTATATCTGCAGTTGATTTGATAGAGTACAAGTCTTCTCAGCTCATGCTTACTTTTATGGAGCTGGACTAGCTAGAGTGTGGATGAATTCAGGCATAGCGCTTAGAATTAACTCAGCGCCAATTCATTCGCAAAGAAACGGGCTAGCCTTATCCCGACCATTCTTTCTGAATCAAGCTATATAATGACATCCCCATCAGTGTTTTTTTTTGGTCGGGACTAAAGAAGGAAAGGGCGCTTATTAGGGCTAACGGGGGCACGGCATTCATGTTTTCTTTATCGGGCACTTTTTGTTTCGGCTTTGCAAAAAAAAACAGTTAGGGGTTCATACTAGCCTTCAGTAAAGGGTACAAGAGCCATTCACGAAAGAACAGGTCTTTACAACAAGGTAAATAATTAACAGACTAAATAACTAGAAGGGCTCTGCTACTGTCTGAAGTCCACTTTCCGCAAGGATGGCATTTGGAGACTTTTAGGACTAATTGCTGTGAACAATTTACCGAGTCTGCGTGGAGCGAATAGTAATATATCCATGACCTTTACATGAAGGCTATTTTTGAGGGGATTAAGACCTTTAGGGAGGACATACATTATTTTTTCAAGTGCTTTCAACTGAGCGTATTTTTTTCACAAAAAAGACGTATGAGTTTTTATGTTTATCCTGGAGACCACTTTGTTTTAGAGGTACAACGGAACAAATAATGAACTAGAAGGTGGCAAAAAGTGGATGAGGGCGGTCCATGCTGCAATAGATCACCCAAGGGCTGAAAAAGGGCGGCCAATCGTGAGGGCGGCCAAAGGTGAATGAGGGTGGTCCATGTTAAAGTGGCGCCTAGTAAGGTTGCAAGAGATCGGCCAATGATGGAGAAGGGGCGTGTAATCATGCAGAAGTGTGGCCAAAAGTGGGTGCGGGAGGTCTGTGTTGCAGCGGGTCGCTATAGGGGTGAAAAATGGGCGGCCAATCGTGAAATAGGGGCACACAACCACAAAGTAAGGTGCGGCAAAAAGTCGATGACAGCGGTCCACGTTGAAGCGGGGAGCCCGGTGGTAGCCGGGGTGGCTGGTACAAAATCAGGGGCGGCTCACAATACCGAACGAGTCAGCTTCGAGTCCAGCATCTACTGTGCGCACCCAAGCTGTAATCGGCAACGGCGGCTGTGAATCTTAGAGAGGGGGAGGGGCGACTGCCCCCTCTGTCCCCTAGATTCGTCTCTGACGACCAGTCATTCTTCAAACTACTGCTGACAAGGAATTCTTCCTTCTTTGGGCTCATTATTGTCTCTTGCACTGGCTAGGTAAAAAATGTTTAAGATTTATTCCCAAGTTTATTGAAATCATGAAATTTTTAGGAGAAAAGTGGGGGCTTTATTCCTTTGGAAAAGTCCCCCCTACGCAAATGCTGATATGCATCTATTTTTGGTGATGTTCAGATGCCAAGATAGAGTAGTTCATATATTTTATCCCATTAAAAGGCGTCGCATCGACTGTAAATCACAAAAGGGAAATAATCACTTTAGAATTCGGTTCCCCCTTCCGATCAGGTACCTACCTAAAGTGCAAAAATTAGGCATGAAGCACATCACTTCACCCGTAAATCAAAATGAGAATTTCCGGTTTGCAGACGATATAGCAATCGATCGAAATGACACGAATACATTTTGAAAGACAGACGGGCAGTCACCGCTATTTTAACAGGCGATGGGTTAGAAATGGAGATTACCTCCGTAAAAATAATGCATAATTATTGCGGGCTCGTCCGGGATTTGAACCCGGGACCTCGCGCACCCGAAGCGCGAATCATACCCCTAGACCAACGAGCCGTTGGCGTTCACCGGCTCTTAGTAAGAAAACATTCAAGGGTCAACAGTGTCGACTTTCTTAACATGTATACGTCATTGTGCCCGTGAGTATTAACTTTCAATCGGTTGTTAGCCTTAATGTGAACGCTAATTCGCCGCGGCTCGTTGGTCTAGAGGTATGATTCTCGCTTAGGGTGCGAGAGGTCCCGGGTTCAATTCCCGGACGAGCCCATCGGTTTTGGAGCGAAAAATATCAGCGTCTTGTGCTGGCTGTAATTACAGGCACCTTCTATAGATATCTTGCTTCGAAACAATGTCTGTCTTCATCATAGATGTACAAGGAAACATCTTGTTTACACACGCTAAGTATCATGAGCCAGCATCCGAAGCCCCTGTCCCCGACTTCCACCGCCTGTAGACTTCCCCATCCCCTGTCTCTGAGCAGCCGAAGGAAATGTCGATAATGCACAGGGGCCTGGAAAGCTAAGGGATAACTGAAAAATTAAATATCGATGGCAAAAAAGCGAGGCTTCCACAAGCAGCATGAAGTCATGCATGTTTCCCCCGTTGTGTCGAACACAGCATGAACATATGATACATCATGAGACCGAATAGCATCAGTCGCCCTCGTGGGTAGCTCAGTTGGTAGAGCGCCTGGCTCATGCCCGGTCATCAGAGGCCATGCGCCGGCACTGCATGGAAAACGCTCGGCACAAACACCAACATGTTCAACGCTAATCTGTTGCAACTGTGCTTTGTGGGGCCATGGGCGTTAATTTTAAATTAAGAACTATGAAACTGACGGTGGACTCGTGGTTTCAACAATGTCCCTAAAACAAATTCACTGACTACCTATTCCGAAGGCCCGGTTTACAATAACTGGGAAATAATCTATTTCAGATTAGATCGTCGGACATAAAACATAGAATACGAACAGGACACGAACTTTGGAAACCCCTGCCCGATTCATGATATACAATTTAAAGGGAAGGTGGCAACTTGGGGCAATCCAGACGGTGGTGGTTTTTAGGGCAATCCAAGGTTGGATTTGGGTTGATTTCTGCTGAAGAATGGCTTATAAGCCTGATAGCTTGTTTTATTTAATTTTCCTCTGTTAACAATAAAGTCTCGAAGTAAAGTGACGTCAAATCGGCATGTGAGCTGGTACCCAAATGTTTTGTGCGAGATTAAACCAGTTGGATTTGCGCCAAAAGTGAATACTAAAACAAATGAAGCATTTCTAGTTGAAAGAGGTTATCAAAACCAAATAGACATTTGTCAATTTCTTCTATATTTCTTCATATATGTATGTTTCTTCATATATGTATGTTTCTTCGTATATGTATGTTTCTTCATATATGTATGTTTCTTCATATACATGTTTCACTATTTAAATTATTAAATAGAGCAAGTTTTTTTGTATTTGTATTTATTCACTTAGTTCAGCAACAGGCATCTGGCCCAATTACAGCTGAAGTCATGGACATAAAAGAAAACACTAGATGGGTATTTACAATGACATATCTCCTATTGGTGATAAAGGTACCCAATGACCCAAAGGTACCCAAAGGATCCGCCTCGGGGCAGCGACCGACGTGTGCATTAAAAGCAAGTACCGCCCGGTGAAGCAAGCCTAATTTCACCGTCTCAACTCGAGGCACCGGCACGTGCAAGAAATGGTGAGGTGTTCCCCTGGTTCTCCGCTGGGGCACATGCAGTGGGAAACTCCCAAGCAGGGGAGTGGAGTCCACTCTACCGGAGATAATTTTATGAGCAAAGCAAATGGAGTACTGTAGTCTCCTCTGGGACAAGCTGCTAATTTTGAAAAGCTGTAGGAGATCATGATATGTTAGTGATTGAGAAGGCTGAGATGTATTATTTTAAAATGCAAGCCAAATGAGAAACTTGTGCTGAACCCTTTCTAATCTATCCAAATGACATTTCGCAGCTCCGCCCCAGAGGTCACACCCATATTCAAGAATTGAACGAATATTTCCAAAGTATGCTGACAAAATAGGTCCCACTTTGAACCTGCCCGCCACCTGGCCAATCTGAAGAGAGCGCATAAGGAGACCCAACATTTTGTTAGCTTTGCTGACAGTAAAGTCTACATGGTCCGTACATGGTCCGCAAAATTCGATTTCGAGTCTAGCCAAATACCGAGATCGCGAACTTCTTCCATATGTTCCAAAGTGGTGCTGTTTTTAGAAGGGTTGCCAAATTAGTATTGCACGATCGGCGTGGGACAAAGCCGTGTTGGTTTTCGGAAAGTACTGGCAAAATATGCGTCAGAAGGGTCTGATATATGCACCTCTCCAAAACCTTACCAAATAGAGGGAGAAGGGAGACGCTGCAAGAATTTTGTGGTAACTTTTTTACCCCTTTTTAAATATTGGAACAATATGGCCTCCACCAACCTGCTCGGGAATGCCCCCTCATCTGTCGACTTTTTAAACAGAATGCAAAGTGGAATAGCCAACTCCTAACGACATTCTTTAATTATCCTAGCACTTATATCATCTGGCCCGCATGCCTTATGCACTTGCAACTCATCCAAGATGTTCCCTCTGATATGGTTAATGTGTCTAGCGGTGGCAGTTCATGTTCCATGACAGCCAGAAATTCTGCAACATCCGGTGAAGTGAATTTGCTTGCAAATGTCGCGTTTAACAGGTTGGTTTTTTCTGTGTCCCCACTTATTTCTTTTTGACCGTCCATCAGATTTGGAATTTTTGCCTTATTATCCTTAATGCACTGAAGGTAAGACCAAAACCGTCTTGGGTTTGTCTTAAAATTTCCGATCATACCTTGAAGGCATTTGAAATGTTTGTGAGAGGAAATGTTTTTGAAAAGGAGCCGTTTATCCGAAAATTGTTGGCTTGATTCATCGTTTTTGTCTATTTTCATCCTCGGGTTTGTCTTAACATTTCCGATCATACCTGAAGGCATTTGAAATGTTTGTGAGAGGAAATGTTTTGAAAAGGAGCCGTTTATCCGAAAATTGTTGGCTTGATTCATCGTTTTTGTCTATTTTCATCCTCTTAAAACGCTTCTTTCTCTCTTAACCCTCGCCCCACCGGGGGGCCATCGATGGCCCCCTAAGGTTTTTCCGGGATAGCAGAAAAACGACGAGGCGCAGCACCGCGGTTGAGGGCTCTACCTCTCACTGCATCATTTTCCCATCATCCCTGAAATTTTTTTACCCCGGGTCACCCAAGGTCAGGTCACCAGACGAGGTCAACCAAGGTCACCTCACTTCAACTTTTGAGCTCTGTAAGAGCTACATTTCAAAGTCGATCGATTTGAAACTTCCTACACTTCATGACCCCTCCAGGGTCTACAAGGTGTATATCCGGGATTTTTCGATTTCGTGCCCTGAGGTCAGGTCACGAGGCGACCTCTCCCTTTGAAAAAGCATGGGGAAAACCTGTTTCATGATATAAAAGCCACAAAAATGATTGCAAATACTCAGCCTGCTCAGAACAGCGTTTTTGGACACCCTTTCACGGATCCCAGGGGTCATATTTACCCTTTGACTTTTCCAAGGTCATCCAAGGTCACCAGAGGTCAAAAACAGTATTTTGACAATAACTTTTGACATAATTAAGCTAGAGCAGTGAAACAAACGCCATCGTGTTTGTCTTGTCACTGGCTTTCACTTGATATACGGCAAGGTCACTTTGTGACCTTTCGTGACCTCAGGTCATATTAGGTCACGAGGTGACCTCTGGAGGTCAAACCACTGGCGGTAGGTCTTTATGTTCCACATAGCGGAAAAAGTACTGGCAATTTCCTATCAAATAAACTTTACCAGGCCTCAATAGCTCTAATGACATAAGAGTTATGACCAGTTGCTTAATCATTGCATATTTGAGTGAAAACAGCCGATCTTGACCTAACTTGACCTCTGGAGGTCAAACCATTGACCTGAGCACTAAAACATGCGAAGTAATTTCTTACTGAATTTACGCGAGCTTTCTATTGCACTTTGCAGATTTGCGCTAACGCCCATATTTTCGGAGTTAGAGGGGGGCCATCGATGCCCCCCGGTGGGGCGAAGGTGGCGCCGGACCCCCGGTGGGGCGCGGGTTAAAGCCTGCCTATAGCCTCAGCGTCAAACCAGGGGGGACATCGTCAGCGCAAGGTGACAGTTGGAACATGGTCTCGTATGGCAGCCTGTAAAACATCGTAAAATACATCTATCGCTGCATCGGTGTTCAGATCTAGCATAGCCTCCCACGGAAAAAGCTGCAAGCTACGCCGCATGCCATCAAAATCCGCCCTCTTGCAATTTAATGCCGTTGACCCATTAACAATAGGCGCCTGAGGTGCCGTTCCTCTAACCTCACTGATAACTTCTAAATGATCAGAAAAGAACACACCAGGTCGTACGCTTGAATTCACGGGAGCGGACTTCGAAAACACCAAGTCCAGAAAGTTCTCGTTTCGCGTGGGCTTAGCTACTGTTTGAGAAACACCAGCAATGTCACAGTTCTCTAACATAAAAATTGTTGCTCTGACATTCTCACGTACTCAGGAGTGCATGCATAAGTCCCTAAATTCGCCTCTCTATACCACTCCACATCCGGTGTGTTAAAATCTCCTAGGAACACTAGGGGCCTGCCCGGATATCTGGCTGTAATGTCACACATCATTTCCATACACTTTTAAAGGCATTCATATCACTTGGGGGCAGTAAATAGTGCACATGAGCATCTTGGGCGCCGTGCCTATCTCGATGACTCGAGACTCGGTGACGCCGGCTTCAAGATCGAGTCGCCTTACAGTCGGAAATTTATCTCTTACGGCACACGCCACTCCCCCAGCATGAATTGGTCGGTCTCCTCTGTCATTTAAGTATCTGTCCATGAAATAATATCGAATTTTTGCTGATTCTTCCGAGCATACCCGTAGGGTTCCCAGCTTGTGTCTTGTACCTCTGACGCATTTATGCTTTCTGATACGCATTTATAACCGACAGTACTACATCATGTTTAGAACAGGGGTTTTAAAGGTGTCCAAACAAGAAAAATGTGTTCGCGTTTCTGGGCGGATCGTGCTTTGCGGCTTATGCCATATCCTGTGGGAGTGGCAAAAAGGATATCAATAACTTCAAGACATGCAATTACCTTACTGACAACTATTACTATCCTTACTGAAATTTAACATCACTACAGGGGCTGAGCCATGACCTTTTGGAGCCATTGTGCATTCACAAAAATGAAGTCAAAGAAAGGTTAAAAAAGTTAACTGTCGTTTTTCCCATTATCTTTCTTGTAACATTTAATGTAGGTAAATTACGTTTCTTTTTAGCAAGAAAGATTATTGAACTCGAGTAGGTACTAAATAGCCCAACATAATGCACGTTTGCTATAGGCTGAATATCCATGTTTACTGCTTCAGCCAAAAGAAAACTGTGGTGAAAACCTAGGGATGTTGTAAGGTACACCCGGATCAAGCTATAGCAAACACCCCTCCCCTCTTTAGGCGGTGCATAATGCAAAAAAACGGAGAACGCGGTGCATAAGCTCAAATATGTCCCTAAAATGATTATCAACAGCACCTATTGGTTCACACCAAAAGTATTATTGAAAACAACAAACCCTACTTTCTTTACAATGAATGCAGCTTATCTCTGATAATTGTTTTTATAAAACTGTTTTTCGGATGTGCAGACAATGACACAATTTCCCGAGCAAGTAATTTACTCATTTTCCGGTCACCTACCATTAAAGAAATGATTTGTGTATTCAAGAAAGAATAAAATCACCTATATCCTCGGTCAAGCAATGAATCACATATTTCTTCCAGCGAAAGACCAATCACTCGCGTCTCAACATCAGAGTGCGATAACTAATTTGTTCGTGTGACTGTGTTCTGCCACGAAGAAAATCAACATTTCTTTCCGATACGAGAGCAAACACTTGTTTCTTATGGTAAAATACAATCACTTCTTTCTTCAGACAATGATGGAGTCATTTCTTTCTCCGGTAAGAGTGCAATCACCTATTTCTTCTTGAAATGCGCAAGAACAAGACACATGATTCGTGCATCTCGAGCGAATGCCCGAGCAAATAACAGAAAAAAGAAAACCGTCGAGTTTTGTCATTGACCAATCAGTTCTTAGGCATTGCATTCGCAGAGCTCGATCAAGAGATCACACCGGCAGCGTGCTCAATTTCTCACTACGATTCGGTGCTTAACTGGTACCCGGACAAAGAGCGACCCCAATCTCAGGTGAACCACCCCTGCTCGTGCCCCAGTCCCAGCCGGACTGACCTGGTGATGAGACGATCACGACGTCCAGAGCGGTGCAGAAAGGCGCCTTAGTCAGCTGTCGGTGGCGCTGGGGGCGCATGAAGAGCAGGGACCTGCACTCTCTGCCACAATCCCTTCTTCTGGGGTAAAACCATCGCGGTGGTGCATACTTATGCTTTCTTGCTGTGTCCCTTTATAGCGATTACAATACTTCTGTAGTACCTTTGTAGCACCCCTGAAAATAATTTTGAGCACTACTTAAACACTTCTATGACATTTCTCTGCGGGTTTGTAGCACTTGAGTAACACTTCAGGTTTTCTCTTAATTTTTGTCTGTTAACATATGATGGAGGAACGCATCATGTTCTGCAGACGTTGACATTGACACAGTATTTGACATATTGCTTACAAACAAGATGACAAAGGCTGTAGATACTTTACTAGATATATAGTTTGGTTCTATCCTTACACTGTACTCAGTGGCGGATCTAGCCGGTCGGTTCGGGAGGGGCAAACCAAAGTCGAAAAGCAAAAGCAAAAAAAGATAAAATCACGCAGTGCGCAATCGCACTAAAATTTGACTTGCCGGTACGGATATTTGAGGCGAAAGCAAAAAAAAGAAGAAAAAAACAACAATAACAAAAAAACGTCAGGGGCTGCAAAATGTGACTTTAAGATACTTTTTCCCTATCCAAGGCCCCATATTTCTACTGAACTTAACTGGCTCTGTTTGAAGTTGAGAGTTGAAGCACCAAAATCTTGCTTATAAACTAAAAAGGAGCCGGGGAAAAAGGTCGATCGCTTTGGGGGGGCAAAAACATAGTTTTGCCACGAGCTTTTCCATTTGGGGGGCAAATGCCTTCCCCCTGGATCCGCCACTGACTGTACTGTTATCAGTGTTACATCCCAAACCGCTGCTGACGATCCCCACCTCAGAGGTGGCTCAGGGCCCCTCCCCTTCTTCGAAATATGGGTGCCCTTAGTAAAAAAATAGAAAAAGGTTATTCGAAATAAAGGAGGGGTATGGTTTAACCCTCTTAGCCCCCCCGCCCCGATGGAAGTCTGGTTCCGCCACCGCCCCACCTACATAAGTGTAATTACTTCTCTGTGGCCGATTTCAGGGATTTCAGGGCAACTCAACGTCTCACGATGTGTTTCTATCTGCTGTATTACAGTTCTGGGGCCTTGAGGGGGAGAGGGGGTTAAAAGCCGGAGAAAAACTTTGTAACTAACAATGGGGGGTGTAGAATTTGAGATGGGCCACGTTTTTGCGGGTTGATAGACCGGGATCTCCCTTGGTGGGTGCCTCTGCTGGTACCCTGGAGGTGTGGGAAGCGACTTTTCAAGGGGCTCCAGGGACGTCGCAGGGTCCTCACGAGTAAAAGAGGCAAACGGAGGTTTTGGGATGCACTTGCATACTCAAAACTATGCCTTCCTGCTTGCCACCACCCCTTGAGAGCGGTCGTGATACTTGTGCCTTCGTTTCAATGTTTTAAAGGGAGATACGCGAAAAAAATTGTATTGGCTATATCAAAAGGTTACAAAAAGTTGTTTCAGAAGTCCTATTCTCATTTTTGCGAATTCGGCCTGCAAATGCCTTAACATTGCTCTCAAAGTCAACATTTCTAGACGACTTTACCGGTACATCTCATATCGATGTTTATGACGTCCACATGGCTAAGGCTATCAATTTCTCTAAGAATTATGACATATCTATCCTAAACAGTGATGTAGAACTTTGGGCTACTCCAGAAAAAAATTACTTTAGAAAAACAACATTCCAAAACTCTTTTGAAACAGAAATATGGGGCTTAAAAGAAATCACAATTCACCAATCAGAAGCCTAGGAATTCTCAAACCGGGGTCACGTGACCTATCTGACGCAAAAGTTTTGTCATCCTGGGGCGGAAGCAGAAAATGGCTCAAGACCCGAGGTACGAAACCGCTGAAGACTTGAGTAATTATGTTTTTCCGTTTTTAGGGCAAACTTATTCATTTTGGAGTTTTTGAAAGCTTTTTAAAATTAATTCAAATACAAATACAGGAAGGCAAACATTTGTATTATTAAAAAACATTATTTTTCAACTTTAAATAGTTTTCGAAAAGTAAGTGATGGATATGGGCATGGGCAAGTGACGGGCGTTTTATCAAAACTGTTAACCTATTTCGATAATAAGTGAGTTGCCTCCCAAAATTTTGCCGAAGATACAAAAATAATTGATAGTTTCGTTAGCAGGATTTTTCAAATAGCAAGAAACCACAATAATATTTTTTCGCGTATCTCCCTTTAAGTCTGCCGAGACGGGAAGTGACGTTGGTTTCCGCTCTAGAGACAACTGTGAATGGCTCATTCCGTAAAAGTCAAAGGAATATGAACAACGTTTGTAATGGGGTGCTGAAAACCGAGGGATCTCAACATTAGCAGCTTGAACGGATTTTTCGCGCTCAATTTTCCACGCACGCATTTTTCCAACCAAGAAAATGTAAAACTCTGAAGTCGACAGATCATGTACGATACATATCCCCTAAGGATATATCTCGTCCCCTGGCAGCGAACTAGTGGCGGATACAATGGGGGCTAAGGGCTCAATCCCCCCCGAAATGTCAGAATGGCTATGGTCACTGCAGAGTCGGAGGCTGTTCCGAAGCTATGATGGAGGAAGCTCGAGCCCTCTAGCCCTCCCAAAATGAAGTCCTGATCCGCCCCTGCAGCTAGGGTATGGAGTAGAACAAACCGAACAAAATCAGATATGGGCCTTACCGATACACATGAATTAACGCTGGAAGATAATTCCTTCTTGATGGATTTGGTTTCCTTCTAGATCAAACAACTTCAACATTTGAGTGACTGTAGCTTAAAAAAAATTAGTTCGACAAAAATGACGTCAATCATATAAACAGCTTCAGAGGACAATGCAATCTTCGCGTGCCCACCCACCCGACCCCTCACTCGAACTCAGACTCGAACTAGCCGCCGAGCAAACAGCTGACGTGGACATCGAGTCAGGCCAGATAACAACCAATCACGGCGCAGCTTCGTCGTCACGCCACCAGCATATCCTGAGGCGGCTCGAGCGCATGCGATGTGCGATTTGACCTTGAGCAGTTGCTGTGTTGTTAGTAACGTGGGGATCCTCCACTTTTTGGAGTCTGCAGCGGCACGAAATATTCAAAGCTCGGGGAGGGGATGCGGTTTCCAATGCTAATGTCACTTTCACAGTAGCTTTTGGAATAAACGCTCGTTCTAATAATACTTGAAATAAAAAAACGGCAATAAGTTATGGAAAGGGCTAGGCTGACCAGGATTTGCTTCCCTCAGATTTTAACCCTCGCCCCACCGGGGGGGCCATCGATGGCCCCCTAAGGTTTTCCGGGATAGCAGAAAAACGACGAGGCGCAGCACCGCGGTTGAGGGCTCTACCTCTCACTGCATCATTTTCCCATCATCCCTGAAATTTTTACCCCGGGTCACCCAAGGTCAGGTCACCAGACGAGGTCAACCAAGGTCACCTCACTTCACCTTTAGAGCTCTGTAAGAGCTACATTTCAGGGTCGATCGATTTGAAACTTCCTACACTTCATGACCCCTCCAGGGTCTACAAGGTGTATATCCGGGATTTTTGATTTCGTGCCCTGAGGTCAGGTCACGAGGCGACCTCTCCCATTGGAAAAGCATGGGAAAAGCTATTTCATGATATAAAAGCCACAAAAATGATTGCAAATACTCAGCCTGCTCAGAACAGCGTTTTTGGACACCCTTTCACGGATCCCAGGGGTCATATTTGCCCTTGACTTTTCCAAGGTCATCCAAGGTCACCAGAGGTCAAAAACAGTATTTTGACAATAACTTTTGACCTAATTGAGCTAGAGCGGTGAAACAAACACCATCGTGTTTGTCTTGTCACTGGCTTTCATGTGATATACGGCAAGGTCACTTTTGACCTTTCGTGACCTCAGGTCATATTAGGTCACGAGGTGACCTCTGGCGGTCAAACCACTGGCGGGAGGTCTTTACGTTCCACATAGCGGAAAAAGTACTGGCAATTTGCTATCAAATGTACTTTACCAGGTCTCAATAGCTCTAATGACATAAGAGTTATGCCCAGTCTGCTTAATCATTGCATATTTGAGTGAAAATAGCCGATCTTGACCTAATTTGACCTCTGGAGGTCAAACCATTGACCTGAGCACTAAAACATGCGAAGTAATTTCTTACTGAATTCACGCGAGCTTTCTATTGCACTTTGCAGATTTGCGCTAACGCCCATATTTTCGGAGTTAGAGGGGGCCATCGATGGCCCCCGGTGGGGCGAAGGTGGCGCCGGACCCCCGGTGGGGCGCGGGTTAAGGAACAAGAAACTAAATCGTGTCGCTAAGTGCCCATACTAGTGATTCCGAGGAGTAGGTGAGAACAAAAGGTTCACATTTTTAGCTTTGAAATATTTTCACACCTTGCTTAATGTTATAGCATTTTTGTACCGCGCAACAGGGTTGATTTTTCCCATCAGCTCCCCGTTTATACTCCGATATCATACTATGCTACATCAAAATAAATAAAAAGGATACATACCAGAGCAGGGCACCAACGTGAGCTTCAAAGCAGCACATTCGCGATTTATTAATAATTTTCGAATCTGGTTGGGAGATGCCGCTTCTCTCGTACCTATATGAGCATTCACCAGCCCTTAGCAGCTATAAGAACTTAAATATTACGTCCACTGGCGGGTCCTGGGACAAGGGAGCCGGAGGCAGTGGCAGATCCAAGGGGGGGGCAAAAAGGATTTTGCCCCCAAACGGAAAAGCTCGGGGCAAAACTATGTTTTTGCCCCTAAAATAATCGACCACCTTTTTCCCCGACTCCTTTTTAGTTTATAAACAAGATTTTGGTGCTTCAACTCTCAACTCCAAACAGAACCAGTTAAGTTCAGTGTAAATATTAGGCCTTGGACTGGAAAAAGGATCTCGAGCCTATCTTTTTCACCCCGTGATGTTTTTTTTGCTTTTCGCCTCAAATACCTAAAATTCTACCGGCAAGTGATATTGTAGCGTAGCTTTCACGGCATGACGTTTTCTTTTGGGGGGGTTTCCGACTTTTGACTTTGGTTTGTCCCTCCCAAACCGACCGGCTAGATCCGCCACTGGGCGGGGGTGTGGATTTATGTCTGTTTGGGATTGCCCGAGCATCCACAATGAAACATGGAAGTAGTGCTAAAATATCCTCGATTTCTCGTTTTTTTATTAAGGACCTTACTTTGATCTATGCGATCCAACAGGGCTGTGGGAAGGCTAAAACACTATATATTTCACTATCACCTTTAAATATGGTCAGTGGCGGATCCAGGGGGAAGGCATTTGCCCCCCCCCAAACGGAAAAGCTCGGGGCAAAACTATGTTTTGCCCCCCCCAAAGCGATCGACCTGCTTTTTTCCCCGACTCTTTTTAGTTTATAAGCAAGATTTTGGTGCTTCAACTCTCAACTTCAAACATAACCAGTTAAGTTCAGTGTAAATATAGGACCTTGGATAGGAAAAAAGTATCTGGAGCCCATATTTTTCACCCTGTGACGTTTTTTTATTACTTTTCGCCTCAAATACCCAAAATTCTACCGGCAAGTAACATTGTATTGCATATTGTTTCTGCGTGACGTTTTTTTCATTGGTTCAAGTTCATGCATTTCCGATTATTTTCAAAAATATAATGAAACCTAACAACTGCAAATATATAGCTAACAGGGGCGCCGCCACGGAATTTTCGTAGGGGGGACAGACCCGGGCTGGCGCTGACCGAGGGAGGCGAATTTTGAGCATATACGGTAACTGACAGCATTAATGATCATTGACCCAAAAATTATGGGGGGACGTCCCCCCTGGTTGGCAAACAGGGGGGACGCGTCCCCCGTCCCCCCGCTTCCGGCACGAGAATTATCCGGCAAAATCGGGTAAAAGTTAGATTGTGCAGAATGAGACAAAAAACGTCGCTCTTTATTCCCCCACGGCTGGGAGATTGCAAATTCCTCTTTTATCCTGTCACAGAAGCCTCGGCCCAGATGGCACCCCCCCTTAAAAACTCATGTCCTTGATACACCATTGATCACAACAGGAAAACGCAGAGTGGACACAGCAGCGTTATCATTACCGGTGTGGGTCGGGCATGGTGCCGAGACGATCCCAACGCTGATGGCGGAGGGCACTACAACCGACCAGGGCCCCATTTCATAAAAGGCGTAACTTATGCTTATAGCGTAGAAGTAGCATAATGCAGCGTAGAAAGTGAATAATACACCACAATCTTGTTTCACAAAAATGCAGCGTGAAATACAACTACTTGCAAAGTTACGCTGCTCTAAACTACGCTGTACTGGAATGCAGCGCAGAATATTGCCAATATTGTTTCATATAGCAGACAACATGTAGGTACGTTGAATATGTAAAACACTCCTGAAAAGCTACGCAAGATATAGCAGCGTAACATTTATCAGACAATGAAGCAAAACATGAAAAATATATAATTTCTTATGAAATTCTGAATCTGAGGCAAAATTAGGTAGTGTAGTGAAGGACAAAAAGAGTCATGAATATAAAATAAACTTAAATAAAAAAGGTGTCCAAGTTCTTCCTTGCACAGGTATGAAGTGCAAGTTGCACATGCCAAATTGAGCTGATATGTAGAGTTCTATGGCCTTTTGGTGTGCCAAAAATGATGATAGCTATTGATGCAAATACACAGAAAAGCTGACATTGATTTTTACTTCGACTTTCTGCCGTTACTGTTATTTTACAGTCTAATGAGGACAGAACCCTAGATAGGCTGACACTGACAAAGTGTTCAATGGAGTCTATGGAGGGTAAAAATTCAATTTAAGGTGCCTGTCACCAACAAAATCCAAGTATCTCTACTGAGTCCTCTGGCAAAAATGATGATATTCCTAGGTACCTAAGTACCGGCATCTTGATCTACTTATTGTTCAAAGATGTTTACTCACTATTCCTTTCTCAGTTTCATGAAATAAAAGGTTCATAGACCGACCTTTCACAGTTCACTCATGATTAGTAAACACAATTCACCTCGAATTCCACTGAACTACACTCGCACAACAATACAATAACCCTCTTAGGACCTTCTTGACAGTAACTACCTAAAACAATGAGGTACGGCCAAAAACAAATCCGTCGTATTTTTACTGCGTCAGCTGATAGTGCATCTTCCGCCGCAGTACTTGTAAAAGTGCATTAGAAACTTAAAAATCGAATAAGAGCAAATAATTACAATAATTTTCATTCAAATAATTTATTGAAAAATATATATGCAATTTTTCATGTTAATAAAGCAGTTACACGCCATATTTGAAAGGGGTAATTCCATTCTGGAATTGGACGTAGTTCACGCTGCATTTGATATCTACGCCGCGTTCGCGTGAATGTCACCGCTCTTTGTGAAACGTGATTCTGAGTACGGCGTAACTTTGCAAGTGAATGTGGTGTAAAACACGCCGCATTTCTACAACTTTTATGAAACGGGGCCCAGGACAGCCGCTGCCTGCAGAGACAACGTGGAGTACGTCAGTCTACAGCATTATTGACCCCATTCACAACAGCATTGGCGTCGAAAGCGCTGGGGGATGGACAGGGACGCTTTTCTCCAATTGGTCGAGCCGGGTGACCACCGCCCCTCCCCCAGAAACGTTTGTCACTTTATCGAGGATTTCTCTCCTACGCTTCTATACACAAACTTCGGCAGATTTCCCACAATTTCGAATAATTTTTTTGTAAGCTGCCTCCATAACACGCGTCCGTACTGTTAGGTTTTGGCTTCCTCCCCCTCCCTCCTCCCCTGTCGTCGCTAGGTTGGAATTTTTTCCAGCAAAAAATCATTGACGATACCCCCGAACAAAGCGATCGCTTTTGAGGGGGGGCGTCACCAGCCAAAACCATGGGGGTGAGGCTGGTGAAAGGAGAATTCCTCCCTAAGGTGAAATAGGCTCTCTTAAAACTAAAACACCTCAAATTGGACTCTGTTGCCTTGCGTTTCTGTCCTCAATATAACTTAACACCCCGGCCTAATTCAGCTGGTCATCAATTGTTTATGAAAAGTGAGAACGAGTCCTCTGCCCCCCCTCCTCCCCATTCCCTCTTTCGTGACACCCCTAGGGCAGGGATGCAGTGGCGCCGGTCCACTATCTGGGGTTTACCGACACACCTATTGCGATAAACGTCCCAAAACATATTACGAATAATCTAAGATCCCAATTCAGAGCTTATGTGACACATATTTGTGAATAAAACTTCGCCAACCCATTGAGCTATTAAGACAAAGACAAAACGGTATCCAATGACCCCTTGCCTCTGCTTGCTGGCTACTGCATAGGCGGACCCAGGGGGCAAAGGAGGGCACTTTCCCTCAATCGACCCGGCGCCCCTGAAATGGTCACGTCGCCGCCTGAAAGGTCGATGGTCTCCGCCTGAAATATCTCTTCCCACTCCCCCCTCCCCTCCTTCCCCGAGATGTACATAATTATGGGGCCCCGCGATAGGGTTTGGCTCCCCCCTGATAAGCTTTTCCGCCCAAAAGTGGTGCCTTCTGGTCCAAATGACGCCCCCCCAGACCATGTGCCCCGCCTCCCACGATTGGAGATCCTGGACCCGCCTATGTGCTACTGTTTGTGTTCCATGCGGCGACATGCATCAGGCTCTGTTGCATCATCGACGATGATGTAGCGCCCCCCCCCAGGCCTGGGCTTGGATCCTGCACTGGACTGAGCTACATGGATGGGGATTTCAGAAAATTATTGAGGTGCCCACATTTGAAACAATGTCAATGTAATTATTTGCACTCCAAAACCTATCAATGTTATTATATACAAGTGTGATATTTCAAAATGTTTAGTATATTTAGAATTTACACGGGCCTTCTGAACTGCATAAAGCCAATACAAAGTACTTGAAATGAAAACACGAAAATCTGAAGGATATTTTAACGCTCCCTCGACCTTTCAATGGGAATGCTCGAGGACCCCTCAAAGAGAGATAAATCCACGCCCTTGTTGGGCTGCACCTGTCATTCCAGGTGATAAATGTGTTCTAGAAAGTTGCATCTCCACTATAGCGGCGGTTGTTTTGAACCCCATTTGGCTGGGATGGGCGCGATTGCGGTGGCCTTGGCCGCGATACCACGGGCAGGTGTGGCTAATGGCCTCAGAGGCCTTCTGCTCTTACTGCCGGAATACATTCTCTTCGGTGGCGGCAATAGCGGGGGTACCGCCAGGGATTATCCTCTATCAGGAGATCCTTCGTAATCGAGAGCTGTTCGTCACTTCGTCAGTGCGACTTGTCAGGACGAGAACGAAGCCGTTGACGTACCCGGCTTTTTATTACCTAAACATCCTTGAAATCTTGAGTGGATCGGTTTGTTTCATCCCCTTCTTGGCATGTCCTGATTCTGCCCGTCTCTAGTGCAAAGGGCACAAGGGACCCATTGGCAGCAGACAGCCCTTGCCCCAGGGTGAGACAGCCCCTCCCCCAGGTTGAGAGGGGTCCCGGAGGGTGTGATGAACGCTCAGAGGCCACGGGGCCTGCTCATGAGCAGCACTTTCCCATCACAGTTCGCTTCGTCCGTCGATTTGCCGACCTTCCACCGCTGCAGTACCTAGCTCAATTACACAGTGGCCTCGGCTAAACAAAAACCAGCGCCATGGGGTCGAATGGTGGACCTCCAGAGGCATAGATGAAGGAAGGGGGAAGGCAGGAGACGGCTGCCCCCCACTTTTGGACCGGGGGCAGTTCCCCCCAACTTTCAGCCGAAACTGGACCTTTCCCGTTAACAAATCACGTGATAGGCCGAATCACATTTGACCCCACCGACAGTGGCAAGTTTGCCCCCCCCCCATGTGAAATAAGTTCCTCTACCTATGTATGTCCAGAGGACATGGCGAAACCAATGCAGTTTTTTCCTTTTTCACTGGGGGCCTAAGATAGAAGTGGGCACACCCTAGTAGGTACTCAAAGTATGGGCGTTTCCCGGATTTCCGATGGGGGGAGGTACATGGTCGGAGGAGGTACTATTCGAACCAGGGGTGCAGCTTTTGAGCGACACAACCTATCAGGTGGGCACCAGATACTATCGCGGGGCACCGATACTCGCGTCTAGGGGAGGCGGGACGATAATTCAGGGCGCACCGGGGCACCGGATTGTATTCAAAGGGGCGCTAAGGGTCAATCGGGAGGGCCCTGTTTGTTTGCTGGTTAAACTACTCGGACGACAATTGTTGTTGTTGCTGTCAAGTGTCCCCACTTGCCTGGCCTGGGTGCGCCTATGCCATGGCATGCTGGTTGACTAACGTACCGACACGGTATCGAGCGGTGTTGACTGCCCCTGATAAGTGTCGGAACATGGGACAGATGCCCGGGCCTTCTATCTGTTTCTATGGAAGATTCCCATTCTAATCGCGCGAGGAAATATTTAGCTTAGACAGAGTGACATGGCATAGGCGGACCCAGGATTTCCAATGAGGTGGTGCGCTTGGGCTGGAGGGAGAGCATTTGGCACCAGAGGAAGGGGGCATTTGATAAGGTGAGGCATATCGGGGCGCCGAATCACACTCAGGAGCGGGCCTCTCTTTGGAGTCTGAGGGCGGTGTCATTTTTCAGAGGGCGCTGCGGTGTAGTACGGGTACACAGATACTTACCAACATATTGCTGAATTTTTTCCAATTTTTTTTGTTGAATCTAACAATTTTTCCCACAGGCATGTGCATTGGAACTATTACACCTGTGAGACATTTAGGAAAGCTAGTCCTCATCGTACAAGCAGGGGCACCGCCACGGAATTTTCGCACGGGGGACGGACCCGGGCTGGTGCTGACCGGAGGATGCGAATTTTGTGCATATTCAGTACCTGACAGCATTAATGACCATTGACCCAAAAATTTTGGGGGACGTCCCCCCCCGTTGGCCAACAGGGGGGACGCATCCCCCGGCCCCCCGCCTTCGGCGCCCATGCGTACAAGGCTCAAAGTCTGAAATGTTACACCGCCACGGCGCTCTCCCTCTGTTTCTGGGCTCATACCAACGGGTCTTGCTGCATTTTGCGTGAATACCGACACAGAGAGTGGTGGATACAAGGAGGACTACGAGGCACAATCGTCCGCGAGATGTCAGAGCGCTTATGGTAACTGCATAGCCAGGGTTGTTTGAGATAGCGGCGGAGTAGGCTCCAAGCCCCCTAGCACCTTCCTGCCCTCCCCTTCCGCGAAATGAATGTCTTGATCCGCCCCCCGGAGACGGTGTTCGGTGCAAAATCAACCGGGGAGCAATCATTACAACGGGGTCACTGCTTTGAGGACGGATTCTCCAAGCGAATGCATAACATGGCTGCAAAGCCATTGGCGGACGCAGGGATGGGCATTCCGACCATGCCCCCCCAAAGCAGTGGAGGGGGGCCAAACTATCTTTTGGCCCCCCAAAGGCCGGATAAATTTTTGAAAAAAGGTGTTTACACTAGGTCTGTAGAGCAAAACAATCTTCGCTCCCACAGCTCCTGTGACAGCGCCAAAAGGGCCCTGATGGGTAAAAAGGGCCCTGCTTATAACAGTATAGTGCTGAAGATGGCTTAAGAGGGTCCTGTCTGGTATGAACTTCCAAATCTGGCCACAGAGCACAGGTGAGCCGAGCTTCGCGCAGCCCGTGTCCTCAGGGGGGCCCTTCTGGAACTCAGGGGTGGGGGCGGCTGTCCCTGCCACCCCCTTGGCTACGCCTCTGTGCAAAGCTACTGACGAAAATATTGTTGGGCGTGCCCGAGCACCCCCAATGAAAACTAGGATTAGGGATAAAAAATAATCAAATTTGCTTATGGCCCATTCTCAGGATTTTAAACTGATTTTATACAATACAGCAGGCCTGAAGGAAGGCAAAACACGATTAAAATGATATCTATTATCCCTTTTCATTTGGTGGTTATTTAAGTTATTTCAAATTTGGGCACCCCAGCCATAACAAATCGTTTGCCCTTGTTTGTTGGTATACACCCTTGTTTGCTGGTATAGAATTACCCCATGATGATCACCACCTAAACGCGTGTCCACAGCCCAAAAACATGGTCGGCAGAAGTCGGGACTGGCGGTCGCGTGACGAACTTTCTAGCAGTTAACGTACCCTCACTGTTGCATTGTGTAACCTTTCTGGCGATCAGTGTGTGTGTGTGACTAACTCTTCTGAAACCATAGTATATATTGCACCCCATAAAAACATACAAGCAGTACAAAAAATAAAAGACAGGCCACGCACTCATGGGCGCCCCCGGCGCGGAGCTCCTAAATTACGCCGGGGACGCCGCCGTAGAACGGGCAGTTAAAAAGGCACTATTATGATGGCGAAAAACTACATACGTCCACAGTCATATCTCACGCGCACGCCCGACATTCATCAGCGGACCCGACACCAGCGCCACCCGACGGCCCACCCACGCTAGCGCCGCCCGTCGGCCCATCGACGCACGCGCCGCGCGGCGGCCCACCGGCACCAGCGCCGCCCGGCGGTTCTGACGCAACTCCAGCCCACAGACAGCTTTCGCGCGTGCGTAGAACGTTCACCCCTCCCGCTCAGCACCCCAACAGACCGCCTTTCCCCGCGCACGACTGCACGGAGTAGCGTAGTAGATCAACGGGCGCAGGCAGGTCATCTCGGCAGCAGAGGTTACCTGACCCCTCAACGCCGTTGTCACCAACGTCGAACGGCCGACGACTCAGCTTAGAAACTGACCCGGTTTGGGTTTTCACCGTGGGGTCGGTGAACGGAGAAGGCCGGTCCGCGCGCCGCGACGACGCCGGCCTCGCGTTGCCCTGGTTACCGCCCGGCCGTGACGTCAGGGGCTCGGGAGAGAGCCGACAACGGGCGGACGGCAAGCCAGCTGCCGGCTGCCGGCGCGCGGCGCACCGCGCCGAGCGGTTTAAAATCCGCCGGCTGTGTCCTCAGCATGGGTGATCGTTGTGAATTTGAATGGAGCCCTGAGGCGGGGTGGTGCCGGCTGGCGAAGAGGGAGGACACGTGGCTGGTAGTGAGACGTTGGAGGCAGCTGGAGGTCCCTCCTGCGTCGTGTGCTTCCGCCTGTCTTGGTTTGAAACGGCCGCGAGATCTTGGCAGCGGCGACGCTGACAGGATGGTTGTTTCCAACGATGTGTGGCCAGGTGGTGTCCTGTCGTTTGTGACCAGGTGTCATCTGGCCAGCCAGCCGGCCCGCGGGCAGGGGACGGTGTCAGTTTGGGATGCGGTGTCACACCCACGTTTCAGGTGACGAGAACCTGACGTATGGTAGGTCGCGGTGCCGCATCATTGGCAACCTGTGCCAACGCTAACCTATGGCAAGATGAAACCCAATGCGCATTTGAAGCGTGTAATAATAATAATCCATAATAGTACCACCATAATAATCCTGGCGCTTGCCTAACAAAACCTCGTCATTTTGCGATGCCATTAATTTCCACCACATGGGCTCCGGACAAGGATTACACTTTTGAGTTCGATGTTGCCGCCCGGGAATGCGGGTGCAATGAGTTTATGATTCAGATGGCCGAAGAAGAAATTAACAGTTGCAAAGTCCTCAAACACGACAGCAGTCGCTGGTCCACCACAGAACCGGTGGCAGCCGAGCGGGCGGGCGGCTCCATATGTACCATCTTCGCAAAGGCGTTGCAAATGATTCTTTGCTAGGGGGACGGATTCTGACCTGACGATGACCGACGGTGAGAGCCAAAGCTGTTAGCTGTTTCTATGAGCAGAGTTTGACGCGAGTCACAAAGACAGCAATCTGGAACATTTAGCTGGGTCCATAATGCCAAGAGAAAGGAAAGTAGATATTTAAGGCAGGTTGCGCAGTTTTGTCCCGCCCTTCTGCTTTCGATATCCATGCATCCATAGGCAGATCCAGAGGGCATGCCAACCGACCCTCGGCGCCCCCTGAAAGGCCGATGCCGCACCCTGAAATGCCGTTCCCCACCCTCTTCCCTCCGAGTATCAGCGCTTCTACAATGGAATTCGACTCCCACTTCATACCTCCTGGTCCGGATACGATCGGGAATCCTAGATCCGCCTCTGCTTGCATCTTGGTCTGCTTCTTTGCACATATGCTGGAGTCGAACATGGCCGACGAGACGACATATTGAACTTCGAAATCATTTAATTTGATAGTATTTATAAGTGAAATTGGTAGAAACAGATCACACTGATCAGAGAAGTAATGCATTTCCCCAAACAGATCCAAATTTTACCCCGAGATAAGGAACTGTCCCCAAACTAAAAGGGATTTTCAAGTCACACGGGGGAGAAAGTGAGAATCCCCAAACATACCGAGTTTGGGCACAACAGTTCAGGTACCTGATTATGATACCTTGCCATTTTGAAGAGATTATTAAAACCTTGAGGGTACCAGTGTCAATTTCAAAAATATCCAATCTTCTGACTTTCCCAGATTCTCCGCATCTTATTTGGCAAGATCGGAATTTATCAGACCCCTGTCAGATTGTCCAGGTCAGGATCCTCGACTCATACCTCCTGGATCCGCCTATGGGTTCAAAGCTCTCTCAGGAGAGGATGGGGTTGGCTAAACGGATGTAATGATCGAAAAACGTCAAAATTTGGAAAAAAGACTTTAGTTTTAACTTTTATTTATGCAAATGTAACAGCTGGTTGTGTGAAATCTAGAAAAGTCGTGTGTGAAGGGGGACAAATAAATTTGACTGCCTTCCCGGGATCCAACCCGCATGCATTGACCAATACGGCCAGACAGCTTGTCAGCTCCCTATACACACTTTAGCCCAACAGTTCAAATCTGGCCGCTCTGGTGTCCCGTTTCGATGCCGATTTTTTTAGAAGAGAGGGAAGGTCACGGAGTCAGAAAACTAGAACGTGCAGTTCGAAGCCGGGTTGATGTCCAGTAACCAGGCCGGGCAACACGTGCCGCCCAGAGTCGTGGTACCCCGTGCCGACTCGGGTTTTACAACGCATCAACTGCCAACTTCATACGGCGTCGCCAACTCACATCCTGTTGGGAGGGATTTGGAGGATAAGATTAACGCATTCAGAGGCTCTGCCGGGACCTGAACCCGTGATCCTTCGCTCAAGAGACAGGAACGCTGTCCACTGAGTCACGCATCCACTCCCAAATGCTGAATCTAAGTTGGTGGGCGACGGGGATGTGAGAGAGTCGCAGGGGTTCAGAGTTGTGAATACTTAATGTTTTTGAAGATCAGCTAATATTGTAGTATGTGGGGGCAAGGTTAGGGAAATGGCTTTCCTTGTATCCGCTTCTGATGCGCTCCATTCTTACAGCGTACAGCACCGTCAAATTGCGTTGTATTCCGAACGTACTACGCAATTTGCAAAACTTTCCACATTCCTCCGCTTCACTGCGGAAGACAGTTGTACGCGAGGACAATTGACGATAAAGACATCCGGTTTGGACAGACAGGCTCCGGTTTGCCACTTAATAGCTGGCTCCAACAGAAACAGCCAGCGTCTACACGATTGCTTCCCAGAAGCCACTCTCCCAAAATGCAGCGATACCCGGGAATAGCTTCGAGCCGGCTAATATTCAGGAACTCACGATTGCCAATGCACCAGATCATCCGATTCCTGGAATGGTTTCTGGAGGCATGATGCATGCACCCTGGATAGAGGGCGGAGCCATGACAGTGAACCGGAGAGAGATTCCAAGTCGGGGCCGGGGTCGTCTACATTCCGAGCCACCGCGCCCCTGCCCGACAACAGACCGAAAACGGTGGTGCCGGGGACCTGCCAGCAGCACGCACAGGCCACTCAGATGGGGGTGACATCCTGAGAGGATTAAACATGACGGGGTATAGACGTTCACTACGGCAGTGTAGAAACACCGCGATGAGGCATCAGTGTCACCAGTCTTAATTCTCCAAACACCGTTTATTTGGGAAACATTGAGCCAGGGGAGGACGCAAACCCGAGTTGGCGGGGGGGGGGGCAACCCATGTCTGCCTCTCCTGGGGGATGCGTTTTGGGGTGCTCGACAGACCTAGTATAAGCTACCTCTCCAAGTACATGATCGCTCTCCTGGGTGGGGGGGACGAAGATTTAATTGCTCGACAGACCTAGTGTAAACACCTTTTTTCAAAAATTTCTCCGGCCTTTGCGGGGCCAAAGGATAGCTTGGCCCTCTCCAACGCTTTGGGGGCTTGGCCGAAATGCCCCCCCCACTGCGTCCGCCAATGCATGAGCTTGTCGACGGGAACCGGTTAGCCGCCCTGCCACCGGTGAATCGAACCCGGCGTCCCCCTTTCAGCCTCCCTGCTCCCACGCTGACAACGTGTCCGGTTGCGTTGTCGGCACAAGGCGCCACTGAAGGGGGACCGCCTGAGGTGCGATCAGCCTGGGAAACTAAGTAAAGTGGAAGCGACAGCCTTTGCCCGTGTGGACCGTATTGTCAGTCTACTGCAGCGGGTGATTGAAGTCACTACGTTCAATGAATAAGTATATGGATATTCTGTATGTATGTAGTATGATAGTAGCATAATAGTATGGTACTACCACACTCCGGTAGTATATGAATAGTAAAAGCGAATGTATAACTTCACATGCTTTTTCGGGAATCAAGCAGTCGATATCTCCAAACCATGGCTGGGTATCGCTTCGTATCAGGCACGGAAGGGGTAGAAGACAACATCCGGTAGCATCCAGCAGGGATTGCAGCGTTTCTCGGTAACAGCAGGCGTCTGGGCATCCAGCCCATGCCCGTGTAAGGCAGCGGGTATGCCGACCAGCCTCCAGCCAGGCCCGCCCTGGAGCCGAGACGGACGCACCGCCACTGCCGGAACTTTGAACACGCCGGCCGTACCCAGGGGTGTTCACAGAAGCACCGCTTGGGGGGAAACTCGGGAAAAATCGTGAAAACATAGTATTTTTTAAGTAATTCGGAAAAATTTCGCCATTTTGAAGAGTGGTGGGGACATGTCCCCTTGGCCCCTCCCCTGCGTCCGCCACTGGCCGCACCCAAACACGGCGCCACTCCCCGGCTGCACCCGTGTTTCCTCACCATTCGACGTTGTACCGGCGCCATTTAGAGATGCCAATTAGGACATCTCGCATAGCATTGCATCGCGTCGCATACCTGCCTTGCAGCTGCATTGCAGTGCAAAAATGGTGCCGCATCATCATTGTAAAAGTATCGGCTTGGTCTCGTATTTTGCGAAATCTGTGAATGTTGAAAACAGTGTGCTGCAGTCTGCCTCTCATATCAGATTTTAAAAGCCACACAGAATTATGAAAACTACTTTTCCTTATACAAGCAAGAAGGGATCAATCGGCTGTTGTGTAAGATCATTTGAGCGTTTTGTTTCCAGTGCTATACTGCTTAGTTAATTCAGGTTTGTACCACTCTAGCAGAAGCACCAGCAATACACCAGCGCGACATCGGCGAGTGGTCGGTAAACCGACGACGGTCGATAGCGGCGACGACGCTATCGTTAAAGCCAGATAACGGACCTTAGCGACACCGACTGTACCCAGATCTAAGCACTTACAGAACGACAGCGATTCCATCAAACAAGACCAGGCACGTTCCTGAAGCAAGGATCAAGGCCATGAAATCCGCAGGACGTATCAAGTTGACAGTAGAGGCGTAACAAGCAGGGGTGTAATTTTCTATCCCCTTCAGGGTGCCTGAGCACCCCCAATCCTAATTCGAGCACCCCCAATCATGTGCTGAGCACCCCCAATACATGTGCCGCCCCTGGCTTATCACCGCTACTCTGAAGAGTGTCACCCTATCTCATCACTGCCACCCTGATTCGTGCCGTCCCTCACAAGTTTTTCCCGTCCCGGATTCATTACTTCCACTCTGATTGGTTCCGCCTCTAGCTAATCAATGCCAGCTGACTTATCATTGCCCCCTGACTTATGACGCCACATCACTGCCGCTCCCGCCCGATCACTGTCGCCAGCAATTAATCACTGCCGCCCCCCACTGGATGGTTACTGCCACCTTTTGTTCATCACTGATCAGCTGGCTGATCACTGACACCCCTGGTTTATCACTGCCGCCCCTGGCTAAACACCCCGGTTTATTTTAACGCTCATATACTTGTCCCTCCTGGTAAGTCACTGTCGCCCACCGAATCATCTTTGCCGCCCCCGGCTGACTGCCGCCCCTCGTTCACCACTGCCGCCCCTGGCTGATCACTACCGCCCCTTGGATGATCATTGCCGTCCCCTGACTGATAACTGCCGCCCCTTGACTGCTAACTGCCGCCCCTGGCGGATAACTTCCGCCCCTGGCAGATCAATGCCACTCCCTGGCAGACCACTGCCGCCCACTGACTGATAACTGCCGCCCCCTGACTGATCACTACCGCCCCCTGGCTGATCACTGGCGCCCCTTGGCTGATCATTGTCGCCCCTGACTGATTACTGCCGCCCCCTGACTGATCATTGCCGCCCCTGGCGGATAACTTCCGCCCCCTGGGCCGATCATTGCCGCCCTCTGACTGAAAACTGCCGGCTCTTGGCTGATAACTACTGCCCCTGGCTGATCACTGCCGCCCCTTGACTGACCACTGCCGCCCCTTGGATGCTAACTGCCGCCCCTGGCTGACTACTGCCGCCCCCTGGCTGATTATTGCCGCCCTTTGGCTGCTAACTGCCGCCTCTGGCTGACCGCTACCGCCCCCTGGCTGATCATTGCCGCCCCCTGACTGAACACTGTCGGCTCTTGGCTAATAACTGCCGCCCCCTGGCAGATCACTACCGCCCCCAGCCTGATAACTTCCGTCCTTGGCTGATCACTGCCGCCCCTGGCTGATCACTGTCGCCCCCTGGCTGATCATTGCCGCCCCCTGACTGAAAACTGCCGGCCCTTGACTGATAACTGCCGCCCCTGGTTAATCACTGCCTCCCCCGGCGGATTGATAAGTGTCACCCCCCTGGCTGATAACTGTTACCCCTGGATGATAGCTGCCGCCGCTTGACTGATTAATTCTGCCCCTTGGCTGCTAATTGGCGCCCCAGGCTGATCACTGTCGCACCTTGGTTGATAACTTCGGCCCCTGAATGATCACTGCCGCCCCTTGTTGATAACTGCCGCCTCTGACTGATAACTGCCGCACCTTGGTTGATAACTGCCGCCCCCTGACTGATAACTGCGGCCCCCTGGCTGATAACTGCCGCCCTTGACTGATAACTGCCGCCCCTGGTTCATCACTGCCATCTCCCGGGCAGTGGCGGATCCAAGGGGGAAAGGCATTTGTCCCCAAACGGAAAAGCTCGGGGCAAAACTATGTTTTTGCCCCCCCCCAAGTGATCGACCTCCTTTTCCCCAGACTCCTTTTTCGTTTATAAGCAAGATTTTGGTACTTCAACTCTCAACTTCAAACAGAACCAGTTAAGTTTAGTGTAAATATTGGACCTTCGACTGGAAAAAAGTATCTCGAGCCCATATTTTCTTCCCGTGACGTTTTTTTGCTTTTCGCCTCAAATACGAAAAATCCTACCGGCAAGTGATATTGTAGCACAGCTTTCACGGCGTGACGTTTTTTGTTGCTTTTCGACTTTTTACTTTGGTTTGCCCCTCCCAAACCGACCGGCTAGATTCGCCACTGCTCCCGGGGCAGTGAGCATCCTGGGGATATCTGGGCGGTGAACGTTCTGGAGGAGCATCCTTTGTGGATATCACTAACATCATGTTATATCTGCGGAGCGTTAGTTTTAATGTCATATATTCATCCTAGTAGTCTTTCAGGTTTTACATAACGTCGAGTTTCATGTTAACTATATTCTCTGACTTTAGTATACCGTGTGAAATTGTTTGTGTCATTTTCATTATTTATTTTATATATTATTTGTTAATTTAATTTATTTTTCTTGTATTTCATTTCATCTTTTACGTGTTTTATATAATCGTCTGATACAACTTTCACAACCTGACCTGTTTTAGCACCTGACTTGTTAAAATTCGTGCGGAAATGTCCTATTTTCGTATTTTATTAGTGTTATGGGCGCCGTATGACACTAGATGTCGGCGCGCTCTAAAACCTCAAATATGATGATGGACCGTCTCACGGCTGATCACTACCGCCCATGGTTTATCACTGCCGCCCTAATTCATGCTGTTTCTGGCTCATCGCTGTCCCTGGCATATTTTGACCCAAATGCGCGCCGCCCCGACTCATCGCTGCCGCCCCTGGTTCATCACTGCCGCCCCCTGGCTGATCACTGCCTCCCCTGGTTCATAACTGCCGCCTAGATTAATCATTGCTGCCTTGATTCACGCCGCCCCTGGCTGATCAATGCTGTCCCGTTTTTTTTATTAACCCATATATGAGCGGCCTCTGGTTAGACACTTCCTTCCTCCAATTTTCACTGCCGCCCCCGGCTGATCACTGCCGCCCCTGGTTTATCACTGCCGAGGAGACCAGTCCGACCATAGCCCCGAAAACCCGTCAAACTTAGGCCTTACTGTCCGCACAGTTTCCGCACAGTTTTTCACAGTTAACACCCTTCCAGAAAGCAAACAGCAGCCCACAATCGTCTAATCGTTATCTGTTTGTCTATTGGAGGAATTCTCCGAGCCGAGTAAATGGTAGACTGCTGCTGCCGTCCTTTTACTCTTTTAGTGTCAGCCTGGGGTGAAATTTGTTACCTCTTTGGGTGTGCAAGCACCCCTAATCACAATGAGAGTACCCCCAATACACGTGTCGCCCCTCGGCACAGTATTTCTGCCCTGATTCATGCCGCTTCCGTCTTACCACTGTGATCATGCCGCCCCCGGTTCATCACTACCACCCTGGTTTATGCCGCCATGGTTCATCACTGACGCTTCCCACCTATCACTGCCACCCTGATTCTTGCCAATCCTAACTTATTACTGCCGCTCTGATTCAAACAGCAACCCGCTCATATCTGCTGCCAATGGCTCACCAGTGCTATCCCCAGCTTATCACTGCCACCCTGTTTCATGCTGCCCCCAGCTCATCACTATCGCCTCGGCTAATGAATGTCATCCCTGACTTATCACTTCTGCTCTAATTCGTGCCGCCCTAGGGTTCATGACTGCCGCTCCTAGCTCGGGGACGGTGGATTCCATTTTCGGGCGGTTTTACAAGATTTTCGGGAGGGGGCGCCTTCCTTCTCAGGGGAAGGGGGCGCTTCCATCCCCGGGGGCACCTTTGACTCCCCTAGGGGCGCCCACTCGGGGGTGGGGGGTGCCAACATCATTTCCCTGCGCTGAGTCGATAAATTGGGTCTATTTGCTCTCCATGGGATGGCTTTGATGAAAGGGAACACCATTCGTATTTTGAACTGTTTTTATTTTGCACAGAGGGCCCTTTCTCTTCAGGTAGGCGGTGTTTAGGTCTGATGTATTCTTGGCCGGCCGGGGGCGCCGCCCAAATCCGGGGGTGCTTCCCCGGACGAAGCCAAAACCGGGAGTGCAAAAATATACTTTTGCACGCCCAAATTTTTTCAGCGTGTGCAATTGCACACCCTGCCCCCCCCCCAGTTCCGCCGTTCCTGTCCCAGCTTATCTCTTCCGCCCTGATTCGTGCCACCCGTAGTTTATAACTACTACCTACGGCTCACCATTCCCGTCCCCGGCTTATGCCCTTTGCCTTGGTGTGTGCCACCTCCGGCTAATCAATGCTATTCCCTCCCAACTTATCGCTTCCGCCCTGATTTTTACCGCCCCCTAGTTAATAACTCCCGCCCCCGAGTCTTCATTGCCGCCCTCTCCTTATCACTTCCACTCTGGTTCGCGCCGCTCCTAGTTCATAGCTATTGGCCCTGGCTCATCACTGCCGCCCTCGACTTATGACTTTGCCTTGTTTCTTGCCGCCCCGGCCAATCACTATCACCTCCAGCTTATCACTTCCATCCTAATTTGCGTCGTTCTCAGTCCATAACTGCGGCCCTGGGCTCATCACTGCAGCACTGATGCTTACCTCCCCTGTGCATAAGGGTAAAATAAAAGGCGTTAGGGCAAAAATAAAGGGCATGCACGGGTACAGAGGATGTGCCATATTTCTTAATATTTACACAACAATACACGCATTGTTTGGAGCACTATCGGTGTTTTTGCTTTCTTCCCTTGTAGTGATTAAAGGAAATGTGGCACCTTTATAACGTGATTTTAACTGAGATAGCCAAGTTGTAATGCATGCCGGAAAACCCGGTAGTCTATATATCATTTGTCTTGAAACTCAAGCTTTCCGAAGAAAAAAGCTAAAAACTACCTGAAATGTATCCCTCATGTAGGTACCCTTAGCAGTAGGCCACGGTTGACAGCCTTGTTGGTGTGACGACATATGCTGACGTCACGGTGAGTATCAGCCAATCGAAGCCCTTGAAGCCTGTTGGATATGATAGTGGCTGCCGGATCATGACATCATCCACAGGCAGATTTTTATTTATTTCCCTAGAGGAGCATTTTAAAATTAAAAATATTGAGATTATTGTACATTTCTCAGAGAAATAATAAACGCTTCCATGATTTTCGGCTAAAAGCATCCCTAATTACAATGAATTTCAGGATTCGACCAAGGTGTCACATTCCCTTTAAAGGGAATGTGGCACCTTGGTTGAATCCTGAAATTTAGTGTAATTAGAGGAACTTTTAGCCGAAAATCATGGAAGCGTTCATTATTTCTCTGAAAATGTACAATAAGCTCAATGTTTTGATTTTTTAAATGCTCCTCTGGGGAACGAAATAAATATCTGCCTGCGGATGATTATTTATTGATGATGTAACAATGATGATGACCTGACCTGATGATGAGTTTCAAGACAAATGATACAGAGATTACCGGGATTTCCGGCATGCTATACAACTTAGCTATCTCAGTTAAATCACGTTATAAAGGTACCACATTCCCTTTAAAGGGAGATACGCGAAAAATTATTATTGTGGTATCTTGCTATTTGAAAAATCCGGATAACGAAACTATCAATTATTTTTGTATCTTCGGCAAAATTTTGGGAGGCCACTCACTTATTATCGAAATAGGTTAACAGTTTCAATAAAATGTCCATCACTTACCCATGCCTATACCCATCACTTACTTTTCGAAAACTATTAGAGATGAAAAATAATGTTTTTTTTAATAATATAAATGTTTGCCCTCCTGTATTTGTATTTGAATTAATTTTAAAAATACTTCAAAAACTACAAAATGAATTAGTTTGCCCAAAAACGGAAAAAAACATAATTACTCAAGTCTTCAGCGGTTTCGTACCTCGGGTCTTAGCCATTTCCTGCTTCCGCCCCAGGATGACAAAACTTTTGCGTCAGATAGGTCACGTGACCCCGGTTTGAGAATTCCTAGGCTTCTGATTGGTTAATTGTGATTTCTTTTATGCCCTATATTTCTGTTTCAATAGAGTTTTGGAATGTTGTTTTTCTAAATCAATTTTTTCTGGAGTAGTCCAACGTTCTTCATCACTGTTTAGGATAGATATGACCTACTTCTTAGAGAAATTGATAGCCTTAGCCATGTGGACGTCATATACATTGATATGAGGTGTACCGGTAAAGTCGTCTAGAAATGTTGACTTTGGGAGCAATTTTAAGGCATTTGCAGGCTGAATTCGCAAAAATGAGAATAGGACTTCTGAAACAACTTTTTGTAACCTTTTGATATAGCCAATAAAATTTTTCGCGTATCTCCCTTTAAGTCCTTTGCTTTCATTTCAATCTCCATCCCCTCTTCCATACTGAAGGTAAAATTTAACCCCACAAAACTGATAGACTTCAATCGTCAACAGGGGCGACGAGGTCAGCGAGGAGGTCACGTACCCCCTCCCCCTCATCGGTGCTATTGCCCTACGCTGTCGAACCTAGATGCAATTAGATCACATTTAGCGATTAAAACTATTGTTTTATAATTAAGTACCTTTTTGGTCAGCTAGGGTATTCTGTCGCCTTTCCAAACACCCCGGAAATTATGGGTACGTAATCCATAACCAGCTAATGCCTCATCGTCACCAATAATAGTACCGGCAGAGCTAGTCTGGTACCCCTTGAGCTCATCTGGTGCCCACTGAGCTGGTCTTGGCCACTTGAGCTGATCACGTGCCTTCTAAGCTGATCTGGAGTCCGTTGAGTCAATCTGGTGCCCCTTGAGCAAATAATGGTGCCCCTTGAACCTAGCTAATGCTCTCTGAGTTAGTCTTATACCTCTGAGCTCGCCTGGTGCCCTATTAGCTGTTTTAGTGCCCCTTGAGCTGATCTGAGCCCCTTGAGCTGATCACATGCCTCGCAGAGTTAATCTACTTTCCCCTGAGCCAATACTTGACGGTGAATGTTATAGGGTTTTTTAGATTGGCTTGGGAATTGGGCTGGCGATCATCTGGTTCTGAATATGTCCGACAAACTAATGCAGTCATCGGTGCCTAAATTTCCCGAGCATCATGCCACTGATCTTCTGCCGAGATGTCTACTGGCCTGAGTTGTTAATTAATTTAGCTCGGGGCCTGACTTTGAAGGCATGAGGCCTGATGGAGGGGCTGGGCGATTAAATGTCTGACATATATACAGGATTGTGATCGGAACGATCGTACTTGGTCTAATCAAGCGTGCGTTCGGCTGTGGTGATAAATGTGAGGCCCTATGAGCCTATCTGCGGCCCATTGAGCTAATCTGATGACCCCCCCCATCTTTGGAGCCACTGAGCTAGTCTAGTCCTGGGCCGAGCATGAGCTGCTCTGAGGGTCTCTGATCCACACCAGGGGCCCCCTGAGCTGGTCTTGAATAGACAGAGAATAAGAACACAAGGCCAACTCCCATCACCTCGGGCGTCACGGGGCTAGTCTAATCCCTAGGGCACAACTGGGGGAATGAGGGGCAGCTGCTCTGGAGGACTCTGATCCACACTAGGGGGCCCCTAAGCTGGTCTTGAATAGATGGGGAATAAGGACACAGTGCAAACTCCCCTTGTAAAATGGAGCTAACGAGGAATAGACTTGTGATGCCTAGGCACCCCGGGTTATATAAATTGCTTATTATACTGGTGGATTCTGGGGAGGGGTGATAAAAAGGCATGTGCCTCTGAGCTCAGAGCATAGTCCCCTGAACCAGGATTTCTACTAATTAATTTCAATGAATGAAGAACTAGTTTTTCACAATATTCAGCCCTGTCACATCATCCCCATCCAAACAACCAACCTGTTTACTTTTTCTTTACTTCAACTGGGACCGATGCTTGAAAATATGGAACTTTCAAACTTGTTAAAAAGGTATCTCCCAAATTATTCCGGCAACAAAAATTGTATTCGTCCAATGTCACTATGCTACACCTCCTCCCACGGTCATTGTGGGAGCCGGGGAACTCTGCGTTTAACCAGGGCGCACTCGTCACGACAAAACCAGCGGGCATAACAAATGAATTTTCGACTTTAATATGTCTTATCTTGCACATAGTGACAGATACCACAGATTCCGCTGATTTCTTTGATGTCAAGTACTTGCATGAGTTGGCTGATTTGTCCGTAAATCTATCCCAGAAAGTCGTTTTCTGGCTATTTTCATGAGATTTCGGTGACACTTTTTTCTGGTTTAAATTCAGTCTTCCTTCTCCGTCAATGCTTGATTTGCATTTTTCTTGGACCAAAGGTACCCAAAAGTTGATATGAACTAAGATATAGTAAGTTTTTTTAGGTAACGTTAAAAGTACCCTTTCTCTCCCGGGGTGCCCCTCAAAGGTGGTGTGCTCTCCCATGCCAAAGCTCTGGCTGCGCCCCTTATCGTGGAGAGATTTAAAGCTCAGATTGGATTATTTTAAGACGTGTATGTAGCTTTGGGATGTCGCCTAAAAAGCAAACACGTTTGGCAAAAGCTGTAAATACCTGCCCAACATTAAAATAGAATGTTCTCTGTGCTATAAAAGGCGCAAAAAACGACGAATAACAGATTTGGTGTAATGAAGGGGTGCCGCCCCCCCAATGCCGCCGCCCCCATGGGGTGCCGCCCCCCACCGGCTGAGCACCCCCAAAGATTTTGGGAAAATTACACCCCTGGTAACAAGGAAGTACGAGTAGCTTCATTTCGTTTTGATTAGTATATTTTCATTTCTATGACACGTTGGTGCCGGTATTTGCCCGACGCAGATTGGCTGGCAACTAATCCGTTAGAGACCAGGCTCGAGGGTCCTGACCTGAGCGAGGCGGCTACACCTGTGCTTCGTGGCTGGTTTTCAAAGCTAGTCTGTCATTACGAGGCTTCCTGGCTCAGGGGGTGGCATAAACCCTGATAGGTATATTCTAATTGCAATTGTAGGTTTTACCCACGCACCAATTGCAAATGTTATACGACGTCGCTATCTCTCACCTTGTTGGGTAGGATTTGGGGATTCCAATTAACTTTTCAGAGGCTGCGCCCGGAAGTAAACGCGGGGCCGGTGTCATACGAGATAGGAAGGCTATCTACTATGCCACCCATTCCACTCCTCTTAGGTAGTTTCTTGGGATACTGTCTAGAGTACTGATCCCAAAACCCGATCTTGCATACCTCAGGCAAAATGAAAACACATTAGGATGTCAAAACACTTGCACCTGCATGTTGGATGAAGTCAAATACGCGGTGAATGTTGACAGAGCTACCATCTCAGAAGAAACCGCGGCCACCAATGGAATTCATAAGAATAAGAATCAGAATCAGATATATTTAGGCAGCAGTCCACACATGTTGTGGTTTTTCACACTGACACGTCAGAAAACACAGTAAATGTTGGGGCACAATAAAAGGGTAAAAAGTAAAATAAACGGAATATCACACGACTGAAACATCTTAAAATGCCCAAATCAAACCAGACAAGCTTCTCATGTTCCATTTACGACTGCAGTCCTCGGAGAATGTCTGGATGGTATGACGTCACTGGTTAAAAGTTCGTTAAAACACTTGGCGCCCCGGTAACACAGCCTTCGCCTCCCCGCCTCGGTTCTTATGCGTGGCAAGGTAAGGTTATTTGCCTGGCGTGTAGCATGGTCATGCATATCATGAATTCGTGTTCCCAGGTTGTTGTCGATATATGATGGTAGCCCAGAAGACAATGCACTCTGTACAGCACACACCGTATGGTATTTAATAAGTTACTCGGCGCTGAGCCACCCCAATTCAGCCAGAACATCAGGTACATGATCACGTTTCCTACGGCCACTGACGACTCGTGCACAAAAATTAACTATTTTCTGAATTCTTCAAACTTGCGTTACATTACATGATCCATAAACACACGCACAGCAGCGAACTATCGATATCGCGATAGACTGGACAAGTTTCACCATTACATGTCTGGGAAGGACCTGCCGGGCGTGAGTGAGGGCTATCAAGATGCCTGTGCACCTATTGCGGACGGTATCTACATGTGCCTCGAAGTTTAGGTGTCGGTCCATCGTTCCACCAAGGTTTCTGACCACTCTGGAATCTGTGATGGAAGTTCCGCAGAAGTTGATGTTTACTGAAGGGAGGTTTCTGAGCATGGCAGGAGTCCCGAGCACTAGCATCCGCGTTTTCGTTGTGTTAAGTTTCATTCTATTGTAACAAAACCAGTCGAAAAGGGTCGAAAGGGTGCGTTCCATGCGGAGAATAATTGAATGGAGATCTGTTTTTTTTTGCCGGTGATGAGTACTTGCGTGACATCTGCATACTGCACAATAGTGATGTCTTCTTCTACATAGAGTCATAAATCGTTAGAGAAGAGCATGTAGAGCACACGGGATAAACTCCCACCCTGAAAAATCCCCATGCTGTTGTTTTTGGTCCCAGAGGTGATAAAACCGTCCTGTGTCCTCATCTGCACTTGCTGAGTGTGCTCAGCGAGGTAGTTTTCGAACCAGTGAGTATTTATGCCGTAAATAGTCATTTTTCTAGCTATTTTGCATGAGGGACTACGTCGAAGCATTTCGATAAATCCAACAGGGCCACAATAGCAATTTCGCCGTTGTCCATGGCTTTCAGTATCGTGTCAGTAACTACGCTTAAGGCGGTTTCCGTTGAGTGGTGCTTTCTGTAACCATGCTGTGTGTCGGAGATAATGTAATTGGACTCTAGATAATCTGTAAGCTGTTTTTGGACGATGCGCTCGGTAAATTTGCAAATTGCTGGTAACAGTGAGATGGGTCTGATATCGGCGGGATTGGTTGACACTTTTCCTTTTGGTATCGGAGTAACAAGTGCGTGCTTCCACGCTGATGGTAACAGACCCGTAATCAAACCAGCGTTGACGGTTTCTAAAAGTAAATAGCCGATTGATGGGAAGAATTTCTTAAACATTGCTACGCTCAGTCCGTCGCTACCGGTTGAACCAGATGACTTCATGTTCAGTACAGTCGTACAGGGGGCCTGTATGCCAATTGGTGAAGCCTTAAAACCGCTGGTGGTAATACGCGGGAGCCTGGCCGGGAGCGAAACAGAGGCTGGCGGTACAGCTGGTGAGGTGACTAGGCCAACTGACTGACTAAGCTCACAAAGTCAAAGGTTTTTACTACATCCTCTGGGGATGATACCCCTCGTCAAATAAGAATCTAAGGGAGGGGGCACAAGGGTCGCAAACCCCTTTCCCGACCGAGCCGGGGCTCCCTGAAACGCCTTTGGCGCCCCGCACCTGAGCCATCGTTTTCAACCTCATTCCTCCAGTACACGAGCGCCGGCGCCCCGGAGGCATAAGATTTGGCGCCCCTCTCCCCGCCTGATTGGTTGTGCCGTCCAAAAGTGATGCCCCCTGGTCCGAATGACACCCCTGACCGGATGCCCCTCCCCCACTCGGAAATCCTGGCTTCGTCAATGTCCACCACGTGAACAGGCTCGGAACAGTTACTCATCGGTTTGAGGTTGGGGGTACTCAACCAAAGGGGGATGGGGTCTGCGGTTGGGCACTTCTGCCAGAGGCTATACCCCCAATGCCCCCCCAGTTACTGCAGCTATGCTGAGCCGCCCCTGTCGCCATATTTGATTTAGTCCCGTCGCCATGTTTTCAAGCACCTACGCACCGAGTGGCGACTCGAATATGGCCAGGCCTTCCTGCCGCCGACCTCCGGTTCCCATGTTCTGCCCCGCGCTCTTCCGTTGGGTGTCGCAAACAACCAGCACCTGCTCTCACTCCCCCTCCCCTGCACCTAACCCCGACCCTGACGCACACACACACACACAGGGCTAGATCCGGTCCGGTACCCTCAGCAGGACAGGGAGATCACTTTTTGGCGTAGAAGTAAAGGGGCCTTATTGATGTCTGATTTTCCAACAGCTTAACAAAATAATTAATTTATCGTGGTCTTATTGGGCTTTCTCTCTCAGCTACGACACATGGCCTGCAGTCACTAGATGTAGTCCCACTTAAGTCCTAAACTGAGTGATTTAATCTTTTTCACACAAAATAACAGCCTAAAACTCCTGCATTAATTGATGTGCAGAATAAACTTTCCATAGTGCTTGTGCAATAAGAACATGCAAGATAGACCATCAAACACTAGGGTCCTATTTGAAATTGTTCTTCCGAGATACCCCTCGAAAAACAAGAAGAAACCTGAGCAAGCTCCAGCAAACTGACCTGGGGTAAGTATAACCGTCAATTTGAAAACATCTAAAAAATAGAACCTAGAACAAAAATCTGGCATAATAGGAGAGGAAGCCGCTTTTCTCACGTCAGCCACTACACAGCGCAGTCTGTCAATCTGCACGGTCAGTGCTGTGCTTGCTTTCAACAGCACAGGAGCACCGCGTACCCTGACGACGCATCTTTGCTGTCAGCTTCCGTTTGTGACCTCCTTACCTCGAAGCGGCGACCGCCCCGGTGCCCACGCCTCTGCGAGGCGACCGCGTCCGCTCGCGAGCGGCCGGAGAGACCCGCTCCCGAGCCCCCAGCTGGGCCGCAGCGCTGCACGCGAGCGACAGGGAGACAGACAGGGCATCTGCGATGGCCCGGAGTCGCCGCGTAGGAGGCACAGTGATGTCAGATTGACGTGTGATAGGCGATGGGATGTTAACGTTTCCTTCACGCGGATAATCTTGTTTTTCCTTTATTTGATGCTGATGAATTTATGACTCGTACGAAAGGGGTAGGGGTGCCGAGGCTCTGCTCTATTTATTGTCATTTCAACTAAGACAGCCGCAATTTTCTTAATAGGAAACATTTCTGTGACGAGAGCAGCCAGAAAAGTCATTAAATCTTCGATATATTTTAAAATATACTTTGGGTAACAATATATGTTTTCGACTACGACATTTAATGTCATCGTTTGGCAATTTCGACGGCGGGAGCGAAAAGCGGAACATTACACGGGCGAAACAAGGGTAATGATGAAATCAACTATTATTCTCGCAGAAGTCATGCTGGTTTACAGTTCTCATTAACCAGAGTTCTAGTTAACCAGCTGGGCCACAAATCATCGCCGCACTAACCCCGCGTAAGACATCGATGAAGAAGCATTTAAAATGCTGTGATAGAGTCAAATAACATTTTGCTTTGCATTATCATATGGATGATGGCTAAGATTGTCAACAGGAGGATGGTGATTGTGAGGAAGTGCGTCTTTTCTGTGCGTTGCGTTGCCATCTGAAATTTGCTACCTACTTGAGCAGTATGCGCACCTGACCCTATAAGTTTTAAGGGGCTCCGGGAAAAACATATCGCAGATCAGCGTTATACATCTGTATGAATTGTCGCCAGGTAACAAGTTAAAAACTGCAGGGTAGTTCCCTGTTAGTGCCAATATTTCGGATGATGTTTGTAGCCCTTATTACTGCAAAACTCATCTGGCTGATGCAATCTGGAAGACGCACAATCCCAGTCCCTCTCTGATAGCCAATCAGTGAGATGTGTATCTTTTGGACTGTAAGTCATTTACATTGACCATGAAAGGTCGTGGAATACTGTTATTCGAGTTTGCCTCCGCGACCAACGTGGCCACTAGCACGTCAAGATCCTGGAATACACACGCACGTGCTTTCCCCATTTTCGTGCAAAACTGGTGGCTTTCTCCTGCCATCGTCAGTCCAACCTCAGGCCGTGCAACCCCGGAGTCCCGAGCCCACCCTCGACTCAGTCCAGCTAGCGAACAAAAACTCGCTGGCGAGACCAGCTGCAGGCGCGGAGTCGGGCTCCCCGCGCCGGATGCCCCATATTTGAACCGAGCCCGACGGAGGGTAGGAGGGGGGGGGGGTTGTAGTCGCCGACGGTTGCCGACCTTGAGGAAATTCCCACACCTCAGCGGGGTAAGTGGGAATGCGCCGAGCCAATCTGCTACCTGAGAGTAGCTGGGATACATAATTTTCAGTCTGCCAGCTTCCCTACTCCCGCAGACATGAAGTTTCGAGGGAAGCAAGGTAAATGTAAATATACTGCAATATTTCCGACGTTTCAGCTCGTGGGGACATATTCTTGATTCTTAAGTAAGGGGGTACGCTATCAAACTGAATTCAATCTATTTTCGGCATTCAATTACTTCTATTTAAAAACCTGACTCTGAACGGGAAGAACTTTGCCCACGTTCCAAGTTCGGCTCTAAAGCTGGCTCCTTTATTTTCAAATATATAGATATTAAAAAAATCAATGACATTTACCAGATAGTGACGACCAAAAATGTGTTATCCGGTCCACCAAATCTGAGTGTTTCGATTTGTACAGTCACGTTTATAGCGACGTCGCATCCCCAAAACAAGTTATGCACTTGGATAATAATATATTTCACTTTATATGTACAAAATATATACAAAACCTGCTCACTGCCACATTTGAATATACCTCACAATAGATCACAATCCACAGACGGTTGGCTATAACCCCATGGAACACTATCTCACATGTCTCAAACAACCAATGAGCTCATCGTAAGTTCTAGTCACTGCCGGCCCATGACTGGGACAAGTTCCCACAAGGCTACCACGTCATTTGTGGCCATGATTTCGCAAGCTGGCCGCTTCGGCGGACGCCAACAGAGCTCCGCGCAGGAATCAATTCTGCCCTACATATCATCTGAACGCTACAAACACTCCACTGTTCCAAACCACTTGGAGGGAGTTTTGAACTTGATTTTAATGGAAGCGGCAGACCGGATTCGAAGAACTTCCGTGCTCCACACTAGTGATGAAATCCCGATCCTGCTCAGACCCCTGGCCGGGCGCCGGGGGCCGCGACGGCGGCGGCGTCCGCTCTCGGAAAAATTCCACACGGCCAGCTGCATGGAGGCTCGGGAGCACGCGGGCCGGACAGCGACTGCGCGGCGAACCTCTCCCTCCTCCCCGGTTTCTCGCTTCGCGAATTTAGATGATGGGATGAATCGAAAAGCTCCTTGCGGGAAAACGCCGGCAGTGAAAGTATCAGGTACTTGGAGATCACAGTATGAAAGAATTGCACTTGCTCGCAGAAAGCGCAGTGAGTCATTCCATGACTCACGACTCACGCCCTTCCCCGCGCGTGCAGTGGACACATACGCTTTTGACTGTTACGCGTGCACTCGCACCGTGTCAGCGGTCCGGTCCCATTCGCAATGGCCGTACGATTCCGTGGCTGCTTCGACAGGCGATGGACTTGATCCCGATCTCAACTTATCGAAACTAAACACTGACACCAGACTCGTGATACGATCGATTTCCATCGCATCCTCCTCACTCACATCACTGTCCCCGCTTTCATAGCACGAATCATCTGAGTCGTCGGAATCGCCATCCTTCCCAGAGTCTTTCTCGGAGGACGACGTTTCTTCGGTAGAATTGTGCGACAACTCCTGGCCAGTGATGTCCACCTCCACGGCCGGAGCACACTCATCTTCCGACCCCTCCACTCGCGGCCGCTTTGGGAGGATGGAAGCTACCGCCTCCTCAGTCTCCTCATCCGAAATGAGCCTCTTCCTCCGGTGTGGCTCCTGTCCAACCGACGACTGCGAACCCGCCGACGAAACACTCGTCGACACAGGCGTGCTTACACCCCGCTCGGCCGGCGAGCACGTGTCCAGGTCAGTGTACGTCGGCGCGTCGTCCTCGATGGGGGCCGGCGGCGCCGGAGATGGAGGTGGCGATACCGGAGACCGGCAGTGCATCATGAAGGTCTGCTCCACGTAAAGGTGGCGGGCCTTCTGGAGAATAGACGCCACCATGAGGGATTTGTGCAAGCTGCAGCCAGCACGCGTCACACGACTCTGAGCGATCTTGCCCAGAGAGACACTAATCACACGCTGTGCCTCCATGGCAACTAGGTACCCTTTCGGAAAAACGTTTAGAACTTGGCTCGTATTCACCCACACCCAACGCTGGTTTCTCGCAATCTGAACGCGGCAGCGCCGCACTCTGGAAATATATTAGTTCGGCCAGTGACGTCATAGCCCGCGCGCCAGTAGCCAATAAGCGTGCGAGGTGACGTACTACGTCGGCGCTCGCAGCGCCATCAACGGCAACGTACTGAAATAGTACGCCGACAACGGGTTTCGTGAAATCCCCACGATCGAAGCGCGTGTCGGGCGACGGAAGTTTCCCCGACCGACGAGAGTCGCCCTTGCGTGCCTCACGGCCGGTGCGTACTTCAGCGTAGTAACTGGAGACGTCCAGGACGAGGGCACGGTAGATACCTGGTGAGGGAGGAAAGTACAGGAATTCTGCTCTCCTCATAACAGAACAATTTTCTTAGATAGGTCAGCGCTTAAACCCAATTATATAAGGGAGATAAAGAGAGCTGACCCAATTTTCATCACGACGTGCACTTTCACTATGGTACCCACGGCAGAAGCCTGAAATAATTTTAAGTAAAAATATAAATAATAAGCTGGCTTATAACCCATCGCAGATCCAGGGGGAAAGGGGGCACGTGCCCCCGTCCCGATTGACTCTCGGCGCCCCCTGAAATGGTCACGGTGCCCCCTGAAAGGTTGATGGCGCCCCCTGAAATGTCGCTTTCCGCCCACTCCCCCAGGATGACAAAATCGGCGCCCACCGATAGGATTTTGCACCCACCTGATAGGTTTTTCCGGTCAGAAGTGGCGCCCCTTGGTCCGGATGGCGCCTTCCCCCGGAAGGTGCCCTCCATTGGCAATCCTGGATCCGCCTATGCTACCGCTGATGCTCCAACAATTGATTGATTTGGCCATTTGGAGCCAGTTTTGAGGCTATCAAATCCAAGTTCAATAATTCTCGCCTTTGTTTACGCATCTTTTGGTGGACGAACTCTGGATTATAGTAAGTTCAGTTCGGAATCTAGATATAAGCTAGCAAGGTCAGAATATAGGTGGGGAGTCAGTTCGGAATATAGATAGCTCAGTTCGGAGTATAAGTAGGGGAGAGTGGGGAGAATTGGGAAGCAGTAGAATAGGGACACGCATGTCAGAGCAAACTAGAGGATGCCTGAAGCATTTGTATTGAATATCTTTGCTTTTCGCACAAGGCAAGGTTGCACGCGTTCAAAACTCATTTTCCGCTCAAGCCGAAAGCTGGGTAAATTTGCTGCCCAAAATTGTGGTTATTTAAGATGATTCTAACTCGTCCAAAGTTTTAAAGTAGCTTCCTTGTAACTTGTTTTTACTTGTTTTTAAAGCTGAGTAGGTCATTTACGAGTGTTAGCTATGAAGTGTGTTTTCCTGCCACGTTTCATTTCGTGTCACCAATGCATGAGGATTGGGACAGTCGTCCCAATTATGCGTAGAACGTAGGGATAACGGCAGTGGCGGATCTAGCCGGTTGGTTTGGGAGGGGCAAACCAAAGTCGAAAAGCAAAAAAAACGTCGCGCAGTGAAAAATTGCGTTACAATATGCCTTTTCGGTAGGATTTTGGGAACTAGAGACAAAAAGCAAAAGAAAAAAACGCCACGGGGTGAAAAATATGGACTCAAGATACTTTTTTTCCTATCCAAGCCCCAATATTTACACTAAACTTCACTAATTCTGTTTGAAGTTGAGAGTTGAAGCACCAAAATCTTGCTTACAAGCTAAAAAGGAGTCGGGGAAGAAGGAAGTCGATCGCTTTGGGGGGGGCAAAAACATAGTTTTGCCCGGAGCTTTTCCGTTTGGGGGTAATTGCCTTTTTGCCCCCCTGGATTCGCCACTGGATAACGGATAACGATGCATAAGGATACGATACAAGGGATAACCATACATGACGGCAGGGAAGAGGGAACGTGGGGATCGGGTCACTCACGAGTGCTGCAGGGTGTAATATGTGTACCTAAAACAGCCCAGAAGACGGAGCATCCGTTGTTTCCAGAGTTTGGGAAACAAGTCCATGTCAAATATAAAGTGTTCCTATACCTATTGTGTTTTTTACACGATTTTTTATCATCTGCATCCCTTTGCCAGAGCCACGGCGTCTTGTCAAGGCTAAAACAAATTTAGATTTATATGTCCCAATTCTCCTTAATGTCTGTCCCCATTCTCCTGCACCTGTCCCAACTCTCCCACAAATTATCATTTGAAAAATTTTTCCATGGCAAGCCTAGTATTGGACCTTTCACATTTGTTGTTCCTTAAATAAATCAAGAATGGTTTGGAGCTCAAGTGACATCGATATTTTTTTTTGCTGGAAGTCTTAGCTTTGGAGCTATGACCTCCCAAAGTTTAAAGAAAAAAGTGTCCCAATTCTCCCCTACTTAATGAGTTCGGAATATGTATAGGTAGGTAGTTAGTGAGTTCGGAAAAAAGGTAGGTAGTCAGTTCGGAATGCAGGTAGGACTAGGTAGTCAGTTCGGTAATCCTTATATGGACCTGCAGCCCTTTCGCAAGAGAGTAACAGTGCACGGGCTTATAGAAACTTTGAATATAAGCGGGACAAACAGCGTGGTCTGTTGTTTTTCTCATCCTGAAACACTGCGGGACAAATTTTGCATATCCAAAAAATGAAGAATATCCGTTCATCATTCCCATCTTAACACTGCCGTTTAAAACGAACAGAGAAAGCATAATTTTGCTAGCCTTCAGTAGCTGGGTCCTGATCAAACCGAAGCGTTGGGGCGTACTTGGTAACCCTAGAATTCCGATTAATCGATGGCCCACCTGTCTGAACACTTGTGTGCTACCTGGCCGGCAGAAGACTCCGGCGGATACGGAGGGACAGGAGAGCAGGTGCCTCCCGACGCCGGCTTTCAGTGCATGGGCGGATCCAGGATTGCCAATTTGGGGGGCACCTTCCCGGGGGGGGCACCATCCGGTCCGGGGGCGCCACTTTTGACCGGCAAAACCTATCGGATGGGCGCAAAATCCTATCGGTGGGCACCGATTTTAGCATCCTGGGGGAGTGGGTGGGAAGCGACATTTCAGGGGGCGCCATCGACCTTTCAGAGGGGCACCGTAACCATTTCAGGGGGCGCCGAGGGTCGATCGGGGGGGCCGCACGTGCCCCTCTGAATTCACCCATGTTTCAGGGGCCCCTGTTGTGCCCGACGCCGTTGAATGGTCGGTGCCCACCATATGGTGTGTTTGCGTACAAGATGTGGACCATTTTAAGTCCTCACCCCGGGGATGAGGTGGCTTAGTGGATAGCACCCTTGTCTTCTAAGCCACTGGTACCGGGTTCAGGTCTCGGCGGAGCCTCTGAATAAGTTGATCTGATCCCCCAAATCCTTTCCAACAGGGTAAGACTTAGTGAGGCCGTATGACCCTGGCAGTTGGTGCGTCGTTAAACCCCAACAATTATTATTATTATAAGTGTTCAGCCCCTTCCTTTGGATCATAACCCTTTCGGTTCTTCTTCACTCTTCTAAGACCAAGAAACCACAGATACGCTCTTCATTCGCTGCAGGCTTTTGTGCCCTTCACCAGAGACAGGAATGACTCTAAGACGAGGTTTATTGTAAAGCGTATGAACGCAAGGTGCCCATCAAGTCCCTTGATGACTTTAGTGAGACTCCGACTCCAACAATCGAACTGAGAACAACTTGGACAAAATTTATTTGAAAAAAACCAGAGTCAGTGGCGGATCCAAGGGGGGCAAAAATGCATTTGCCCCCCCCCAAACGGAAAAGCTCGGGGCAAAACTATGTTTTTGCCCCCAAAGAGATTGACCTCCTTTTTTCCCCGACTGCTTTTTAGTTTATAAGCAAGATTTTGGTACTTCAACTCTCAACTTCAAACAGAACCAGTTAAGTTCAGTGTAAATATTGGGCCTTGGCTTAAAGCACTTTCATTCATCATGGACTGGAAAAAGTATCTCGAGCCCATATTTTTCATCCCGGGACATTTTTTTGCTTTTCGCCTCAAATACCCAATATTCTACCGGGAAGTGATATTGTAGCGCAGCTTTCACGGCGTGACATTTTTTTGCTTTTCGATTTTTGACTTTGGTTTGCCCCTCCCAAACCGATCGGCTAGATCCGCTACTGACCAGAGTGTCCCTTTGACTGCCAATATGTTGCCCTCGGAGCCCTAAGACAGCTATTTCACTCATTAACTCCCATGAAATCTGAGAGAAAATACATTATCTCACTCCCTTCTAGGATGCAATTAGCGGCATCCAACTCGTAGGTCGTGGCACTAACAAACCGTGTGCGCCCACACCCCCGCTCGGTAGTCCTGGATTCGACAGTGGGAAAAAACTATCGCAGGGATGAGTAGGGTGGCAGTGCGTTTACCCACCATCAATTGAACCGCAAATTGTTCGTCTTGATGCTGCTTACAAGAACGACCCTCTTAAAAGGAACACAAGTACTTGCAGGCCCATGATCATCAGCCCCCAAACACCACTATGGAGCCGCCTTTTCTGTGACGTCACACCGGCGCACATAGGCCCTAAATGCCTCCGTCCGTGGCCAATATTACATTTCGTGGAAAACTTCTTCGCAATACCGCAAATTCCCCCGATTTTTGGACAAACGAGCTCATTTGACAGATAATTGAACAGCGCATAAAACTTGCATTCGACATATAGGTTTTATTTTACATGGGCGTAATCAGGACAGTGAAAAGAGGGGAATTTGGGGCAACTTAATCCAGCCCAAGGTGTCCCTAAAATATTTTGCAGATGTTGTCGTTGCGCCATGAATTGTGACCGAATTGTAGTTTGAAACACTGCAAACAATAAACATGTAATCCATGAACAACGATACAGCAATCATGGTGTGCCATAAATTCATAAGCGTCACCACGAACAACAAAACGGGAGGCATCATAAATGTGTATTTGAGCTTGGTTTTTCTTTCTAAGCCAGCTTTTTGGTATAATTGTAACTCCTTTTCTGCATGGGAATGTTCTATTATAACTGGTATTCGAGTGATTATTAACAACCACACTGGAGAGGGGTCCGACATTAACGCGCACAGGATGGGGGCTGGTAAGCCCCTGAGAAATCGGAAACTTAGAGGCTTAAGAAATTCCGATTGGGGGTGGGTGGGGGCTATGGTGATCCACATCATAACTAATTTTCATTCACCTAGGTCTATATTGTCAAGGTCAAACGAGGTCATAAATGTCAAATTTTGGCCATATTTGGGACCTGTTGGGAAATGCCCTGATAATGCGTGGAAAAAGCCGGGAGTAAGCTAAAGCCGGACCACGGTCATAGAGGTTGTGTCTCAAAGAATCTTTCCTTCATTTTTGAGGTCTAGGTCATTCAAGGTCATCGACCTATGACGTCAAAACATGGTATATTCCCTATTATGCACACTTAAAGTAGCACTATAGCAAACCTTGTGCTGGAAAGGAGGATTGACCTTTACCCATGATCTTTAACCTGACCTTGACCTTGAACTTACAACTGGGTTACCTTTACTATGACGTCATAGCATAATATACGTCAGACTAGGACACGTAAAGCACCGGGGTCAATGACCTTGAAATTGCTGGTATGACTTTGAACTTTGACCTCGACCTTCACGTGAGGTGACCTTGACATATCATCCCGTCTATATGACACTGTGACGTCACCAGTTAGTCTCCAATGCAAGCAAACCGGTTCGACTGCGCGGTGGCGGCGATTTCAAAATGTAGGTCTGACTTTAGAAGCGTATAAATCAAACAATTTTCGACAAATTTTCAAAATTATTTCACTATTCAACGCGCTGTTAAATTTTCTCAAATGCGACCGATTCCCGTGTTTTGCTACGAGCGGTTCTCCGGTCATCCCGGAAAAAAGTAGTTGGGAGAGTATCCGAGGCCCCTCCAGTGCGCGTGTTAACACGCAGAGTAGAAGAAAGGGGTAGAATATATACCTACCTTGTGTTTCCTCAACAAGGCATATCAAAATATCAGTCCGTGAAGGTCAGTACGTTTCTCTCCGCCCACCCTCCGTACATATGATATCGCGGTATCGCCAAATATGGGACGTAGGTCACCTGAGCAGCCCGAGCGTCATCTTGCGTCAGCTCGTGACAGTGGGAACGGCGAGGAAATTCGATTCCCGATTGAATCCCTAGGACACCTCGGGACTCCGATGGTTACGGCGACCGTTCATTTGGATGAAAAGGTATGACTGGTATTCACCATATGTGGTTTAACGTGTGATATGCAGCAAAACAGGATTCTTAGGTATCGTTTTTTGCTGTCCCGGCATTGCTTGAAGGTGTTATAATAAATGTCTGAATCGCGGGATCACAAGAGGCTTAATCCCGTTATTGGGGCTTTTTGAAAAATAGCGGGATCCCAATTCTGATATTGACATACCTAGCAGGAACATTTCTCATGCAATACAAGGTTCGTTGTCGGCAGTCCCTCTGGGTATTTGGATAACAGTCAACACAGCAGTCAATACACAAATTTAGGCGGTTATAGTGCTTTGAAATTGTATAAACTAATTTTAGCACTTCTCGGCATTTCTTATAGCATCGGTCTCTGATAGTTCACTCATATTGCTCATTCTTGGCCGGTCCATGCCTCTATTCGGTAACCCACGGCGTTGCGTTAGCACCGCAGCGGCCTGGTTGGAGCCACAACCTCAGTTATTATATGTCATCTGGAACGCGGGGCTGCAAGTGGACGCAAGATATTTTGACTTGCCCTTGTAGAGCACATCCTGGGGAATCGTTTGATGGTAGTCTTATGCTGGGCCGGTGCTGGCCAAGTTTTAAATCCCTCTTTGTATTTGTAAATCGAACAGTTTTTGAGATATGCAGTAAACTGAGAGAATGGTGTATAAAATAGTTATCAAAACTATTTTTGCATTATTTTATACCAAAACCCATTGCAAAGCGCTCACAAAACAGTGGTATTGCCATACTTTGACCTGTTCTTGCTTTCATGGTCGATTTTAAGCATAATGAAATGTACGTAGTTTTCGCTGCAGATCTCTGGTCCGCGGATGGCGCACCCGAGTGCTTACTTCAAGCAACTCTACAAAGACTTACAGAGCACGGTTTGTGTTTCCCATGCCTGTTTCAAGTGCAGTGAAGAATTCTCTATCAGTATATGTGCTCAGGAAATGATTTAGAAAAAGTTGCATTTTCGTAATATTGGCCACGGACGGAGGCGTTTAGGGCCTATGTGCGGCGATGAAATTTTCATTTACCCATAAGGTCCCATGTTAAAATTGATATAATTCAAACGTCTTTGACAGGTACAGTATGCCTTAGAAGGATTTTTCTTTCATCAGAATCCTACATTCAATTTTTCCTCCGAAATTGGTCCTCCCGAGAGGATTTTTTTCCTATTAATAAAGAATAAGGGTAGGGTATGACTAAGGGTAGCCATATGACCTTGGCTGTCGGTGCGCCCAAAAACCTCCCCTAAGTCTAAGGGTAGTTCTGCAGCTTCCATACAGGTTACGCCCTAGTTACTGCAGCCATATCGCGACGTCACCCTGGCGACGAAATTTCTTTTTAATTGGCCAACCTTATCTAAAGTAATCTTACATGATCATAACCTTGTGAGATGTTTCCCACCTGCTTGCGAAATTAGCTCGACCGAATCTTTTTGCAAAGGAGTACGAGCAAAATTATGGCCTTCGCATCCGGGTGTCCCTCTTTATCGTGATAGCCATTCTTCCTGGATGAACTCCATAAGAAATTGATTTTTGGATATTTTTATATACAAATTCGAGACCATTTTTGGTTACCAGCCCCTACTAGTGGTCCCCAGCCCTTCGGAGTTTTCTCCACTGCGATCAGTATGTTCTCCTTTCGGAAATGACTCTCTAACCCTTTGATAAAAGTCATTATGGGCCATTAAGTAGAATTCGACGCGAATCAGGAGCCAAAAATGTCCAATAAAACCAACAGGAGTGCCCTTTCGACTAATAAAATATGCCCCCCTGAGCCCTGATAGTGCCCTTTTCCTTGTTTGGTTCCCAGAAAAAAGGCGAGAAAAAATGCAATAACTTAACTTATCAATGTAGTAAACAGATGTCCAGGGAGATTTCCAACTATCAAACATGGTTGGATGCAACTCTGAATGAGGCAATAAATTGAATGCGTCGTTTGGCATCAACAGATCCGTTTTCATGGATACGGCCATGCGCGGATCCAAGAGGAGGAGGAGTGGCAAAAACAAATACTCCCGATTTTCTGCGATTTTTCTTGTAGGCAACATATATTTTCCACGAATTTGGAAGCCTTCACCCTCAACCATCCAACCTGAATCCTGCAGTAGATCTACTTGCGGGTGTATCAAAGTGTAAGCTATCGCACCGAGATCGCGTAATTCTTCCGTCTTTTTCGTGTCTTGCAGATCACCAGGTGTCGCTAAATTGAAATTGTTACACAGGAAAATTCAATTCAAACTGTACAAGCTTTGTTCAAATCATTTCCGATGCCAAAGGAAGCACATATAGGGGCACATTAGAAGTCACAATGGATTTGTTTTTCTTCGAATGCAATGCACACCTGCCTCGTCCCAGTTCGTCCCGGAAAATTACCCAAAAGGTCACCCCGTTCCGTCCCATCCCACTTTTTCCTGTGGCATGTTCAGATAAAACCGTTCCGTTCTGTTTCGTCTCATCCCATCACATTCCATCTCGTCCCATAATTTTCATCCCATTTCCCATCCCGTGCAGACCTCTAGAGCTCATGCGTCAACACCGCACGCACAATTCAAATACAGCACACTGCTGGCTAGTTATCGGCCGTATAAAAACATTTGAAAACTGGTAAAAATGCTTACCTTTTCATACACTTATTCTATCCATAATCTGCCTGAGGACTTAAACAAAACTTCTTCCATTAGTTAACTGACGGTAATTGGTGGAGGTAAACTTTGATATGGTAACATTTCACATTTCTAACATTTCTAACATTTATAATATTTCTAATATATCAAGGGAAATGCATGTTCAATAAGAGGCCCAATACAACTCGAGTACATCACTGTACCAATGTACCTTCCATAAGCGTCGGAAAGGGGGGGCCAGGGGCCTGCCCCCCACTTTTTGGCAAAAAATTTCCTGATCTGTCAAAATGGGAGAAAACCGGACATGCTTATAACCAGCCGCTGCGGAAGACAACGAGGAGGCCAAATTTGAAGTTTTTGGTTCTAACGTGGAAAATGTTTTGTCAGCATTAGTTTGAAGTTTGGCTGGCACCCCACTTTTTGACGGTGGCGACGCTTATGGCAGTGACGGATCCAGGGGGAAATGCATTTGCCCCCCCAAACGGAAAAGCTCGGGGAAAAACTATGTTTTTGCCCCCCCCAAAGCGATTGACCTCCTTTTTCCCGACTCCTTTTTAGTTTGAAAGCAAGATTTTGGTGCTTCAACTCTCAACTTCAGACAGAACCAGTTCAGTTCAGTGGGAATATGGGGCCTTAGATAGGAAAAAAGTATCTTGAGCCCATATTTTTCACCCGGTGAAGTTTTTTGCTTTTCGCCTTACATACCCAAAATTCTACTGGGAAGTCATATTGTAGGGCTGTTTTGCGCTGTGTGACGTTTTTTCGACTTTGGTTTGCCCCTCCCAAACCGACCGGCTAGATCCGCCACTGGCTTATGGTACCTTTGGTGACAATGCAAGCCTGCCAGACTACCCTAGAATTTGAACCCATCGCGCCCGCTCTTATTCATGTTGTGGTGCGATGCAAAAATCAACCTAGCCATGAGAGTGAATCTATAGGAAACTGAGCACTGGGTAGCAAGCAAAGAACATGACTCTCTTTGCATCACTCTGATTAAATGACTGATTTATAAATCAATAAAGTGACTATCTATCAATAGATTATGATTTATCATGGGACCCATTCCGTGTTCATACTTTGCAAGACCTGATCATCTCATCGCCAGTTTTGCGCAGCAGCTCAGTGGCGGTCGGAATTCCGATGAGTGGCCAAAATTGGTGATCTCCGCCCCGGAGGTGGCCTCGCCCGCCAGCGCCGCCACGTGCCAATGACGTCACTGTACAAGGTTCGACAACGAATGAGAGACTCCAGGGCCAACCAGGCTTCTCGTCTGGAAGAGAGAGCCTTGTCAGTGCCGAACAAACACGCTCGAAGGTGAGTGGAAGATATGTGTTTCGGTGGCGTAACTTTTGAAATAGTTTGGAAGTTCAAAATTGCTTGGGTTTAGTATGAAAGGGTTTAATTCGTCTCAGCCGTTTGTTTGATTGAAAAAATAAGAGGGCGGAGTTCGAAAAGCGTGCAGACCATTTTGGACCCCAGCTCTTCAGATTTTCCTTCCCTGGGGGCCAGTGCCATTCTAATTCTGATTTTCTGAAAGCCTGTTTCCTGTCTGTTTGGCATGACTACTATGAGCTCAGCTGAAGGCCATTCTAGGGCTCTTCTAAGATTATTTTGTGCGAGGCATGAAGCAAAAGAATCCGACAAAGAAGACAACAGTGCCCTTTCGATCGCTGAAATGTGATCCTAGAGCCCTGATTGGGCCTTTTCCTTCTTTGATCTCCAGTAAAACATATTGAGAAAAATAGACTGCCACAAACTATTCCGAAATCAGATATATCGACCTTTAGCTTTATATTTGGTCAATGTACTTTCCGGGCCTCAAATTTCAGTTGCGGCGGAGGATGAGGACTTAAGAGGGGAGGGCAACATGAGCTTTCCAACCGATTTGTTTCTAACAGCTTGTTTGACATTAAAAGCTGCACGTTTAAGGAAAATGACAGTTTTGTATGTCCCTAGGACAAAAAGAACCGAACAATACGTTACCATATCTAATTGATCAGTGCTGTTTTCAGCATTGGCGGACGCAGGGGGGCATTCCGGCCATGGCCACCCCCCCAAAGCTCTGGAGGGGGGCCAAACTATCTCTTGGCCCCCAGACGCCGGAGAAATTTTTGAAGAGGTGTTTACACTAGGTCTGTGGAGAAAAAACTTCGCTCCCCCCAGGAGGAGAGGCAGACATGGGTTTGGCCCCCAAAACTCGGGCCTGCGTCCGCCCCTGGTCTTCAGTAGACCCTTCTTGGTGGTATAAATGTAGCTATAGCCATGGGCAGCGGAACCGGGAATGAGCACGGAGTCCCCATAAATCAATTTCTAACACTACCAATATGGCATTGACTGGAAAAATGAGTTAAAAAGTGGATGGTGCTCCTTTCAAATCCAGACCCACCATCGCTCAGGGGCGACTGTGTGGCGGAATATCCCTACTAGCCATAGTACGCCGGGGATCCGTGCATGTCGCCGAGCCAGGCCGCTTCATGGTGTTATCTGATTACACCGTGGAGCGCAGCTCACAGGAGACTGCAACGCAGGAGGCCGCGGTCAGGGCAGCCTCACGACGTCTCCAGGCATCTGTTGATGTTGTTTCACCGGGACTTTTCCCGAGGTTTTCTAAATTAATAGGCACGTCTGCTACTTCTTATCGCCCTCCGTTTAATGTCCGCTTAAAATACTTTCAGGATGACACGACCGTAAATATATCAACATATATTTTTACAAATCGGAACCAGCCTGGTGGAAAATCAAGCACGGTGGAAAAATAGTAAATTTGGATAGTCTCTTTGGAAGCAGTGTGTAGAACTCGCTCAAGGGAGCACAGCCTATGGTGGGACACCCAGCGACATGGTCTGGAACGTGCGTCTGTTCTCACCCACGCCATCAAGTCAACTATACCATCCTCAGCTCGAGAAAACCGCTGGTCACAACCGCCCCCCTACTACCACCGCCTCTGCTCTCCACTGCATATCCGGGAGGTCACCTCTCCACTCCCTGTCGCGAGCGACGCGACACGACCGGGCCCACCTCCCCACACCACCGCTCTTCGTCCAGTCACTCCGGCTTGTTCCGATGACGTAACCGTTAGCGCCGCTGCCGCCCGCGCCGGCGCCGCTGGTGCGCCGCAGCAGTCGCGTTCGTTGACCGCCGCGCGCCGGGACCGTCGCGACACCGCGGTGAAAGCGGCCAACCTGGCGCATGAGCAAGCGCGAGCTGGGCGCGAAGGTGGAGGAAGTCATGCAATGTTCCAGTGGTATTATGATCTTCTGGTGCCGCTTTCAATCCTTGATACTACTTCCGGGTAGCAGCACGCGCTAAAAATGGATCTTTGAGCGAGGACGGTGGGTCGGAGTTAGGAGCAGTTTGCATCTCTCCGCAGCCAGGCGTCCGAGAACGGGACATATCCAGACGGAAGGAGTGGGAACCGGAGGCGGCCCTGTGGGTCACACGGGACCACAGACCCAGAGGGCGACAGGACAGGGCGAAAGGGCGTTAAAACGGCGCGAATACAGACTGAAGTGTGTTGAGCTGCCGCAAATTGGAACCGTGTCAACAGACTCTGCCATCTTCTCATCCGACTGCAAGGACTCAGCCTGGAACATTTACCTGGCTGGTTGGCACTCCGTGAGAGAAAACAAAACGAAATTTGATGTAGCCAGGGTTAATGATGGGCTTATACCACTCTCTTCTTTAAAACAAAAACGTTTTTACTGCGGAGGGGCTGACCTGACCCAGCTAAGACGGGTCAGCGAGGCAAAGCCAACACTTGATGCAAAATCCAAAGGCATCAGTGATAGGGTACGGTGCTAATGGTCCGAGGTAAAGGTGAATCCAGCGGTAAGAGGAGGGAGTGTGCCACCCATTGGTCCACCCGGAGCCCCTGGAACCGTCCCGGCGCCGGGCGCCCCCTTGAAAAGTCGCTGCCTACTTCTGCCCAAGGATCCAAATACCTGTACTCCCATGATAAAATTTGGCGGCGGTCTGTTAGATCAGACCCGAAGAATCGACGCTCCAGGCGAAAATGATGTCCCCTGACCAAAGTGGAATCAGTAAAAATCCTGACCATCGGAAAACATCCCTAGATCCGCCCATGATCAGGGGGCGGCGGTGCACATATCTCCTCCCTCATGGAAGACATGCTTCAGGCGCAACATTAGAGCAGAGCGCAGGAAAAACCCCATGGAAGATCTCGCGGAAACCAGAATATTAAAATATTTTTACAAGTGACATCAATGGCCATTGAGATGATAAATCCTCTTAATTTGGGAAGGTATCCAGAACTGGAGGCTGGCCTACTCATTCTGTACATTGGGTACCATAATTTCTTCCTAGTAAGACTCCAAAAGCCAGTTTTGTTTAGGGAAACTTTCGTATCGCGGGGGAAAAGTTAGTCTCCACTGTGGGAAAAATACTATTTTCTGACCTCTGCATAGAAAGGCATTGAAAAGGGCGGCAACAATGAAGTCGGTAGAGAGGTATGGAAAACAAAGGGCAACATCTATCCCGGACAATATCAATTATTTATGGGTTGTATCAATTAACTAGAGGTTGCTTTTAAGACCCAGAGATGTTGCTACTAATGTGGGTCGTGGCACTAGCAATCCAGAAAGAGGGGGAGAGGTACAACTACTCCAGAGAGCGATACTGATATCACGGGGCGGCACTGTTGAGTTGCAACTGGCTTCAATGGTCTGATACAGAACAACACTCCGGGGGCAGAAGTGCCGATCCTAGGGCGGCACCAACGACCGGGGGGGGGGGCTCAGTAAGCTAGAGCCGGCATCAATACCTTTGAACAGCGCTGGAAGATATTGATGACGGTGTTGAAACAGAGAAGATGAACCAGGCGAAGACGTGTAAAGATTGGGGGAGGGGCGACATCAATCATTTGGTAGCGGCACCAGCGAGGTGTCCAAAGGTGTTTCAGGCTGGAGCCATAACCAAATCAGAACTGGGGTAACGCACCGAGGATAGTGGCTATGATGTGACACGGTGGAAACTCGGGACGGCGGGGACAAACTGGCAGCGGGTTCAAGTATTGTAATGGGACCTTCAGATAAGGATTAGAGCTCCCAAATCAGGATTAAGGGTGGCCAACGGATTGGGGTCGTTCCGGTAACCTCTGAGAAACAGACAATTGCAGCTCTGGCTCTGGTTTGAAATGAGATACCGCTGAACCCTCTGTGTAGAGGGTGCAGTAGAGGAGGGAGGGAGGGGGCTGTAATCACCCAGTGCCTAAAATGGTGGACGGTGCTAAAATATACCAGAATATACTTAAATCTACTAGCAGGATTCTCCGTTCATTTGTGAAACCAGTTTATATATCATATTTTGTTTTTATGTGTTGACAGAGCGGCGTTTAGAGTCCTTTAGTTGGGATTCACGGGATGAGTGGAACACTGGTAAAACCTCCGCCCCCTAAGTCAACTGTTCCAGTTTATCAGGTGTCATTTTCCGTAAAGTTTGTTAACTACCAGTAATTAAAACCCTATGTCCCGATTAAGTCATTTGATTGGGATTAATTTTGCCACCAAGAACAGCTCATTAGGTCAGGGCGCTATTGAGGAGAATGCGGCACTTTGCGATGGAACTTGATCTGGGGTAGTTTCGCGCAGCAAACCAGAAGTTCCTTGGCTTTATTATTTGTTCATCCCTGTCCCAAAACTAGACATGGGGTGGGTTGAGATGGGGTTTGGGGGTAGGACCCCTGGTTTTGGTCTCCTAGGCATTGTATAGGGCTTTTATTGCAGTGCACTTAACCCATCAGGACTGTTCAGCACATGGGGAATGTAGTGACGCAGTGGTAGCGTGTCGTGCCTCCACGCCGATGACCCACTGGCAAATCCCGGACGAGAATACTGAATACAGATTTCCTGATATCCAATATACCATTCCGACATGGTTGGAGTTGACGACACCATATGACCTCAGCAGTTGAGGTCAGATGGTGTCACCACATCACCTCCTCCAGGCTGAGTATTTTCAGAGCGAAGAGGTGTGCTGAGACACTCCACACAATGGAAGCCAAAACAGAGCAAAGGCGCTGGAAACGAAGTAAACCGTCCAGGAAACATTTAGTTCTCCGGAAGCGATGAGTTTGACAGCAAACCGTATTTCTACGACAGTTGGAGCGATGAGGCCCGAGTTTTACAGCAAACAAAATAATGAAATCAGTGGATCTCTCGGTACGCTCTACCAGCAAAGCTATCTCACTTCGAATCCCACAGAGACGACGTGAAGCTCCTTGTAATCCGCGATGACGATCCCAGTCGGACACACCATGCCGACGTACTCGCGCGGTTGACGTCACAACAAACCGGGTGACGTCACGGCCGCGGTCTGGAACGTGTAAGCAGTGCCTCCCCGCGGCGATGACGCAGGTGACGTCACGGCGAGTGTCCTCGAGACGCGTCGACGTCATATCCGCAACGCACCAACGGGGGTCGCTGGTTCACCTCCTTGGCAGCATTCATACTTTTTCGAGTTTCAGCGAACAGATTCCAAAACAAACAACTTACAAAGAGCTTGCCGTCAAAAGCGCGGGTCACATTGAAAAATCAACACTTCGTGCACAGTTACACTCCGCAAAACTGAGCCGTGATGACACATCAAAGCTATATTCGCAATTACACATTCTCATACTAAACCTAGACCTCATCCGTGGACGGTCATTATCTCACCTCCTCCTTTCCCAAAACCCAACCCAGCTGCTAAAGATGTGAATGTTACTTGGTAGCACGGAAAATCATCAATGCTTAGTTTTCGCTCTGAATGGACGTGGTCACAGATGCAGGTTTTGAAGAATAACACCTCATCGTTTCACAAAGTGGACCAGACGATTTTTCCTTGCCGCAATTTTCTTTTTCCACAGCATGTCTGATTTATGGATGTTATAGCCACTTCATAAGTTGGTGTTTTTGCGCGGTTTGTGGTTACTTGGTTCGATAATTCGACGGTAACAAGATGCTGTTTAGTCAGCAAAACTATAACATTATGTTTTTCCTTGCCTCGTATTATACCAAACAAGGTAGATTGTAATGGGTTTGAACACATGTGCCCGTCACTTGGAATCTTTTTTGCCAGATGTTGTTTACCTTATGGTTCACCTTATTCACACGTACAACGCTGAATCTGTGGTTCTACTTGACGAGTGCCAAGCCGCAGTGTCCGAAAAAATGTTCCTGTTTTGGGTGTCAGGGGGACGCAGTTATCATGCTCAAGTCCAAACAGAAGCCATTGACAAAAACGAAAATTCACGACGTGGGTCTCAATACGCGTAACAATATTAGAAACTAGATATGCTTTGAAGTCGATTTGAAAAAGTAGCGGCGCTGGGCCGTGCATGATTCAATCTTTTTAAATTAGTGAGTACATAACATGTTTTGGACAGGTAAAAACTTCATACGATTGTTGCTTACTGAACACTGTGGGGATGGTCCAGGCCCTCTTGCGAAAATCCGAGGGCTTTTGGTGCCAGACATTTTTTCCTGAAAATGCCTACTGGCCTTGAAAAATACCCAAGATAAATGACGTAAAAGAATGTAACGAATGCGCTATTATTGCCTTGTGATTTTAAGGACAATTATGACTCACGTGTTTCAATCCTTGTCTTGGGTAACTTTTGACAAAGCACCTGGCACCAAAAGCTCTCGGATTTTCGCAAGAGGGCCTGGACCATCCCCTAAGAATCTTCCGTTACTGTGGGACCATGTGTTAAAAAAACTAAAGATGAGAGAAGGATTACCATGGCATGTATATTAAAATTAAGTCAAGGAACAGTAGAAAGTGGGTAGCATAGAACTTGCGTTATCATTCAGAAGAAAAACAAACGATTGATACGGACCAAAACAGTAATATAGCTTTAATTCACACAAACCGAGCGAATGGTGGGAAGCCAGTGAGCCCGCTATAAAATCTTTTGTCCAGTGATTAGGATGCCTGCTATAAGAGTTCTTGTCCAGTGATTAGGATGCCTGCTATAAGAGTTCTTGTCCAGTGATTAGAATGCCTGTTATAAGAGTTCTTATCCAGTGATTAGGATGCCTTATAAGAGTTCTTGTCCAGTGATTAGGATGCCTGCTATAAGAGTTCTTGCCCAGTGATTAGGATGCCTGCTATAAGAGTTCTTGTCCAGTGATTAGGATGCCTGCTATAAGAGTTCTTGTCCAGTGATTAGAATGCCTTTTATAAGAGTTATTGTCCAGTGATTAGGATGCCTGCTATAAGAGTTCTTGCCCAGTGATTAGGATACCTTTTATGAGATCTCTTGTCCAGTGATTAGGATGCTTGCTATAATACTGTGATTGCCTGCTACACACACACACACACAAAAAAAAAAAAAAAAAAAAAAAACAACACACACACACACACACACACACACACACACACACACACACACACACACACACACACACACACACACACACACACACACACACACACACACACACACACACACACACACACACACACACACACACACACACACACACACACACACACACACACACACACACACACACACACACACACACACACACACACACACACACACACACACACACACACACACACACACACACACACACACACACACACACACACACACACACACACACACACACACACACAACACACACACACACACACACACAAACACACACACACACACACACACACACACACACACACACACACACACACACACACACACACACACACACACACACACACACACACACACACACACACACACACACACACACACACACACACACACACACACACACACACACACACACACACACACACACACACACACACACACACACACACACACACACACACACACACACACACACACACACACACACACACACACACACACACACACACACACACACACACACACACACACACACACACACACACACACACACACACACACACACACACACACACACACACACACACACACACACACACACACACACACACACACACACACACACACACACACACACACACACACACACACACACACACACACACACACACACACACACACACACACACACACACACACACACACACACACACACACACACACACACACACACACACACACACACACACACACACACACACACACACACACACACACACACACACACACACACACACACACACACACACACACACACACACACACACACACACACACACACACACACACACACACACACACACACACACACACACACACACACACACACACACACACACACACACACACACACACACACACACACACACACACACACACACACACACACACACACACACACACACACACACACACACACACACACACACACACACACACACACACACACACACACACACACAACAACACACACACACACACAACGCAGCACGCACGCACGCACGCACGCACGCACGCACGCACGCACGCACGCACGCACGCACGCACGCACGCACGCACGCACGCACGCACGCACGCACGCACGCACGCACGCACGCACGCACGCACGCACGCACGCACATATATATATATATATATATATATTATATATATATTATATTATATGTATTATATGTATGTATTATATTATATTTATTATATATATTATTATATATATGTTATATATTATATTATTATTATATTATATATACATTATGTATGCCTGCTATATAAATAATACTGCTATGCCTGTTGTAAGAATTCTTGTCCAGCGATTACGATGCCTGCTATAAGAGTTCTTGTCCAGTGATTAGGATGCCTGATTAGGATGGTTTTAGAGAACAGCGCTCAACTTCTACTGCCTTATTGACAGAAACGAATGAAATTTTAAAAGGCATGGACCGATCAGAAATAACTCTTTTAACGTTAATTGATCTCAGGCGCTGTTTTGATGTTATAAAACATGAGACACTGTTAACTAAACTCGATCTTTTACAAATTTCGACGGGATGGTTCAGGAGCTATCTAAGTGCACATACTCAAAGAGTCAGAATAGGCGAGAAAACGTCTAAACCCCTTCCGATAACTGTAGGCACATTTCAGGGTACTTGTCTAGGCCCATTGTTGTTTAACATTATAAGTAATGACCTCATGTCACATTCCATCTGACCTCGATGGGTTCCGGGTCACAGTTGTTCGCTATGCAGACGACACACAGGTGGCTATCACTGGACCCCGAAGCAGAATAACAGCTATGCAAAATTCTTTGGAAAGGATACTAAACACAAGGTGCACTTGGTTCCAACAGCATGGAATGATGGTTAATGCCGAAAAAACTGTGTTTTTACTCTGCGGGGATCGCAGAAAAATCGCAAGTCTAACCCAGTCCCCAAGTATCAGATTCGTGGGCGAAACGCTCAAATGTACCCATAAGGTTAAAAACCTAGGCGTTATGATGGATAGTAACCTCTCGTGGAAACATCATGTCAAAAACCTAGCTGGTCGATGCTTGGGCATGCTATTACGATTGCTTCATGAAAAACATGCTCTACCCCTTTCGGCATTGCCTCGTCTGATCGACTCACTCGTCATGTCACACATTAGATACTGTGTTCAAGTGTATGGCAGCGCAAACCCTTGTGTGCTTTCTGAACAAAAGAAGGTGTTAAACTTTGCAGCACGAGTGATATCTGGGCGTAGAAAATATGACCATATCTCCGATGTGCTTCGACAATTAGAATGGCTGACGATTCCCCAATTGATAACCTATTTCGATGTATGCTTACTGCGTAAAATCATCACGAACGAAACCCCCTCATCCATTAAAAGCAACATATTCAACCACGAAATTAAAGCTCGTGAAACCCGGCAATCATTGCAACTGTCACTCTATGGCCCAAATGACAACCATGGAAAACGTCAGTTCATATATCGAGCCTCTGCAAAATTCAACCAGCACGTTATACCCAATGATCTTAATATTGTCAGTACCGATGTGTTCAAATCTTGCATTAGGCAAGTCATAAGAAATTCCAGTTAGCCGCGCAAGACAGTTGTTGAAATTATGATTACATACTTAATGGTTATACTTATGTGTTATACTTATTATGTGACTGTTGTTATTGTGACGATGGTTTCGGAATAGCACTCACGGAGTGGAGAAATCTGGAAATGCCTTGTAGACTGTCGAATAAATAAATAAATAAATAAATGCCTGCTATAAGAGTTCTTGTCCAGTGATTAGGATGCCTGCTATAAGAGTTCTTTTTCAGCCATTAGGGATGTCCTGACGGCCGACAGTCTGGCTCCGATCACGAATGAAAGAGATGTGGGATTATTATCGAATTCTGGCTGGCGTCTTCCATGATGGACGAATCCAGGAGCCTCTGCTTTGGATACACGTGTGCCTTTCCACACGTTTCTGTGCCCCTGGAGTCCGGTTTCCACACGAGAATCTGGGAAAAGCTTATGCTTAGATTAAAATCTCTGCTTCTAACACCCAGTCCCGCTGGAATTCACTGAAGTAAGCTGGAACAACTTGAGCCCTTTTGCGAGAACGGTTTAGGAATAAATTCCAGTTCTAGAAACCACGTTGGAAAGCCATTCATGCTCTCGATACCAGGGCACACCCAGCTCAAATTTTGGAGTGAAGTTTCAGGTCAATACTTCAGACTTGACCCATTTCAGGACTTAACAATGTAAACCATTTGGGAAGAAAAGCTTAAGCTACAGAAGTCACTGAAGTCATCCTGATCTTAGCTCAATGGACAGGCTCTGGCCCCTTAACAGCAGATATATCATTTAATTGAACTACGGACCCTTCCTTAATTAGTCTGCAAAGATGATCCCGTTGGCTCGGTTTCGGTCTTGAAGAAGACACATGTCACCTAGATTTAAAGTATAGCGTCTCATATAATATCATAACATATCCTTTCAGCAGAAAGCTTGAAGTACGCAACCTGTCCTGTGCACTATTTTACAGATAATGACTGTTTTGTGTCACGTTTCAGCAGAAAGCTTGAAGTACGCAAACTATCCTGTGTACAACTTTACAGATCAGGGCTGTTTTTTCTCATCATGTTGGGTTTTCAGGCATCGTCGCGCTGGGTATGACATGATAAATTACGGAGGGAGAAGGTGGAGATAATGATAGATGAGGACGAAAGAAAGTAGTATACTACCCCGAGGGGTCTACCATTGTCGCTGGGCCCTTAGTTGTTTTGAATTCCCTCCAGGTAAAGAAAGAATAAGGATACGGATTGCCACTCACTTTAAAAGCATACATGCATGCTCACATAATTGAAACACACATTAAGTACTAAAAGTATAAGCAAAGGAAGGTGAAATCGGTAGATTGTTCGACTTCGGCTTCATTCTGCCACCGCATTAACAAACTTACCATTGCTTTTAGTGTGCTTTCGATTCCTGTTTCTATGTTCACTTTTCCATCGCATGTTTTTTTGTTGTGGCCCCACTCCAATGAAATGTTCTCGTGCCTGTTTAGCCTGTCCTCCATTGCAATGATTGATAACTCATCACTGGACATCGCGATTCATTTATTTAAGGCCAATGTGGCCAGGAAACATTCGTTTCCGCGAACTCTCGGGGACGCTCAAGGACGTTTTTAATCGCTTAAGGTTTCACCGAGTGTATTTCATGAGGTTTAAGAGATATTTGAAGGAAATAAAAGAAGAAAGGAATATCTAAACAGTCATACACAAGCTAGAAGAGCAATGCAGTTCACTCGATCTCAAATTATATGGGTGTATCTCAAAATGCATGCAAGTTCAGGCTGCTGTGTGTGTAGCCTGTGTGTAAAAACAACAAAATGCTGTGTGTCATATATAGCCTCAGCAGTTGACGTGCCCTAAAGCCCCAATCATTATCAGGCTGCTGTGCCTGACAAAGGTCTAGCATTGAAAATGCTGGCCGAATGCTGGAGAGTCGTGCTGCACGTAACTTCAGCCATGCTTATCTGAGATGGACCTCCCGATTTTGAGTGAACTTCACATGTCAAGGATAGTCCGACTCACAGTCTGGTCTAACGATGTAACCTCCACGAGACCACGGTGCCGAAGTATGGCTCCCTTCCTCGACCGCACCATGACATTGAGCAGTCACTCACATGAATAATAGCATACATTTTAAAAGACATATTACAGACGACATATGGGCGGCGCTCCCAGCGTGGTGGGCAAGAGAGGAGATCCATTTGCAGTAAGTTTGACTTTGATAGTCAACTACCTCCCCATGCACATATATATATATATATATATATATATATATATATATATATATATATATATGTATATATATGTATTCAGAATTGTTCGATGAAGTCCAAATCAGTAGTAAAACTGGCCCATTCTTGGTGTGGGCCTCTACTCCCGTTTCCACATGGGGATAGCGTTACAATAACCATATAATCTTCTCCTCCAAAGGTAAAACATATGACGTCGCTCCTGTTTGCTAGCCAAAAATCTGGAATTAAGGGAAAGCATATTACAGATCTCTCATCCATCTATAGGAGTTCACCAAGCCAAGAGGCTTTCGCAGGGGTTGAACATAAATCCTGGACACTTCAAGGTCAGAGTTTGGGGATGAGGTGGCTTAGTGGATAGCACCCTTGTCTTCTAAGCCACCGGTACCTGGTTCAAGTCCCGGCGGAGCCTCTGAATAAGTCGATCTGATCCCCAAAATCCCTTCCAACAGGGTGAGAGTTGGCGACGCCGTATGACCCTGGCAGTTGGTGCGTCGTTAAACCCCAACAATTATTATTATTATAAGGTCAGAGTTTCCGCTCCAGCCCCGCCAGTGTTTGAAATATTTCGTTGCCAGATACTATTCTTCTGCAGGGGGTGCAAGGATCGGCATCAGGACAAGGCAGAAAACTGCCCCCCTCACTGCCCCCCAACCGCCTCAAACCCCCTCCTATGGTGGTGTCCGTAACTGTTCCACTGTTCAATACGTTTCATTTAAGTAGGGGGATGTGAGACTCAGTGAAACAGCAGCTGCTTGCTACGTGAAACGTTTAATTGTCAAGTCACGACAGATTCTCTGTAAAGATGTCGCCTGGTCCTCGACACTCCTCCCATGCTGATAGGTGCGACACCGTGCGACCTTGGCGCTAGACGTTGGTACATTTTAAGCCCCGACAAGGCCGTCTGCCCTGGTCGTTAAACTCCATAAGCGGATCCAGGATTTCCCATCAGGGGGGAGACATGGTCGGAAAGGGGCGCTATCCGGACCAGGGAGGCCGACACCTATCAGGTGGGCGCCAGGAACGGATGGGAAGCGAAACCTCGGGGGCGCCATCGACTTTTCAGGAAGGCGCCGTGGCTATTTCAGGGGCGCCGAGGTTTTATCAGGAGGAACAAGTGCCCCCTTTCCCCGTGGAAATCCGCCTATGTTCCACGCTGCCTTCGCTGAACACTATCGATTACGGTTATGGTCATGGAGTCCGTATCTATCTTTCAAACTCAAAATGCATTTCATATCGCCTGAGGAAATCACATGCAATGAAAACAGAAGTGCGACATGTGCGAAGGAGATTATTCGTCCAATGAAAGCTGAACAGACCACACAGGCGCATACATAAACAAGTGCGATGGGACAATACATCAAACACATGCCATTTCAATTCCAGTTAACCAATAAACTCCACGAACCCTTCCAATCTATACACCCCTACCTCACCTTGCACCGAATACTCTCCTTCCCAAACCGAAAAAGTACTCGATAAAATTCACCAGCAGCATAAAACAAGTTCAATATTCGTCAAGCTGAGTGCAATGTGTGTTATTCCATGCCACATCTCATATATCCCGGAATCTAGCATTGCCCTAAGCATTACAGCGAGGATGCACTGTAATTCGGAAGTACGCTCTGGTGTTGCCCCGGGGGCCGTGCCGCAGAGGTCACTTCAGGTTGCTCGCATTCTACGTGCTTACGTCAGTGAGTGAACATGGCGGCGCCGGTGGCCGCCCGCCGGTGAAACTCCACAGGGCGTCGCACTCTCCGGGACGGAGGTGCCGACAGTTTCTCATCGTCACGAGCGTATCAAGCGGCATCTCTCAGGAGGGATGCAGCAAATAATATTATTGTATGATGATATGTAAAATTAACAATCACCCACCAACCACCGGAATTATATGTTAGTTTTTTCTCTCTCGTCGTTCGCAGACCTGACTTCGCCTCTGCTCATTGTCGCAACACAGGCACCGTTCCCTTCACCTGCGCCAGGCTACACTACGCCCGCAATCCGGAACAGAGGCGGATTCAGGCAACCGCTGAAGAGGAGCTGAAGTAAGCAACAAAGCTCTGACACATTGATGACGAAATAGCAATTCAAATTCAAGGTCTTCATCTGAAGACTGCCGAATAGGGGTTCGGCGATACCCAGCCCAAGATTGGCATGGCTTGTCCACGGAGATGGCAGTGAAGCGCAATCCTAGCAGTCGCCTTCAGGTCAAAGAACTCGGTGAAGAGGTGGACAAGATCACTTGAGAGAATTCCGAGTCATGAAACGCATTGTATCCCATGGTTCTGATGGGAAGCAAATACAAAACAAACACAAGCCAGAACAAAGTGAGACAAAACGAAAGGGTGAAATGACCACAGATGTATCCAGCTGGCAGGGGGCCTGTCCCGCAGTGATGGTTCCCGTAGAAAGAAACTCAAGCACCCAAGAGCGTAGGTACCGAATGCTATAACACCCAGGTTTTGAGAGGAAGTTTCAGAAGCGCTGTCTGATTGGGGAACGTTAACGAAACGTTTAAGAGTGCTTTACAGATCGTGGAACATCTTCCTGGGTGTGGAAATCAAGGTCATGTCTATCGCCATCTGTTTTCAACTACGTGGAAAACCATGCTTTTGTTGTCACGACAACATCAGGCCTGACTGAAGTCGTTCCAGGTCCTGTTCCAGCCAGGGTTCTCTACCGCGCAGTGAACTTATCAGTAACTTATCGGACAACAGTCCCACGAATTAGTAGTGCCAATCTTGTCCATACTGTACCATATAGCACCCGCAAAATTCTACACTGATCATGAGGAACTGGCCCGGCCACACGGAGATCGAATGCTCATGGATGTATCCCTCGCCGGCGGGTGCCATTTGGAAAAGTTAAAAATGTCTATCAGGTTCTGACACATTTTCTGCACATTCAAGCCAACAGGATTCCCAAAAGCACGAAAATAAATAATCTTAGGTCACGCCAAGTCTGCAATATAGAATATTAAAGTACCATGAGTCATATCTCTCCCAGATTACATCACACCAATGATGCTAGAGATCTGTTTTGGTCCCAGGGACGGCGGATTCCAGGGTGCAAGTGGTGCAGTTGCACCACTCGATTTTTTCAAGTGGTGCAAAAGTATCTTTTGCACCACTTGTTTTGGCTTTGTCCAGGAGGCGCCCCCCCAGGCCTCAGCCGGCGCCCCCGGCCGGTCAGAGAAAATCAAGCCTAATTACCGCCTACCTGAAGAGGTAGGATCCTCTGTGAAAAAGACATTTTCATACATGAATGACGCACCTTGACATCAAAACTGCGCCCTGGAAAGCAAAAGGCGCCCCCCGCCTTGAGTAAAGGCGCCCCTCTGGATAGCATAGGCGCCCTTGAAAAGCGTAGGCGCCTCCTGGACAGCTGAGGCGCCTCCGAAGAAGAGAAACGGCGCCCCCTAGATATCACATGCGCCCCCTGGTTAGCACAGGCACCCCTTGACAGCAAAAGGCGCCCCCCGCAGAGAAAAGGCGCCCCCTGGACAACATACGCGCCCTTTGATAAGAAAGGCGCCCCCTGGAGAGATAAGAGAGAAACCCCCCCTCCCGAGAACAACGGCGGCAGGGACGGCGGATTCCGCAGGACAGGGTGTGCAGTTGCACACCTTGAAAAAATGATGGTGTACAATAGTATATTTTTGCACACCTGGTTTTGACCTCGTACGGGAGGCCCTCACGGATTTGGGTGGCACCCCCGGATTTTGCCGGCGCCCCCGGCCGGTCAAGAGAAAATCAGGCACATCGCCTGTCTGAAGGGGTAGTACTCTCTGTGTAAAATAAAATACACTTTCAAATATGAATGGCGCCCCTGACATCAAAGCTGCACCCTGGACAGCAAAAGGTGCCCACCCCCTTGAGTAAAAGCGCCCCTCTGGATAGCAAAGGCGACCTCAAGACAGCAGAGGCGCCCCTGGACAGAAAAGGCACCCCCATTGAGGAGTAACGACGCCCCTGAATAGCATAGGCGCCCTCTGGTTGGCACAGGCACTCCTGTACACTAAGAGGCGCCCCCTCCCCCATAGAGCAAAGGCACCCCTCTGGATATCATAAGCTCCATTTAATAGCAATCGCGCTCCCTGGACAGCAGGGGCGCCCTCTGGATAAGTTAGGCGCCCCCAAAACAGCAAATACGCCCTTTGATACCAAAAAGCGCCCCATGGACAGAACACACCCTGTGGATAGCATAGGCACCCCTGGACGGCAGAGACGCCCCTAAAGAAGAGCAACGGCACCCCGGGATAGCATATGCGCCCCTGGTTAGCACAGGCACCCCTGGACAGCAAAAGGCGGCCCCCGCCCCCTGAGTAAAGGATCCGGGTCTCTGGATAGCATAGGTGCCCCTGGATAGCGCAGGCGCCTCCTGGACAGCAGAGACGCCTCCGAAGAAGATCAACGGCGCCCCTTGATATCATATGCACCCCCTGGTTAGCACAGGCATCCCTGGATAGCAAAAGGCGCCCCCCCCCGAGAGCAAAGGCGCCCCCTCTGGAAAGAATAAGCACCCATGGATAGGAAAGGCGCCCCCTGGAAAGGACAGCAGAACATTTTTTAAGGAAAACTCAGTGGAGGGGGGCGGTGGACATTTTCTTGTGCTGGCCATTATAATGTCTTCGGGGGATCAAACCCCCATTTGGAGAGGGGCGTTAATAAAATTTAGACGTGCTAGTGTTAAAAAATGTCTCCTAATTTTTGTTATTCCATATTTTAAAGATTAGAGATGCTGCCCAGGACTGCGGGTTTTTTCAACGGAAAAAGGCCAAACCGGGTTTGCGAAAAGGCCAAAAGGTTCAAATTGTATTTGCACTAAAAATCTTGTTTTTTATAAATTTCGTCCAAGTTCTTCCCAGTACGGCTGTTGGAGTCTGAGTCTCATTAAAGTCCTTAAGGGACTTGTCACGGAGACCCCGACCCCACCACCCGAACGAGTAACGCCCACAATGAAGGGTTGATTTAGAAGCCAAAGTATAACCTCCCACAAAGCACAGGGATGGCCGCCTCGCTCAGGTCACCCTCTCATCAGTCAGTTGCCAGCCGACCTACGTCGGGCAAACGATTGAGCGCCGGAGCGTCTCAGGGGAACCGATCTCAAGCCTGGACATGCACTGCCACTGCATGCTTCTCAGCAGCGGGCCGGAGCCCGACGCTCTACCAACCGAGCAACCGGGGCGGCCAAATGGCCAAATAAATACCACAAAAGCCATATTTGAGGCTAAAACGAACCCTACCGGGTGTCATAAACCCACAGAAAAAGGACAGAGCACTCTTGTATCACTGCAGTGAACAGTGCACTGTATAAAACTAAATGTTGATAATTTGATATTGACTTGACGATATGTTTTTAGCACACTGCCCATCTCTTAAGAAGGCAGGAGTCCCCTTCCAATCCCGTGTGGCGGCCCAATTATTTTATCCACATAACTAAACAATTTGTTAGCATCATCAATTATCTTGGCCGCACCACTCCCCGCTAACATTTGATATCTTCCTGCTTTTTCTGTGAATTGTTTGTTCTTGAACAGTGACGGATCCATAGGCAGATCCAGGATTGCCAATCGGAGGGGAGCACCCTCCCGAGGGGCGCAGCCGGAGCAGGGGGCGCCACTTTTGACCGGAAAAACCTACCAGGTGGGCGTAAAATCCTATCGGTGAGCACCGATTTTCGCACCCTGGGGGAGAGTGGGAAGCGCCACTTCAGGCGAGTGCCATCGACCTTTCAGGGGGCGCCGTGACCATTTCAGGGGGCGCCGAGGATCGATCGGGGGCTGCATCTGCCCCTCCCCTTTGCCCCCTGGATCCGCGTATGGGCGGATCTAGAATTTTAGTAAGGTGGGGGGGAACGCAGAGCCTCAAAGTGGGCACTTTACCATCAACTTTTCACCCAAAGGGCGCCTATGGTATTCGGTTTTCGGTTGCCGTCATTTTGGTGGATCGTATTTTTAACAACGTCCTATCCCACCCTCTCCCAGCCATAACAGTTTGTACCAGCCAAGCAAGATGCCTATTTGGCGTGATATTTGAAACAATGAATTGCTAAACAGTTTAGTCCACACTTTTTCGGCACCTCTTGAAAAATCTGTAACTGCCACTAGGTCATGGAGAAATTCAAGACACTTAGGAAGATGCAACAGCTGAACATAAAGGTATATATCTGAGGATTTTTCTATTAGTGAAGAGGGGTTAAGTTTATTTTAATATCAAATATGATAAGCATCATTTTGCCTTTCCACGTGGCCAAGATTCGTAAGATAATGGTGAGAGGACATTGAAAATAATCGCAGTGAGTGTGAACCTGGCCTGTGCGCTGTCCAAGAAAATTATCTCAGCGGAAAAGCTTTTAAGTTGTAGGAAACACAAACCGGACTTTAACCCACATTATTATTTGCTCCTAAAAAATAATGTTTGAACCAGATGGCAGACTCAAGGAGATATAAGGGAAGTTGAAACGTTAAGATAAACACAGAATGAAGTATGTGGGCATTTTCCATCGACCTTTATCTATATTCTTCAATTCATCAGCATGGGAGAATTGCTCTTGTGCGTGAAATTTCGGAGGTGTTAAGAGAATTTCGGTAGCCATGTGATTGAATGCTGAAATAGATCACGCCATAGGCATGTGTGATTTGTGACATAAATGGGCCCTACTAGAATAAAAAGAAAACAGTTTCAACGTGTCCAAGTACTGTCTTGATAAATTGATAACTTTTTTTCATTTATTGGCTGTAATTTGCGCGTTTAATGATCATGTGCAGTGTTCAGATCGAAGTGAAAAGACCATTCAGATTGATAAAACGAGTATATTTTGTCACTGACCATCCACTTATACCATCAACCATCGCCTTCAGGTCAAGTTCAGGACTCATTTAAGAGAAGAGGTGAGCGTGCACTGTGCATGCCCAAATCGAGACACAGCCGCCCTCCCGATGGACAGACCGCGCAGAAATACGTCCTCGTCGCGTTTGATTTCGCGCACGCGTACGACGTAGTGGACCACCACCTGCTACGCGTTCGCCTGCTGTAGATGGGGCTGTCAAATTGCACGGTGGCCTGGATTTGGCAGTGACTCCGGGACCGAAGAGTCCAGGTGGAACTAAATGGTGTGCTTTCCAGTGATCGCATTTTCCGAACTGGCCTGCCGTAAGGAAGTGTCTTATCGCCAGTTTTATTTTGTATGGGCGGCTCGGCTGGTAGACGCACTCTGCGCGGTTCCCGGATGCTCCCCTACATGTACGCCGATGATACGGCGGCTCTCTGCACGGGCAACAACATCCAAGTCGCCAAGGACCGGGCGCAATAAAGCTGCTGCTGGCACCCTCATGAAGTGGACCCGACAGCACAAAATGGTGGTATCAGGAGCCAAGATCCAAGTACTGGTGATGTCCCAGTGGGCCAGAGACGCCGATCCCTTCAATTTTAAGGTCGACGGGAAGTCTGTCACTGCTGGAGACACCCTACAGCTACTTGGCGTCACCATCGATCGGCTCCTCCATTTCGGTCCACACTGTAAGAGACTGTGGGAGAAGGTCCACCCCCGCATCTCCCACCTACGTCAACTGTCCGGCTGCAACTGGGGGCTGCACGAACAGCACCTCCGAACCGTCGCTACTGGCTACGTGAGGAGGAGCGATGGAGTAAGCGGCCGCAGCGTGGCTCCACGCCACACCGCCATTTCATGTCGAGCTGCTGGAACGCAAAATGAGAGCGTCGGCGCGTATCATCACAGGATGCACCCACTCCACTCCCAGCCGAGTTAAGACTCCCTGCGTAGCGGCCAGAAGGAGGGTACTCGCGACCCGACTGCTGGTGAAATTCCATACCCTGCCGCCTGAAGACCCTCTGTGAAGACGTGCGGAGGCGACAGCGCCCTCTCGACTCTCCTCGGTGACCGGGTGGCGGCAGGTGGGCAAAGACATGTGGGATCAAGCAGGCATCTCCCTCCCCATCGAGTCTTTCCTTCCTCGACGTCTTCCACTGTGGGTATCAGGAGAGTGAGTCACATTTCAACTAGACGTGGGCCCACACATCAGGAGCGCCACCTGTCCGGAAAAAGCGAGTAGCTCTCCCCCACCTCGCTTCCCTGACTCAATGTGCCACATGGGTGTGGACCGACGGGTCAGTGCACGGAGGGGTCACGAGCGGGGAGCTGGGCCTTCATCGAGTCACCAGACAGAGCCCAGCATGAGCTCAGGCGACCAGCAGGCTCGCTCTGCTCGAGTTTTCAGGCTGAGATGGTAGCCATCCAAACTGCCTGTGTCTTCCTACTGGACTAATCAGTGCACACAGAAGATCCAGTCATCTTCAGCATGGCCTGCCAAGGTGACGACGCATTATAGAAATAAAATGGCTTCAATGTCTGCAGATAAGACAGCGAATCGGTAAAAATCGCAAACTTCCTCACCATCAGCTTAGACACCTGGTCCAAACAGCAAAAAAATGGAGTACAGCTCTGAAGTAAAAATGGATCCTTCGTAAGGCAAACTAGAAAACTTCTCAACATCGTCACTAACAAATGCACGCCCTGTGCCATTGTCACTTTCTTTTGCAACCGTCTATATAGAAACAGACATGGTTTTCGAACGGCTCCGCAAGCAAGTTCATAAATTACTGGCGCGTCGGTTCAGGAGGCAAATTTTTGCTTTGTTGGCGTAGGTTGTGTTCGAGTGAACTGTCGAGATGAGCTATGGTTCAATAACAGCTGCTTCATGTGGTTCGACGAGATTGCTGTCGATACCAGCCTGTGCCAGCCAGGCACAGACTGTCACTCCCTGGTGACGGGCTGCAAAACGCGAGCCACTGTCTATCTGACTGAGGTAGGCGTCGCCAAAAAAATGTGTGGGTATGTGGGGCGTGTTGGTGACTTATTTTAAAGGGAACGTGGCACCTTGGTAAAATCCTGGAATTTTGTGTAATTAGGCGTACTTTTAGCCGAAAATAATGAAACCACTCATGATTTCTCTGAAAAATGTACAACAAGCTCAATGCTTTTACTTTTAAAAATACTCCTCTAGAAAAATGAATAAATATCTGCCTCTGGATGATGTCATGATCTGGCAACCACTACCATACTCGAAACGCTTCAAGGGCTTCGATTGGCTGATGCTCATCGTGATGTCAGCATATGTCGTCACACCAGCAGCTCACAACAATGGCCGCCTGGCGAGAGGTACATGAGAGGTACATTTCGGGTAGGTTTTAGTTTTTTCTACGGAAAAACGAGTTCCAAGACAAATTATATATAGAGCACCTGGTTTTCCGATTTGCTTTACAACTTAGCTATCTCAGTTAAAATCACGTTCTAAAGGTGCCACATTCCTTTTAATGGCTTAATGCAAAGCGAGTATCTTACTGCGCATTTGTAGCGGTATTTCACTAATTTCCACTAGCATGCTTATTATGGGTGAAGCTTGGAACGCTCCTGTTACTATTCTGATAGCGAGATGACGGACATATCGATAATCTTTTTCGCTGACTAAGGAGTGGCCTCATACGCAACCCCGGTCTGCGACCTGAGATAACCCCCCACCGGCGCAGGAGAGCCGCATGACAATGTGCTGAAATCAACCATATTTCATTCTCAATGTATCTCTTCATAAGCCTGTAGGTCAGTGCCATCATTCTTTTCTTTGAAATAAATAGTAAATATCCCGCAGTCAACCCCGGATTCGACCCGCGCACCCCTCATCACGAGACAGGACCTCTAACCACTAGACCACTGCGCCACACTGTACCGACTCCCACTAACCCTACACCTGTGACCCGTCAGGAGGTCACTGGCCGGTATCACGCAATCAAAACGATGCCGTGATCGTGGCGCCGGGTGTTGTGTTCGTACAGAAAAGGCATGGTATAAAGCTGCTTCTAGAAGACGAACCAAACATTAGATTCGCCTAGAATTACTTGTACCGGCAACCCAGGACCCTAAGCTAGCTTTATGCCAAATTGCATCTACTTCCATTCATTTTGAGGACTTGAAACCATGGTGAGAAGCAAACATGTTCCGAGAAATTTAGCTCCTTGAAATACCCTTTCGGACGAATTACTCGAAAGCCGTTGGAGATAAGTGGGTAGTGTAAATGAATTGAATGACTGCAATTAATTTTCCTATTCAGCCATGTCAATTCTGAGCTTGTGAATGGCATGTGCTCTGAACCGAAAAGATGCAAATAAAAGGTTTTCTACTAAAATTATATTTACACATACAAGACAATGAATTTTATTATCACGATATCCATCTCCAAATATTATCAGGCGGAAGCAATGTTCTTTCATTATTTGAAATGAAAAGTCAAATCGGCGCATTAGATCGCGAGAGATTAAGATTTAAATGAAATGAGCAAAAATGTAGTCCTGCAAAATGGCAAAAACTAGGTCAGAATTTCACGTTTTCCACTGGAAACTATGCCTAAGCACAAGAAAATTGACGTAGCTGCCTCGACGCGGCTGTCTTTAAACTAACTGAAGCGTGCCTTCTGACATTTCGAGCTTACAAGTCGGCTGTCAAATTTCAATATCTTTTTTGCTTGTACTAGAAATACTGCGTTTTGGCGTAATAAATATTGTCGGACCAGTTCGAACTTTTTTTCTTAGGTGGCCTTGTTGCTTATTCAAAAGGAGGCAAATTTCAAGTTCGTCGCTTAAGAAATAAAAATGATAAAATGCAAAATTGAAAACATTTGTTCCAAAATTTCTCAAAAAACTATTTTGAATTTAAATTCGGTGGCCTTTGTTTGGGCGTCTAGCGTAAAAGGGCAATCACCCTACATAATTGCAGAGCCCTGGTATCAACTGTCAGAACCGCCAAACGGCCAGAATAGAGCCTCTTGAGAAATCTCAATCCGCTTCGCTCCATGGATTTCGTCATGCGGCTCTGACACAGCCGTACTCGATCTTCGGACGAATAAGTGATCTATACAGCATAAGAAGCTTATAACGTAGCGTATAACAATGAGCGTATAACGTGCGCATAACGTATATATAGGCGATAAGCGTATAACGTGTATAGCATGAGAAACATTTCTCTATCTGCACGGTATCTCATCCTCGTCAACACCTTCAGTATTTTCAGCGTATCGAAACATTTTTTTGCGGAAATCCTTCAGGTGTGGCACATATGAAAGCTTATCGAGTGTGAGCCTGATAAATCTGGTTTCTGCTACAACGTCGCTCGGATTTCTGCGAATTTACAAAATCGGGTATTCAGTCTCAATGTCTATTATAAAAGTGCATGCACTATGTCTTTGAACTTGAAAATTTCAGTCCATTGCGTGTGATCCATTGCTGCAATATGTCAAGGCCAAGCTGCAGCCGCCTCTGCGCAGCTGCTGTAGTAGACACTGTCACACATATTGTGAAGTCTTCAACGAAAAACACGTGACGTATGTTTGCGGGAAGTGTCTGCAATATCATTGGTCATAACTGCAAACAAGGCTATGAATATCGCAGAATCCTGGGCTATGCTACTCTGTTGCTGATGCCAATCCGATACGACTGAGTTTGCGCGAAATCTAAAATACCTATTTTTCGGAATATTAGAAATAAACCACCCCAAGTGGCCTCGCACGCCGAGTCCAAAGAGTTTCTGCAGAACGCGATTGGATAGCAAAGGCGCCCCCAAGAGATGATGGCGCCCCCTGGGGAGGAAGGCGCCCCCTCCAGAAAATCTTGCACCACTTCTCGAAAATGGAATCCGCCGTCTCTGTTTGGTCCAATCGTGATCCTTATAAATTTCCGACACAATTTTCACGAAATCGTGGTGTGGGATAAAATCACGGCCTCTAAACTAGGAGAAATCCCCTCATATTTAACATCACCTCAAAAGTCACGCAAAGAGCCTGTGGGCCAGAGCCCAGGCACTTCCAGTGACCTTCGTTGGCCAAAGGTCGCGGAAGACCACGAAGGACGCAGCGACAGGCCTTCGTGGTGTATGTTTGTGAAATACTCGGTTTGTTTGAACTTGTTCGGGCCATGCGTGTGCCACGATTGTCGAACCAAATATTCCGCGGGTTTCAACGGCATTAGCCATGTCATCAGAGCTTTCAAATCTTCTGGTATCTTAAGTGCAGCCTACAAACGATGGCTTAAGATTGGATGCTGTGACTTGAGTGCCAGTTGACGATTGGATGCCAAAGCAAAAGACACTGTGTTGTTATCTCGTATTTGACATAAGCCACATTGTCATAACTCACAAAATGACCACGACAGCCGAGCCGACCTTAAGCCTTTATTCTTCTCCCGTCCTAATTCAAAGGTATCTTCATAAAACATTCTCCTTGCCCACCTTAGGTCAGTACTCAACCAAACGATAGTGCACTAAAAGCAAAGATAACTAATTTGTCAACCATGCATTAAGAAGTAAGGATAAATATCCGAAACACATCTTAAAGATATAAGACGATCAGAGAAGTTCTGTCCGAAAGAACAAACTCCCCACGCAGACTCGGAACAAAACTACCACACACACTTCGCTGGATCCCGTGTGTATCCCCATTACCATCGATAACGATTTTTGGTTGCTGCGTGCAAGCCGGTACAAGCATTTACGTCGGCTGAGTCAGGCGGCCAACAGTACAGTTATCAGTCTGTTGCATCCGGGCAGACAAGGCCAGACAGACACAGAGCCATCGCCCGCCAGTGACTCACGCACGCGCACTGTCACCAGCCACCACTTCCTCCTCAGGAGTTCAACACAAAACTTCGGTTCCTATATGGGTGCAGGTTCCAGGCTGGAAGTTCCAGCACCTATATTTCCCTCTACATTGCAGCGAGGTCTTAAGAGGATGATAATTGATTAATTCATAATTATTAATTAATAGTTATTAATTAATTCATCGTTCACAGCATGGGGTGTGGGTTGAAGCAAGGCGGCACCTCAACTAGAAACGTGCGAGCCACATGCCGAGACTATACTCGAGTTAAGGACAGGCCTCAATACCTGGTTACGTCAGTAGGTCTCACAATCAGTAGGTTTACTGATTCATTTTCCATCTGAATACGTTAAGTTCAGGAGCATCCTACCCATCTGCCTCAAACCACACCATGTGCAATACAGATGCTGAGCAGGCTGACGCAACGCCTGCTTAGATAACGCCAACTCACGTGACTCACGAACCATACCTGCGCCTTACAACATCCCAAACTAGATTCTTCACGGTAGCTTTCGTTCAAGTAGAGGTGACGCCAGCCACAGTGATTCTAATGCCTGGTGACCTTCTTTACGGGGCTGCAGACTGTTGCAACCGCTGCTTCAACTACAAACAAACATACAGGTTTCTTTATTGAACCAGCCTGTTGCTCATAGACAGATGTGGGGAGCACTTCGGTTAGGGAGCGCCGCTTGGTTCCAGAGAGTGCGCCATTTGAACCACGGGCGCCGATTCTTAAGGTGTCACAAATCACAGGGGGTCAATACTTGCATATTGGGGAAAGCGATGTCTTAAGGGGGCGTCATCTTACCCACCCCCTCGCCTGGATCCGCCCATACTGTTGCTAACCCCAGGTGATAACTAAGGCTTGTGGGGAATGCAACAGTGCCGAATTAGAGATGACCGCGTTATCTACAGCTTATTGGTTTTGCGTGCCTTACATATTAAAGCTGAGTTTATCTCCCACATTTGATGAAACTGGTTGCTCATTTACAATGCCGACTGACACGTCACTTGTGAGATTTTAGATGTAATTCACCCACAACAATGACCAGTAACACAGAAGGGCTGATATTTTCTGTCATTATAGTGTATCGCTAGTACCTATAAGTATACTTCTAAGGCGTCATTTTTTTAGTTAGATAATTTTCCTTTCGCATTAGATACTTCATATCATTTATAATTTTGTCGTTTAAAAATCCTCACGAAAACCAGCCAAGTTTCTCGTTCCATTCTTTTCAGGTGACTTTTAAATGGTTGTCGTGATTAGTATGAAGTGATTGAAAATTATGGAAGGAGACGGTAAGGAGCCCACACATCTATCAAAGACCCCCCACAAAATAACTTCTCGGTGAATTTGGCAAATATCGAGTACAAAACATTCTTTTACACGTATTGATAAATATTTATAATTAGTTAAAAATGTGTTTAAAATCGAAAAATCCAAAATTATTTGTGCCACATAGGTAGAAGGTGGTAGATTATAGTAGATTAGAAGATACCTACTCAGGAACACCTTCATATGCGGTGCCACCCCGATCAAAGTTTCATCAATTGCGTGTGAAAGAGCCAGTCACCATTGTGGTATGTTTTTGCACTGATTCAGTCTCCACTCACAGTTACCACGCAGAAATATGGGACAGCAGCGTAACATCACGTAACAACACGATCACCAGAAGACGACCAAGCCTGCGACGCATATGTGTGTCATGGACCCCAGCTCAAGGTCAGAGACCCCGCTGTCACTGCATGATCTGAAGCCACAGCAGCAGCTTCAAGATGGACCATCAAGAGACGAAAAAGGCAAATCGCCGAAAATCGGGATTGTTTTTAAAAGAGAGCCAACCTTCCTCCCGGATTGGAGGAAGATACCTGTTTGCCCCCTCCCGGGTGGCTCCTGGAAACGCGCCTGTCCTGATATGCGACATGAACGTGAACTTTGCACTGCTGCAACAGTGGAAAACGCCATCACGAGTCGCCCCCGCCCAGCTTGAACAAGCACGAATCTTCCACGAAAGTTGTACGAGTGTCAACTGTCCAAAGTACTTTGAAAGACCGAGGTTACCTAATCAGAGTTCATCGCATCATTATTGAAAGCCCTATAGGGTGGCAATCTTGGGCGATATCTCGTAAAAGCTTAAGCGGACTAAGATTACTCTTGGTGGCATGATTACTAAGATTATTCTTGATGACACAAATACCGCAGTCCTACACTAATACATCAAAACTGAAAGAAAACAATGACTCATTCTGCAGCCATTTACTGTGAGGATATTACTCAGTGTTCATTCTTGATCTTATTCAAGTGGAAATGGTACCTCAGCTCAATATTTTTAAACGTATGTCTGACTGTATATTATTTTTCATATTTAGAAGTCATCTTCATCATGAAGTTCTAGCACTATAGAAAAGGTATGAACCGCAAATCTCCCATTACTGCGCAGTTTTTACTCAACCTGACGTCAATCTTAAACCGAGCAGCTGCCATATAAGTCCGTCCTGCTCTTGTAACTGGAAATGCGGCTTTGGCCACCGGCCTTCAACAAACCAGCCCAGATGACGAGGATGTGACTACCTGCTCTCTTCTGGAGACTTGTCCAAATATGACGGCCCTTCGTCACTGGACGCCTGGCGACCGGCTCTGACTCATCTGCCCTGCCGGGTACCCCCCACCCCCCTCCGTCCGAGGTTGCAGCCAGCAGCGACGCCAGGGATCACGAGGAATAGGGTAGATGACGAATTGAATAGCCTGTAAATGAGTGCATTATGTTCAGAAATAGTTCCAAACATTCGGGAAGATATGGTTCTGAGCGGGTCTGCGGCTGTTAGTCGCTGCCCTCTCCTCTGCCGCCCAGGCTTGCAACTGTGCAGTTGCACGGTGCAGGCGGGCTCCGGGAGCGCTGGGTGACGCGCGGGGGCGTGGGCTTGGCCATAACGGTTCCACGATTCGGTGAGCTGAATTTCCAGCCATCGGGTCATCCGCTGAGGGGATTTCATGCTAGTAGATCTGCCTCTTGACTGTGTCCCGGCAGTTGGGCGATCCATGGTTTTTCTACGTGCAGATGGTTTAGTTTCATAACAAACAGCATTGCGTTGACTTATCTGCTATATCTTTTGCAATACCTGTTATGACAATTCACCCACGCACCGGGGATGCATTTAGCATATTCGGACCACGCATCAATGACGATGGACCAAAACATTGGGGACGCCCCCGGCGGCCAACAGCACGTCCCCCGCTTCGCCATGAGACACCAATAATGCCCGGAACAGCACTTTCTCGTTTCTGCAAGTTCAAGAGTATAACAGTGCAAATTTAGAGATTTATAAATACAACCTTTATTACAATCTTGCATAGGTGGGTCCAGGACTTTCGATACGGTGTACCACTTGGGCAGGGCTATAATCTGGAGAAGAGGGGCGACAATTTTGTGTGACGCAAACTATCGGAATTGTTGAGAGGTACCAAAAACGTGGATTTTTAAAACGATTGCGGGTACCTATATTTGAAATAACATCAATAGTCAGCATATTAAGACGATAGATAATACGAATCGTGTTTAGCTTTCTCTCAGGCCTGCTGTACTGTATAAAACCAATTTAAAGTCCTGAAACTGAAGGTTTAGCCAATTTGAACGACTTTTCAACATTAATTCTATGTTTCATAGAGAGATATAAATCAACACCCCTGAAAAGTAGCAAATCTTATCGCAATCTCATCGCTGACACTCGCATCTCTGGGGACGGGTGGGGGACGGGTGGGGAGGGGAGAAAGCGACGTTTCAGAGGGACACCGATCGCGTTCCCTGTGGGCTCCAAGGTCATTTCAGGTACTCGATCAACGAGGGGACATCTGGCCCTTTTGCCCCTAAAATCACCTATGCGGTCTTAGTGTGATTGCTTTATGGTACTCGAACAAGAGGTGAGGACTAAGATTGCTAGACGTGAGGAAAATACCAGCTCTACCGCTTAATCATCATTTGATGATCTTCGACTTACTCATTCAGAGTTTTGGGGTCGGAGCTTCGTTCTGTATTTACAGAGCTTTGTCAGCGAATCGGAATAGGTGGTGCAAATACAGAACGAAAGCCCGACCCCAAAACTCTTTCTGAGTACGTCTGAACGATCATATACGAACATCCGAACTCCACACAATGTCTTTTCAATAATTACCCTTTTATGCTGAGATAAGTATTTCCAATGAAATTCCATAAATTCATGATGTCCCGCGCAGGCCCCGTCCTTCCTCAGATCGCGACGCTGGACAGCGGCGGTACAGCCGAGTCGGCAGTGGGTGGCGCTGCCCCGGCCCGACGTGTCGGCGCCACGCTGGCAGACTTTCTATCCAGTCTCACCCATTTACCCACTTCGCAGCGGTGCACCGGCACTAGAGGTGCACAACTCGCCAGCAGCTCCACCGCACCGGCAGAGATGCAAATCTGGGATGCGGGTTCGAAACCAATTTCGACCTGCAGTGTTATCTGGTTGCTTACATAATGTCCAGTCGGTGTGTTTCACTGGTGTCCGCTCTTTTTCAGCCTCCCCCTGGTCTCGTGCCGCGCGGGAACCGGTTGAGCTGACGATGCTACTACCACCTGCGCCAGTAGTTACATCCTTTGTCTCCTTCATCGAACGCGAAGCACGTAAATAAAGCCTTTACGGGCGCTCTCAGACCCGATACACATCAGAAGTGAAGCGTTTGACACAGTAGCAATTTGCATGACGTGGGCAACTAACCGCTATTTTACTGGTCACCTTCAATTAACACGTTCTGATTTGCCATCGAGTAGCGGTTGGTGATGTTGCCAGGCGCCACCAGGGGTCACCGACCCCACGATCAGGCCATAGCGAGTAGGCGCACGTGACCGCGGAGTACGCCTGAGGGCAGCCAAGTCAGAAGCTGGAGCCAGCGGGGTGTGACGTCACTGCGGCGAGGAGGCCGGCCGGGCAGCAGGTAAAGCGGACAACAATGGGTGTGTTCCCGCGCCTCCTCCAATTCCTCGCAGAGAAGTAGAATGCTCTGCTTTGGCTTTCTATTGAGCAGTAGCACAGGCGTCCAAACAGAAGCCTGGTCTCCAACTCCTGAGCAGTAGCCTGGTCCCCAACTCTTCACTTTAAAATTGCCCGACTTCAGAGTCAAATTGGAACAAAATCGTCACCTTGTGTAACCAATCAGTGCAGAAGGCAGCAATGAGCCCCAATCCGATAAGTTTTTGGTTTTGGAGGGGACAGGTTCTAGTCAGCAGCATGTTGAACGTTGACTGCCCCCTCACTTTTTGCCGGTGGCGACGCTTATGAGCACCGGAATCAGGATTTAAGCAGTTTTTGGGGGAGCTTGAAGCATGTGGCGGAGGAACTGAAACAGACCATTTCTTTCGCGGTGTTGGGAAAAGTCCTGTTCCGGCGTTCTCCACCTGCCTTGAAGTCTTCACATCCACGAACCCGAAGACAGTTGTCTCGGGACATTGTCAGAAAATTATCATTAATGTGTATTAGACGCGAATCCAGGGGGGGGCAAAGGCATTTGTCCGCAATCTCCACCCCATTTTCGCCTATTTTATTCAAACAGGATGTTTTATATTTTCGGCTTATTGCCCCTCTCAGTGGCGGATCCAGGGGGGGTAAAAATGGCATTTGCCCCCAAACGGAAAAGCTCGGGGCAAAACTATGTTTTTCCCCCCAAAGCGATCGACCTCCTTTTTCCCAGACTCCTTTTTAGTTTATAAGCAAGATTTTGGTGCTTCAGCTCTCAACTTCAAACAGAACCAGTTGAGTTCAGCGTAAATATTTGGGGCTTGGATACGAAAAAAGTATCTGGAACCCATATTTTTCACCCTGTAACGTTTTTTTGCTTTTTGGCCTCGAATACCCAAATTTTACCGGCAAGCCATATTTTAGCGCAATTTCACACTGCGTGACGTTTTTTTATTTTGCTTTTCGACTTTGGTTTGCCCCTCCCCAACCGAACGGCTAGATCCGCCACTGCCCCCTCTCCCAACCGTCGGCCTAGACCCGACACTGTTCTGTGCTAACGTTCTTATCCCGTCGATACACTCTTACCACTCTTGCCCCTCCGATACATCATTATCCCGCCGATACAGACCTTGGAAGACATGAAGGTCGAAATTTAAGGTAAGGGGAGACCGGGGCTGGTTGAATCATTCTTCACGTTTCCCTCCTTAGGTAATAACCCACAAGATCTATCGAAAATTTGATACCACCATTCAAAATATAGTTGTTTTCCCCACCAAATGACGGTTAATCTTTTCCCAAAAAAAATACATTTTACCACAATACACTTTTGAAATCAGCTCTGCACCTGATGCAAACTGCCCCCATGCTGGGGTAAGTTGCATCAGTCCCCGGGGCAGCTTGCATCGTGAGGAATTAGTGCACAGAAACACAATACAACGTCAGATTCGCTTTATTGGTAGGCACGTTTCCCATTGAGCGGAGGCACGTTTCCTTGGTAGGCACGTTTCCCATCGGATATCCTTCCGAGCTTACCTACTCAGAGTCAGAGTCACATTGGTGACAGATATAGCACCTGCCTCTCGAACGTGACGCGCTCCTCCTCCACTTTCGACGCCCATGCCAATAATTATTTCAATAATACATCCTTATGACTATTCAATTTTCCCATAAACAAAACTAAGCGCCGGGGTAGGCTGCAACAATGTTTCAACCTGCCCCGCGAAAAATGATTCGTCTTGCCCCGTCCCTGCCCTGAATCAATCGTGGCGCCAAATATTGCACAAGCCAAGAGGTCCCGCCAAAAGTCTTTGCCTCAATTGAAGACTGGAGAAACACGCTTTAACCTGCCAGGCTTATGACCAGCGTGCATGTTATCTTGTACTTCATTTAAAACGTAATGTAACAGACTAAAAAAATACTTTCACCCTAAAAAAATGTGTTTTTGTCTCCTCACCTGGTATCGGCCGACCGCCTTCGATGGTTTCTTCACCGGAAAGACATTGCGCGTGCGCGGTTCTAGTGGGCCCGCTTAAACTGTTATCTAGTGAATATTTTTTTAGTTACAGCCCCTGATGCATTCAAACCCGTGATGCAACCAGCCCCGGTCTCCCCTAAGGTGTGGATGAGGACGGTAGGCCAGATATAAATATGTCTAAAACTGACCGAAGCATTGCCCCGTTAATAACAGCAAAACGCGAATAATTTTGAGCTCTGTATAGATGGGTGCCCAACGCTTGAATAAAACCACATATTTGGTCCACCGGAGCAAGGAATAGGAATTTGTCAACAATGAGCCGCAAGAGCTTGGTCCTCTTCGTGCCAAAACACTGATGACCATAAACCTCGCGCAACGCTTATTTCAATTGAAAACCGGCCTCACGTGTTGTTCTTTAACTCAGTCGTGAGTAGTCTTGAGAGTAAATAAGGCGATACGAATAAACCAAGATTTGGGGCTAACCACACACCCAATGCAGAGTCGTTGCGACATTGCCAACTATTACCGCAGCGAGCAGAATTGCAGCGATACGGGAATCGGGTTAGCTGATACGGAAATCGAACTGACCCACATACTAAACCACACACTAAATTTAAGCATCCTGATTTCTTTCCCTTGGATCACTCAGTCCAAGAGAATAGACCAAAAGGAGGAAGGTGCTCCAAATGAGAGGGGGGCAGCCCCCCGAAAGAGCGCGGGTTATCAGCGGCGTAGCTGGCCGGTGAGTTTCACCCGCTGCGGTTCATCCGGCATTGAGTCAGAGTGCAGACAGGACACGGAACAAAGACAGAGCGGGTGTGCGATTGAGTCACCGCCGCAGTACTTCCGGGAGTGCGCCGTCGCCAGAGGTCCGGACTGGCTGGCACCACTGGCGGACGCAGGAGCGTCGTTGGGGGGGTAACTCGATAAAAATCGGGAAGTGTTTTTTTTTTAAGAAAATCGGCCAAAATTTGGAAATTTTTGGGGATGGCCCCATGCCACCCCCCTCCTCTGCGTCCGCCAGTGGCTGGTACTGGTTCCGAAATCGGCGCAGCACGCGGTACTGTTTGCAGCCGGCATGATTTTCAGCCCAGCAGTGCCAGTAGAGAGATTTTACTACCAGACCAGTAGCAGGCTTAGCAGGTGCTTGCTAACCAGGCTTTGGATGAGGCATGGCCGACGGGGCCACGATCCCCCTATCAAATGTTGTCAGTTTAGCCAAGTGGAAGAGCTTGAACTTGAAGAACGAGGTTTAGAAGTGCAAAACACAGACACCTAGTGAGGTGGGTATCCTGCAGCCTATCCGGTTTTGGTCCGCAAACTCCACGCAATTACAAGCTTTTAATCTTTTGCCAATCGCTTGCAGAGGGCAGGGAGGCTAACGATGTCTATCAAGGTCAGGTTTGTACAGTCAGAAGTGCTGTCGGTGTCTGGGCGATCAGGAGGAGCCGGATTTTTTTAATTATTGGGGGTGCGCAAATTTGGAACAATTTCAATGCCTAGCTACCAAATCAAAGGGATTGTATATCATAGCGTGTGTTTTAGCCTTCCCACAGACCTGCTTAAGTCCAGAAAAACTATATAAAGAACTCAAAATGAGGAGCACACAAAGTCAAAGAGTATTTCAACACTTCTTTGGGAACTTCATTGAGGATGCAAACCCCCAAAGAGACATGCTTATTTACGTGGATCGGGGCAAACATTGTCCCAAAACAGAAAACTGGGGCAAAATGTCCCCCCCCCCAAAGCGATCGACTTCCCACTCCTTTAGTTAAAAGCAAGGTTTGGTGCCGACTCCAATTCAAGTCAAATATTGGGTCTGGATAGGAAAAAGATCGAGTCAATATTCATATTTCACCCCTACGTTTTGCTTTTCCAATACTCAAAATTCAAAATAACCAGCAAGTATATAACGCAGCTTTCCCACGTGACGTTTTTGCTTTCGACTTTTGTTTGCCCCTCCCAAACCGACCGGCAGATCTGCCTCGCTTATTTAATCCTGACGACCATGCACAACGCACAGGTCCATTCACGAATCGACGTGTGAGCTGTGCCCCTCGTTTGACGTCATCAAACGATGCTGCACCGTCATAATCTTTCCGATTGGTTTTATTATTATTTCTTCAAGCGCTAATGACAGAGTAGGTATGCAAATCATCAGCTGAATTAAACTAATAGAAGAGGGCTTGATGCTTGCGAGTAAATGGAGCCTCGCCATTTCCCTAATACTGGTGAAACAAGCCAGGTGGAAGTGATTGCCGCGGCACAGAACCGACACAGGCACTTTTGATAATTCATCATTAATTAATACATTTATTGCTTATCAATCAATACATTTATTACTTCAAAGTCTTATTGATTTATTTATTACTACTGATGAGCAACAGATTATCATGAGTCACCCAATTATAGCTCATTTCGTTTCGTTACATTGTCGAACATACAAGTACATACATAACACGAGATATGCTTAACTCGTTCAGCTGTTTAGCATACTTTTTCTTGGGATTTAAAAACAAAAGGAGAAACGTGAAAGAGTTCAGATTGAGGCTGGGAGTAAACAAATATGTTTGTGTTTGTCGCAGCTCGGCAAAACAACCCGCGTTTTACTGTTTCAACCCTTGCAAATTGGATGTGAAACAAATGATTTGCCGATGCTTTCGTATTCCGAGCTGGGATAAGTAATGGGAAGCATCCGAGTAGATAGGCGCAGTCAAAATTTCCAATTAAAATTTTAGGACGAATATAATATCGTATTTGACGCGTCTACTGGCCAGGCTCCATACCTTGAAGTGAGCAAGAAGGTCAGAATAGGACAGATATTCTGAAGGCCCAGAGGAGTATGCGTGCGAGGCTAGCCAGATGCGAAACTTTGTTGATTTTTTTTTAGTCTTTCTAGTTGAGGTTTTGAGGCATCCCTCCAAATGACGCATCCTTATTGGGCGATCCCAAGTGTATTGGAGGTACGGTTGGCCGAAATTTAACAACTTTAAGATGGAATATGATCATAACTGGTCAGTTTTTACCTAATATGGCGATACGTACGATCCTTCCAACTGAAACATTCTGTCAGAGTGGCTGTAGCCACCATACCAAGCGTGAGTTTGCGCAGAAGCGATTCCAGCTTGACAAATTTCTATGCGACAGGTATCGTTTCGTCTGTCGCAGTCGTCATTGTCACAGGATGATCCCCTCAAAGCCCCTGATCACGCCTGATCTCGTTACTACTCCGCCAACGATACCTATTCTCACATTCCAGGCGGCCTTGGCATTGTGGAACGCATGATTCAGTCCGATCGACCTTCGGCGTATTCAACAGCCGGAAATTTACGCCGCAACACAATCCCCGTGTCTACATCGCTAACGACACCCTCGCCAGAGCATCCCGTATCGACCAAGCCGGGGGAAGGGAGGGGAACACCGTCCCCACCGACGCGCATCCACCATTGATGGTCCGATACCAGAGGTGAAAACTAACCGCTCTGATTTCCCGCCAAAATGTGCTGGATTTTGGGCAAAGGGGCGGGCTCGATACAGAAAAACGATAGATCCTGACAATGGATCGAATACCAGCAAAGATGAGTTGAGAGGCTGATGAGTATGCCGTCCGATGGGCTCTAGTATTGGCCGCGGTTGGCACCTCTACTCGGCAGCCCACGCGCGGAGGCAGACAGGGACGGGCAGTGACGTCACACACCGGTTCCGGATCGATCCTGTTGGTGGGGGGGGGATGGGGAGCAGATGTCTGGCGTCCACCGGCATAGACGAAGGCGAGCCCAGGGCACACAGTTGGGGAGAGCAACGGGATAATTCTGATGAAGAGACAAGTGCAAATAATGTACATATCAGGCAGCTTGGAAAATTTGAGATCTGTACTTTTCTCACTTCGGCCCTACCGAAGACAAAACCCTGGCTGGGTGCCTGAGACCAGGCGAGAGTTCGCGAAGGGTGCGCCCAGAGTTGGTTGGGGAGGGGAGGGGGAGCTATCGAGCACGTGGTAACTCCCAAAGGTCGATCAGGACACGGGGCCCCCGCCCGTGGGGACGGGCCATATCTGCGCAGAACGGGAAACGGGAACACCTGAACAGTGTTTTATAGACACCTTATATTTTTCGTGAGAACGACGGAATGATTAATGCTATTGTACAAAACTACGACTTACCTCTCCGATAAGGTATGTGAGTTCAAACAATTCAAACAATCTAATATTTGTCCCTCATTTAGTCAGCCATCATCGACGCATTTCTCTGAAAAAGAGCGCGACTCCCGGCAAAAAGTGAGAGGGCTTATCTCCAGCCTGCTACTGACAAGAAACTTTCCCCCAGGAGAATTAACAAAACTCATAGGATTCAACCCGTTGTTGCCTTCTGCACTGGCCGATTGCAAAATTGTATGAGTTATTCCCAATTAAGCTGACATCGGGAAACTTTCGGACGAAAAGTGCAGGTTAGGCCCCCTGATAACCTATTCCGATGCGTACCCATTGCCCCGCATACACGAGTAGCTTCAGTACGCTCTGTTTACGTACTGAGCACGGAAACAGACCCATGGACTCATGTAACCGGGAGTCTGCGTTCGGGACTCACAGTTACACGAGTCGATCGGTTCGTTCCCGTACTTGGAACGTAAATAAAGCGTAATGAAGCTTCCCATGTATCCAGGGTGTGCCTCTAGCCATTCATAATAGATACACACTTACAATAGATAAAAATTCAACACAATTTCCACCTCAACATGTTCACACTTGCAGGATAAAAAGCGTCCTCCCACATAACCAGGGACTAGACTGAGTACAATTCGCAGAGTTCTGCGGGCATTCGACCACGATTTTGGAGCCATAGGCAGATCAAGGATTCCCGTTGAAAGGGGGCACGTCGGTCAGGTGCGCTATCTGGGTCACGAAGGGCGCCATTCGGGCCAGGGGAGGCAATTCTTAAAGTGTAACCCTATCAGAGGGGCGCCAAATCGCATCAGGGAGGGAGGAGTAATACTGGCACCCCGGAGCTATGTTTCCAAGGAGCCTAGGGGCGGATTCAAGGGGCGCCGAATGATGATGATTGGTTTTGAGGCACTTCAGCGGCTACGGCTGTATGTGTCCTTCGTTATCAGGTTTTAACTAGTTCAGTACCATTTTGGTTAGTGAAGGGATCCTATATCGGAGGTGAAACATCAAAAAAGATCTCACAGGGTTGTAGACTACGTCAAACTGTGACTCTCTCAGGTGTAATAAAAAGGGGCGCCGGGGAGCAGTGTGGGGGCACTGTGTTGGTGGATCGGTGCCGGGAGGGGAAGGGGGGGGGCACCTGACTCCCTGGATCCGCCTCTGGTCGAAGCCAATTGTTTACACACTCACGACTCGGTTCCCCGCTCGCGCAGCAGTGCCAGGTGGCACGAAATTCACCACCGTTCTGGTGCGAACACGCGCTTGGCAAGGTCGTGGTTTCAAAGCAAGGCTGGGAACGGTCTAAACAAGGGGAATAAATAGCCCCGGAGTGGTGGAACCCGCTCTCACTCCGGTTGTTGTGAGACTGGGGCGGGAAAGAACGAAGTTTTCGTTAAGTCCCGCTTCACACGGCTCTTAAGAGTCGGGGTCACAGGGAAGACCAGTGGCCGGCTGGAAGAGATATGCACAAAATAACAGCGAAGTTTTCTCTTCGAGGTGGGCCGTCGGGAAATTCAGACCACAGTTGGTCGTTCTCAATCCTCTTAACTCTTGCAAGTCTAATCCGTGCTTGCAAAACTGCTCAACTTGCCAACGGCTTTTGACCACGCCGGAGCACACGGGAAGCAGTTGGGGACGGGGGGCCGATCCAGGGGGGATTGGGCCAATCCGGCCAGGGCCCTACAAAAGCGGTGAAATGTGTCCTGCTTTTGGCTTGTTTGACACTTAAACGATGTTTTCCACTACTTTTCTCAGGCCACCCTCCTTCACACCCCTCCCCCGACGTTTGGTTCGTATCCGCCAATTTCGGCTGCATATGAAACACTAATGACGACAATGGGGGGATCCAGAGGGCAAAAAAAAAGCATTTCCCCCTCCCCAAACGGAAAAGCTTGGGGAAAAATATTTTGCCCCCTGCCCTAAAAGCGGTCGACCTCCCTTTTGTCCTGACTCCTTTTTAGTTTATAAGCAAGATTTTGGTGCTTCAAAACTCAACTTCAAATATAACCACTTAAGTTCAGTGTAAATAGTGGGCCTTGAATAGGAAAAAAAGTATCTTACGCCCTTATTTTCACCCCGTGACATTTTGGTTTTTGCTTTTCGCCTCAAATGCCCCAAATTCTACCGTCAAGTCATATTTAGCACAATTTTTCACTGCGTGCCTTTTTTGCAATTTGACTTTGCTTTGCTCCCCCAAACCGACCGGCTAGATCCGCCACTGAACGACGATGTCCTATAACAACACATTTATGTAGAGTCACGCAGGTAACAGGGATAGAATGCAAAAAAAACTACTCGATATCAAATTCTTTTCAGGGGGATGTCCCCCTGATTCATGACCACCGCCCCCCCTCCCGCTTTCGACACTGGTCCATAGTGGATGAGAATCAAGAGGACTAAGGATCATTGGACGGGGCTGAGACTAAAATATCCCCCTCCCCCGCCCCGATTTTTGCACCGCTTCAACACCAGCGCCAACAGGTTCGATCCGTAGGGCAGCTTTTCCGATGCAAGTGCTACCATAATTTACGCCCTTGCAGTCCTGCCCAAGCATAAGCAAGTCCGGGAGTTTCCGATGAGAGGGGCACTTGAGTCAGAGTGCCACTTGAGCCCTGGGGCGGCGGCATTTTGGTCTGGGGTCGAGAGCGTCAACTCTTGGGATGTAAGCTGTCAGATGGTCACTAAATTGCATCGTGGGGCATCCTTGTAGGATGAGTCGATGGGGCACCTGCCCTCCTTACTCCCTGAGTCCTCCTGTGTGCTTACGTTCTGTGGCAAATTTACGTCGGATAATCGTTGGTAGCTTCTGTACTAGTTCAGGGGCGGATCCAGCCGGTCGGTTCGGGGGAAACCCATATCGGAGAAAAAAACGTTGAAGAGTGGATGCAACGACCGGCTGGATTAAATTGGTGTATTGAATAAATGTTTCGCCCTCAAAGAGATACCCACACGTGCTCTCCCATTTTGTAATTGTGAAACACTATTTTTCTTTTGGGAGACGGGGACAAAAGCTAGTTCGACCCTCTCTATTTCACGCTGGGGCATGACCGGATCGCCCCCTAGAACCCCCCTGCTCCACTAGCGACGAAACACAGAACTTAGGACACAATCCGTCTTTTGTATACGCGTGTTTACTAAAACCCCTTTCTCAAGAAAGCTATGCCGAGCTCAAAGCCCTGGCCATTCCCCTACACACCAAAATGATCAGCTGGCAGTCCTCCCAAGACGCCCGGTCTGGATCCGCCCCTGCAAAGAGCTACATGCAAAAGCTCCGCCGGGAGTGGCATGATATCGTATCAGCGGTCTGAACTGCGGCGCCGAGCAGCCGACCAATCGCCGACTCGCCATGGCTCACGCCACGCTCCTGAGGGGGACCGCCCAGGCCGGCGGTGTGGACTGAAGCCATCCTGCTCCCGGGGGCAAACCGTTTCAAGGACGGGTCTTACGTGCTTCACGGCCACGGCTATCGAATTATTCATTCTCAAATTCTCATTACACTGACCAACCAGATTTGAAATACCATAGACCACAACCCATTAAAACAAAGGTATCTGACTCTACCGATAAAACTATCATCGCCATTGCCAAGGTCACCAGTTCAGGTTCCCAGATGCCAACACACAACCACGGCCCCTCCAAGCGCCGATCATCGGCAGCTCCAGGACATGCAAAAAATAGGCGTCTCCTCTCATCGAGCACTCGGCACCCATGCCACCACCCTAGCGCCCCGCGAAATATTACTGTCCTCTTTCTCAGTACTGACATTCCGTTCTTACTCTGCTGCACCCTGAAACAATCGCGCCTCCTGTTCCACACGACACCCTGGTAACCAACGCGCCCTCCCCTGTAGAGAAATCCTGGATCCGCCTGTGGCACCACTGTCAGATCTCACTGGCCGCTGAATGACGTTTACCAGATCTCTACGGCTGTGCCATGGCAACACGGGTCAGATGAAGCTGGACCCACTGCCGGATCCGGAGGGGGGACTGGGCAATTCCACCAAATCCCCAATTTTCTAAAAAAAAAGCTTTTCACGATCATGGGCCCGGTGCGCCCACCCCCAAACCCTCGGTCTGGATCCGACCCTGGCTGGACCGGCAGCTATGCACCACGGCTGCCGCAGATCTCATCGTTTGATATATATATATATATATATATATATATATATATATATATATATATATATATAAAGAGTACTTCGGGAGCAGGTTTTCTTTGATGCAATATTCGTTGAATATGACGGCGAAATGGGCCTTTGTTACTTTTGGCTAAGTGATTCTATGGTCCTGATAAGCTTCTTGTTCTCGCGATTGAATTCTTTTAAATAACACCAACGACTTGGGCTGCAACGTTTCGATATTTCTAATATCATCCTCGGCATAATTAAACATATTAAATACACACAAAATCGATCTAGTGTTCGTAAATATTCGCGTCGGACTCCATACCTTCTAAAATGAGCGAACATTATTTCATAGCATAGGCAAGTAAAAAATCACAAGAGACGCATTATGTGCGGGCACTTGTTTCAAAGTTTGCATTACCAATATCCTTAAAATCAAGACATGATCAATCATAAACACACACAGATACACAATGATATTTGAATTGCGTTAAACTAACATATTTAATAAGGTTCGCACTTAATAGCTAGATGTTCTGGGTTTTAGCTATGTAATCTCAGAGGACGCTTTCATAAAGGCTGTTTAGCCACCAGATTCATCTGTCTGTTGATGGTCGGGTTCATTTCACGGATGTAGACCGCTTCCAGGGCTCAGTTTTCTTTGTCGTGGCAGCGCGTCGTATGTGGTGTTCTCACAATATGCTCCTGGTGAGTTCTTTGCTGTGGAGAGGCGCACGTGGCTTACCAGTGCTCCTGCTGTAGGTGGTTCGTCAGTCGTCTGGATAGTGTGGTTGTTGTGTACCGATGTAGGAACAGTTTGTTGGTGCGCACAGTCACCATGTGTACATTTAAATCTGTACACTAATCTGTGGCTTTCAGGTCGAGTGGTCTGTGAAGGGTTGTTTTCAATAGAGTTGCGTCCTAGGGCTCTTATAAAATATCACTACTCGATAAGTCCGAGCGCTGGAGCAGTTCTTGCTGATGATAGCTGAATGACTTTCATCTTTGAGGTATGATGTTGACATTGAGTTCTGGTAGAATATTTTGTGGGTTGTACCGGTCTCAGTTGTTGGTGTCTTGTTTGAAAGTATTTGTTCATTTGTTTTCTGATAATGTTTTCTATATCTTCGGTGCTGTAGTCATTGTTGACGAGGATGTTCTTTACTTGTCCAGCTCTGATGAGCAAGCTCCCATGGAACAGTGGGTGAGGGCACGGTGTACATATGCCCGGATAACACTTTCTTATATCGTTTTGGGCATTCACTGCGCCCGTTCATGCACTGGCCGGTGTTGGTAGGCTTTCGAACACCTTGTCTGATGTGTTTAGCTGAACCGTTTACATGGACATCCAGGAAAGATATCTTGTTGTCGATGCTTTCTTCAGTTGTAAAGTCAGCTTGAAGCCTTCTCAGGTGTTCTTTCAGGCTGTTTAGCTGGCTCATGTCCGCTACTTCGGTGTAGATGTCGTCGATGTAACGAAGGTATATATAGGGTCAGCGGAGAAAGCCGCTCCTCTACAAATGTCATGTAGCTCTCGGCAAAGAGGACACCGAGCGAGAGCCCATGGCCAACATCCACTGAGAGTAAGGTTTCCCTCCGGGCACCAAACGGTGCAGTTTGTGCACACTCGAGCATCTGCGCAGTGTTTCCTGGAACGCACGGTGGGGTTCGTCGGGTGGTTGAAAGCATAGTTGAGGATGATGTTGATGGTTTCATCGATGGGAACATTCGTAAAGAGACTTTGGGCGTCTAGTGACGCTAGTGCCTTTCCTCTCACGAATTTTCACCACTTCACGAATTCAGCCGATGATTTCAGAGCATGTTTCGTCGGAATGTACGGTGCAAGGAGCTTGTTTAATGACTTGGCTAAGTCGTATGATGGTGTAGGTAACTGAGATATTATCGGCCTGATGGGGTGGCCAGCTTTATGCGTTTTTATGTTGCCACAAAGTACCCCGGATTAAAGTCTCCTACGATTGGTTTGAATTGGAGATGTCCTGCAGCCTTATTAGCAGCCCAATTAAGCTACTGAGTTTTTCTTTTCTGCGTCTATCGGGTTTCGGGATAGCTTCTTAAACTTCGAAGTATCTTTGAGTATTTCTTTCACTTTCCTCAGGTATTCTTCCTTATCTAGAATTACGAAAACTTGGGACTTGTCAACCCGAATAACAATGTCGGGGTTATTCTTCAGTTCATTGGCCGCTTCTTTCAATCTATCCGTAAGAACAGAACTCTTAGTGTTACCACGCAGTTTTGAACATTCAGCTTGTAACTGACCCTGTATGTCTGGATTTACTTCTAACTTGTCTTTGCTCTTAAGTAGCAGATCTGCTGATAAGTACTTCGATCTCTGCTTTCTTTAATGTGGCTGATCATTTTGGATAAAGTGACAATTCAAGCCCAGATTATTTCCTAATCTGGGCTTGAATTGTCACTTCTATCCAAAACGATCAGCCACATTAAAGAACAGAGATCGAGACTTTATCAGCAGATCTGCTACTTAAGAGCAAAGACAAGTTAGAAGTAAATCCAGACATACAGGGTCAGTTACAAGCTGAATGTTCAAAACTGCGTTCACACTAAGAGTTCTGTTCTTACGGATAGATTGAAAGAGCGGCCAATGAACGAAGAATAACCCCGACATTGTTATTCGCCGGGCTGCCAAGTCCCAAGTTTTCGTAATTTAGATAGAAGAATACCTAGGAAAGTGAAAATACTCAAAGATACTAAGTAGCATCCCAAACCCGATAGACCAGAAAAAAAACTCAGTAGCTAATTGGCGCTCTAATAAGGCTGCAGGACATCTCAATTCAAACCAATCGTAGGAGACTAATCCGGGGTACTTTATGGCAACATAAAACGCATAAACTGGCCACCCATCAGGCCGATAATATCTCAGTTACCTACACCATCATACGACCCAAGTCATAAACAAGCTCCTTGCACCGTACATTCCGACAACATGCTCGAATCATCGGCGAATTCATTGAAGTGGTGAAAATTCGTGAGAGAGGCACCAGCGTCACTAGACGCAAATCTCTTACGAATGTTCCCATCGATGAAACCATCAACATCATCCCCAACTATGCTCAACCACCCAACGAACCCCCACCGTGCGTTCCAAGGAAGACACTGCAGCAATGCTCGAAGTGTGCACACTGCACCGTTTCGGTCCCGGAGGGAAACCTGTACTCTAGTGGATGGTGTGGCCATGGGCTCTCCGCTCGGTGTCCCTTGCCGAGAGCTACATGACATTGTAGAGGAGCAGGCTTTGAGCACAATGCCGGCTAGACCCATATACCTTCGTTACATCGACGACATCTACACCAAGTAGCGGACATGACCACTAAACAGCCTGAGACACCTGAGAGGCTTCGAAGCGACTTTACAACTGAAGAAGCATCGACAACAAGATATCTTTCCTGATGTCCATGTAAACGGTTCAGCTAAACACATCGAGACAAAGTGTTCGAAAAACCAACACCGGCCAGTGCATGAACGGCGCAGTGAATGCCCAAAACGATATAAAGGTGTTATCCGGCATTGCACCGTGCCCTCACCCACTGTTCCCATGGAGCTTGCTATCAAGAGCTGGACAAGTAAAGAACATCCTCGTCAACAATACTACAGCACCGAAATATAGAAAACATTATCAGAAAACAAATGAACAAATACTTTCAAACAAGACACCAACAACTGAACCGGTACAACCCAAATATCTACCAGAACTCAATGTCAACATCATACCTCAAAGATGAAGGTCATTCAAGCTATCATCAGCAAGAACTCTCGCCAAAGCAGCTCGGCCTATCGAGCTAGTGATATTTTATAAGAGCCCTAGGACAGCAACTCGTATTGAAAAAACCCTCAAACCGACCTGAAAGCCACAGATGTAGTGTACAGATTTAAATGTACACATGGTGACTGTGCCACCAAAACTGTTCCTACATCGGCTACACAACAACCACACTATCAGACACACGAACCACCTACAGCAAGAGCACTGTAGCCGTGCCCCACACAAGAACTCACCAGAGCGATATTGTGGAGAACACCACCATCGCGCTGCCACGACAAACCAGCCGGAGCGGTCTACATCCGGAAATGACCGACCATCAACAGACAGATGAATCGGTGCTAAACTACCTTATAAAGCGTCCTCTGAATTACATCAAAACCCAGAACATCACTATTAAAGCGAACCCGTATTAAAATATGTTAGTTTAACGCAATTCAAATATCATTGTGTATCTGTGTGTGTTATGATTGATCATGTCTAGATTTTAAGGATATGGTAACGTGCAAACTTGAAAACGAAGTGCCCCACGAATAATGCGTCTTGTGATTGTTTTCTTGCCTATGCTAGAAATAATGTTCGCTCATTTTAGAAGGTATGGAGTCCGACGCAATATTACGAACCTAGATCGATTTTGCTGTGTATTTAATATGTTTAATTATGCCAGAGGATGATATTAGAAATATCGAAACGTTGCAAAGCCCAGAGTCGTTGGTGTTATTTTAAAAGAATTCAATCGTGAGAACAAGAGCTTATCAGGACCATAGAATCACTTACCAAAAGTAAAAAGGCCCATTTCGCCGTCATATTCAACGAATATATATATATATATATATATATATATATATATATATATATATATATATATATATATATATATATATATATTTGGTTACTACCGGGAGATATAGCCGCCCTACCTGACGCACTGTCAGGGTGCTCTTTAGAAATAAGTTACTGATAAGATGAGAGAATAATCTTTTATACTAAGATGGAACATTATTTCATACAGTTTGGAAATGAACCATTTAACGATCACTACCATCCCGTAATCCGCGTACTATACCGAAACAAAGGGCTGGTGGTGATTAAATGCAACGTGTAAGCGGATCGAATATGGTCCATGGGCGGATCCAGGATTTTTACCAGGAAGGGACTCCGGTGAGGGCGTCAGGGTTGAATGCGTGCCGAGTGGGTAAATCGGGGGAGGTGGGGAGGGGGACGTGCCACATATCTGGATCCACCACCAAAGATATGGCGACCTTCAGGGTGAGATCAGGCAGTTGAGCTTCCTGATTTCCTCACCAGGGTCGTGCACAAAACGGCACGCAAGCGTTGCCCCATCGATCTCTTTGTAGGCCGTTGCCAGGGGTGGATAACCGATAATTTTACCCCAACATCCAAAGCGATAATCCTTTACACCTTTCCGAAGACGGCGACTTCAATAACGACAATTCGATAGATTTCTCACCTCGATAGCATCACCGATTTATTCTTATGGTCGTACGATGCGCCTTCCAAGGCGAATTAAACATTGGACCCTTTGAGAGCAAGGACTTTTAGCAGATATCGTTATCGATGGGTAAAACAGCGACCTTGACAAAATGTGTTGTGGAGCAGAAAAACGTCATCTTCGATGATCGATATTGACGGATGTTATCTAAGTACCCACCGTTGGATGTAGCTATCGCCCGTGATACAAGAATCACGTGTTCATTCATGCTTCTGATGGTAAAAGCGAACATCAATGAGCCTGACAGACTTCATATTCCCAGTACACCTCTTCAGTTCCACATTGGCTTTTCCTAAAACCTAATGGACGACAAAAATGAGTTGCGATGTTCACCACTGCGGCATCAGCGGCTCACAGGTGGCAGCACGTGCCGCGCCTTAGCTTGATAGGCAGAGGACCTAGATAGGTGGCGCTGCCTACAGTTGGATACAACCAACCTCAACCACAAAAACTTTTTCACAGAATCGAACTTTACCACCACGCAAACGGCGCCTCAGTCAACAAGGCCTTAGTTACCATCGCGGGAAATTATATGCCTAGGCCCTCGACTCAAAGGATTAAAATTTCCGGTGCAGTCATTAACAAATTCTTCTTTTCAGTTGTTTATTACGAAACGCAGTCCCAGACCTTGATACTTACTTCCCAGGACGTCGGGTTACACCAGGACAGTGGGCGACAGACGCACTCGCCCGCGCCCGTGAACGGTAAATAGTTCGAAATACTGGCGCACACGTTAACGCATCTGCGACAGAGAAATTTCGAACAACAAGGCATCCACGAAAAACAAACAAAGATGCGTCCAACTGTTTCCACGAGACTTTTTCGTTCTTTGAACAGTCCAGGGTCGCCGTCAGCCAACGAAAAATGAAATTTATGATCGTGATCCAGCGTCATGGAAATCTGGCTAATGCTTGAATTGAAACGCTCAAAGAAGCAAATCTAGAATGGCGGACAATAACAAAAATAAATTATGAGGAGCAAAAAGAAATATGGATGGACATGTAGACATCGACGATATGTCAAACACACGGATAAGCCAAAGCGTCACCTCTGCATCGTCCCTTAATATTTCGACTCTGCCAGATATTACCGCATGGAACATCCAGTTTCGCCCCACACAGCCACACCGCGAATTACACTCATCCGGCCTACCTCTTAGTCCAGCCAAACTCATGAGACCCTGAAACAGCCAAGGTTTCGTCCAGCCTTCATGCTTTGGCATTCAACGGAGCTACTCCACAGATCGTCCTGAAAGCTCTCACAGACTCCCGAAGCCCTCCGCTGCCTGCTTGTCCCGACTCTCGGACCAAGCTTTCTTGATGGTCCTCTTCATCTCATCGTCCCCTTCATCATACATTTTCTTCATCAGATCCATGATTCCAGCGGAGGGATCGCTCGCCTCTCCTCCTTCCTTGGCGGTTCGGTCGTACTTGGCGTTTTTGGCATCTTCAGCCTGTTTTTCCGCCAAGGTTACGTGAGACCATTTCTCGGATGAAGTTTTGGCCAACATGACGAGCACCATGTCTAAAAAAGAGAGATCCAGTTCGGTCAGAGCCTTGAAAATATGAGTAAAAATAGTCAGAGATTATTTGCTATAGCGTACCATAAATTTTTTCAACAGGTCCCATCCTTTATACCTCCTGAATCGAACAAGAAAATATTATTTCGAGAGCGGCGGTGAAGAAGCACGGTGCAGCTTTACTTCGCGGAAGTACAGAAGCTTCGTGAAAAAAGAGGACAAGTCTCGTAGACATACGGCATGCTTCCGCAAGTTCTAAGTTTCATCCGCATTGTTCAACACTGTGGTCTTCCAAAGCCACCACCACCGCGGAATCGGTTGACCGTTCGTAACGGGCGTCGCCTACAACATCCGATAGAAAATACGAACATCAGCGCAAAAGCATCTGACATCCGCTCAAAGTCACCGGTGCGGCGACCTAAGCGGTAACTAAGCTCCTCCTGATCACAAGACACATATCTGCATTATCTCAATAAACAGGAACCGCCATTTACTGACCTTCTTTCACCTTGACCTTGCTGTTGGCGGTGTTGATGGGTTTAAGCAGGTTGCTGATTGAGAAGTTACAGTTCTTGTTGTCCACGCCTTCGACCCTCAATGAGAAACCACTGAAACCGTCGTCACAGACCGAGAAATTATCCCCTGGGAGCGTTTCTCTGTTACATAACTTTGGTCCGGTGGCAATTCTTCAGCAGCAGTTTCCCATATTTTATTATCGCGGACCTCTTTTTGTTTTAGATTACTTCGATTTATTTATACCTTGTTCCATTTTCGCGCTCATGGCTACGTCCCGCAATAATATACGACACCAGAACACCAGAGAAGTAAGAGAAACACGGTACGAGACAAGGCACAGCCAGAATCAATCGAAAAGGATAGTAACATAAGACAATGATCCTCTCCAATGGATTAAAATCCAATCCCGGAATCTCCCTTCTAATTTTTTTTACATACAATCCACTATTCTCATGAGATACGACTTCCAACAGCTGAAAGGTCAGCACAAAGTGTAAGTATGCTGAGCTGTTTTGGTTATGACTTTTACATTTACAACTGTTTGTTACGTCGAACAATCCCATCAACCCAGAAAATATATTGAAACTTGTGAGACTCAAACATTTTTTAACTCATCGAGCAAATACGAAAAATAATGCACTCAGGAACAATCATGAAAGGAGCGAACTTATTAATTTGCGATAAAGATAACATACTTCAAATGATGAAAACATACTAGATGTTCTTCTTTCTGTTTCAAATATGTGTATTCACGGCGTATTTAAAGGAAATGTGGCACCTTGGTCGAATCCTGGAATTTAGTGTAATCAGGGAAACTTTTGGCCGAAAATCATGGCAGTGTCCATGATTTCTCTGAAAAATGTACAATAAGCTCAATATTTTTATTTTTTAAAATGCCTCTCTAGGAAAAGAAATAAACATATGATGTCATGGTCTGGCAACCACTACCACACTCAAAAGGCTTCAAGGGCTCCGATTGGCTGATACTCACCGTGACGTCAGCATATGTCGTCACACCAAGAGCTGAAAACTGTGGCCTGCTGGTTAGGTTACATGAGGGGTACATTTCAGGTAGTTTTTAGCTTTTATCTACGGAAATTTTGAGTTTCAAGACAAATGATATATAGATTACCGGGTTTTCCGGCATGCTTTACAACTTGGCTGTCTCAGGTAAAATCACGTTATAAAGGTGCCACATTCCCTTTGATAATGTGTTTTCACGGCAGTGATGGTGTTGTTTCTAGAGAGATGGCGATGATGGAGAGCGATGATGGAGAGCGATGATGGAAAGCGATGATGACGGTGAGCCGGAGGCCGCAAGTCGGTTGAAAAATGGTAAGTGTTTCGGAGCACACGGGCTAATTCTTAAGGACATATTCTTGAAAAGAGAACTCATTAAAGTTCTGAATGGTCGCATTAGGAAGGATTGCCTATCATCCACAATCATCCAAATCCTCAAAAGAATTGCGATCCAAATCCGCAATCCTCCGACTCACTGAACTGTTATCTAATAAAAAAGCTAAAATAAAAGGATGGAAAATCCTAATCCAATCCTGAAACTTTTTAAAAGTCCGGGATTTTCTATCCTTCCATCCAACTCTAACCATACCTGGACAACACGCAAAAATAAGTACAAATAATTGATATTACTAGCGTACATTTACGCGGTAATAAAACGTCGAGAAAGAATGTATCTAACCCCATAAAAGTAGCAACTGTTATGAAACATGGACTGAGGCTGAAAATACAACACTTTATATTTAAGGGAACATAGCACCTTCGTGGATTTTGAACTCAGCTATCAGTTGCACATAGCATGCCTAAAGAAACCTGGTTACGTATCTTGCTTCTCTCGGGACTCACATTTTGAGAAGAAACAGACTCTGTCTTTTTAACCGAATGGTTACACATCTCCCCCCATGAGCCGTCGGGTCGCGCGGCGCGTGGTCAGTGGTAGCTGGGGCCGACGTTGGGCTAGGGGTCGGGACCCGTCCTATCAGATCCTATTCCGCAAATGGTTCGTTCTAGAAAAATGAAATTCCAAACACGAGGTTTAACGACGGCACACTCCGCCTACCAGATATCGTAGTTCGAATTCCATTACAAAGGTGTCACATTCCCGCTAATGGGCCCGGGCCGGGTTTATAAACACACAAACCTCGGCGGAGGCCCAAGCCCCGATCTCTGCTTCTTGCGTTCATCACATGCTCCACTGGGACTCTGAGCTGTGACCAGATACCAGCAGGAAAGTATCTGCTGGGCTGCTAATGTCGCCCCCTTACCGTTCTGAGTAAGTGCATGTGACAGCATCCTGAGCCACCGACTGCACGTTCTTCAGTGTGATGTAGAACTTGACGAACTTGTCCGACTGGTCCCATGCTGAAAACGAGACACGAAACAAATAGGTCAGGAAATCAAGATACAAGTACCATCATCTCTGAAAGTTTTTAAATGTGTCAAGCTTAATGGAAAGTCATCGAACCATTCAACAAAAATTGTATAAAAATGTGACTATAAAGGAAACAGACCAAAGTAATAATTTACAAATTCATAGCCCAACTTCCACAGATAATTCATGGCAAACGAAACACCATCTGCAAACACAATCTTAAGACTATCACCACACCCAAACCCAAACCTGCATATTCCTAGCCTATTATCCACTCACCGTATTCTGAGAGTTTCTTCTCATATACCCTTTCTGGGGCATCTGTGACTGTTTTCTTAGGTTTGGAAGCCTCCTCCGCTGCTTTGACCGCCTCTAGTCTTGCCAGCTCTCCAGAGAGCAGGCGTTTGCTGTTCTCTCTCCGCGCCTGTACCAGCAGTTGACGAATGTCCTCCAGGTCCGCGTTTACCTGGGAATGAGATAACTGTCACACGTGCAGGTTCGGCATCAACGCACTTGCATAGTTCGTAAAAACTGTCACATATTAATACAGAGAACTCGATTTCAAGAGAACTGGGGTCTTCATATAGAAAAAAGAGAAAAGACACAAGGCCAAGCATTGCACTGTTTGGAAGTCACTTATCATCCATACATCAATTAAAATACGCCTGGCCCCAAACACTGATGATAATCACTCAACTACGATTGGTATTTGGTTGAGGTGGTATGCAAAGTTCTGTGCAACATTTGTGATTGGCCTTACCTCCATTTTCTGTTGGTCCAAAATGAAATTGAATAATATCTTATTCAAATTAATGCCACGCTCAATCTATGATCTGTGAAAGAGCAGAAACAGGTGTAAGCCGAGGGTAAGAAGACATATCTTGATGTGTTTTGGAGCTCGTCGTTAACTTCTACACACAAATGACAGAACGATGGAAGAGTAATATACGCTCAGTCTTCCTGCATAGTCAACTCTGCAACGGGTATTTCCATGGCACTTCACCTCGACGATCTGAAAGGGAGTGTTCCGTGGCGGTACTGGCCCGCGCCTGCTGGGGCTCCGTGTCACCATGAATGAGTGCCACCGCCCTACTCAACTGGGACCAGAAGGAAGCATCGATCGGGGTGTAAAAATGAATGTGCCCAGAGGAAGCTGGCGCAAGGACAGCCTGTCCGTGGCGGCGCAGGTCTACTCTGCCTCGTCTAACTAGCCCACTGATCCGGCACAGCCTCTGCAGCTGTTCGCACTTTCCTTTCCTTGACTTGGAGCAAATTTCACGATGCTGAATGTCTTCCTCACTACATTAACGGTTCTCTTCACATCGAGATTTCGACATTACCTGCCTCAGGCTGGCTCGGTCATTGACTACCCTGGTGTCTCTATCCTCCGGCACAAGGAGCCTTCTGACCCCGGAGCAGAGCATCCGTGAACTCCAAGACTTCCTGCTGAGGAGTACCGCAAATCTGTGAGACATAATGATCCCCTCGATCTCCAGAATGTGAAGTTTTCCTTGCGATATCCAACAACGTGACGATCTTCTTCGCAGCCTTCACACTGCCGTTCTTCACTTTCGAATTCTGGTCGCGCTGGCTTCAGTCTGGTGCAGCTACCCACCGTAGTGCAGGGGGAGGGGCTGTTCCTCGTGCTCCTGGCCCGTCTGGGGCGTGTGCGGCGGTATACGCCGCGGCGTCACGTTGGGGAGCTCGCCAGGACGCGGCACCACTTAACTCCCCACCGAGGTGAAGAGTAACGAGACCGTAACCAGCTCAGTGCCATTGATGTAGCTATGGGGTGACTGAGAGACCGCTCTCACCTAGTCGTCGGGCGGGTCTGCAATAGACCGGTGTTCGCCAATACCCGCGCGGTTTAGTGGCCGCTACTGCTGGGCTGTGGCGACAGTGCAGCTGCTGACAGCTTAAGAAGACTATATTTTTCATAGTGAGAGCTGCAAATAGTGATGGACCAAAAGTTTCACAGTGATGATATCTATGGGACCAAAATGTTCTCTGGCCAAGGGAGGTGTGTGCTGGGATTGGGGGTTACATGTGCTAAGCACATCAAAATAGAAAATAAGGACTGCATAAAAATAGAGAATATGATGAGTGAGATCTGGCGGTGGCAATAACGAAAAGAAACAACAATCATTAGTTAAAATTGTGCCGTAAAAGCTGAATTGTCTCAAAAGCGTCATATTTGTCATCAAGAGGAATATGGTTAAAAGATACCAAATCAGGAAATTTTTTAATAGACATAAAGTCAAAGTTCCTGGAAATTAATAAAAATCAGGCAACGTGTGTCTTTGTAAAGTTAAATTTATTTTTTTGTAAATTTTTAATCTAAACTAAGTCTTAGTTACAAAAAAACAATCTAAGAACTCTAAATAAAATTTCCTTGTATGTAGTTTTTTGCATTTCCTCTGCTATGTTTTGATCACCAAAGGCCGGCAAATCGGGAGTATGTCAAAAGGTCCACTGTTCAAAGGGTCCATCGTTCATAAGAAAATCATGCCAGCCCCTTCCCCCAAGAACAAATGCCGGTCAGTGATGTGACGTCACAGGGGCGTACAGGAATCTGTCTTTGCTTGAGTCTTGTGAAATATTCCAAATTTTGTTATGCTTTCATGAAAATTTGGGAAAATGGGGGGGCAATGCTTTAGCTTTAGAAAAATTATTCTTTTTCAAATTTAGTTATCAATTGAAAAATTTTGTAAAGTTTAGATTATACGGCCTGAAAGCAGAGGCAAATGACGTCTGTAGGGGAAAAGACTTCGCTTGTAAATATACCTTTGAATAAAAGTATTCTTGAAGTCGTGCATCATGAATGCAAGATAGCTGCTGCTGTGCGTGGAGGGTGGTGAGTGCGTTGTTGTCTAGTTGGATGCACAGTTTTATTTCATTTCTGGGTGTTTCGTTTAAAATGGAGTAGATAAAAATGTATCAGTAAAAATACTCTTCTATTGGAGGAGTCTGCCCCAGCATCCAAATTTCTGCCCCAATTGGGGCAGGCTTTGGAGCTGCCCCAAGCGCCTCGTCGAGTCGCCTGCCACGTTCTGCAGACTGGGGCAGTGCCACTGCCTCTTACCATAAATGGATCTGAAATAAGATACTTGCAGTCTTCAAAAACATGCATATAAAAAATGCAGAGTCATAATATCCATGAATTTTCATTCACCTTGTACATATAGTGCATGCAAGTAATAAACCCCAAAACTCCTTTTCCTTCAGTTCATTTTCATATCAATTATAAAAGGCATGCAGATGGGCATGTTCAGAGGGCAAATGGAGGAACTCATGCTACGGCCACTTTCATGTCTGGAAACAAACAGTAGCACTTAAAAAAAAATTGAAAAAAAACTTGTGCCATTAGTGGTGACAATATACCTATTAATGTGTGCCACATCAACCTGCAAGATCTACACTTGTGCAGTCATTCTCAAGCAATCAGCAATATGTTGATTCATCAGTGATCTGACTCCACAATATAGGTGTATATTTTTTTCAAATCACAAATTGTCCATGGAGGGTGCTGGAATTGCCCCTTAATGTTGATGTCCCTGTTTTAAACAGTATCATATCTTCAGTTGAATGCAATGATTGACAAATCTCAGTAAAAAACAAAAATATGACCTATGCACACAAACTGTCAGTACCAAGTATCAGGCAACACACAATGCTTTGCAATTATGAAAAAGAAACTTAAGACCCAGATAGGTACACCCTCTGTGCCCCGCAATTAAACAAAATGTATTTGATTGGTTCAGAAGCATCCCCTCTTCAAATTCAGGACTATGCCAACCAGAAAAATTGAAAATATATCACTTGCTTGGAGATCAAGAGGCAAGAAACACAAACAGGGTGCCTTGAAGCTTAAAAATACCTGAAGCTACCCAAGACCTTACGAAAAGTAGTAGGTACGTATCTTTCATACACTTGAACCACACACGACAGTTGGCTTTTTCAAGAGACTGACCGATAATGCTATGTTGTGATGATGACGACGTGTGACTATGTAATGCAATAATTCAATGTAGTGACTGTGTTAGTAGTAAAATTATCTCACCTGACGACGACCAGCACAATTTAGCCGTCGCCGTACAACAGATACCGCAGCATGCGCATCAAGCACAGGGGCTTCCCGCGGGAAGTGTCAAGGGTTGTGCTTACCTTGTTACTATCCACAAGCATGGCAACATTTTCTTCGTTGATTTGTCAATAGCTTTTTGATAGCAAACAAAAATTCACAATTTTAGCTTGAAAGACGAGTTTTGAACATAAGCTGTACTTACGCCTGCGCCGTAGTCGCAACAACCAGACTGTAATTGTCATAACAACTGCTGCCATATTCTAGATTCTTCTGTCTGCGGAAAAGTGAGAAAAGCAAAATGCTTTAGACAAATAGTTCATGGAAGTAAATAATACAATCATGGGACCGGCGGGACCCTTCAGGTAGACCGCAATCGTCACAGATCCTTTGTTAACTGCACTGCAGTCATGTAGGCGAATCTAGGGGGGACAAAGGGAGGGGCGATTGCCCCATCAAATCCGTGCCCCCATCATACACGGATCCGGGGGGCAAAGGGGTCAGGTGCCCCCCAATCGAGCCTAGGTGCCCCCGGAAATGGTCACGACGTCCCCTAAAAGTTCGATGGCACCCCCGAAATTTCGCTCCTCAACCCCTTCAGAATATCGGCGTCCACCAGTAGGGTTTTGCGCCAACCAGACAGGTTTTATTTTAAAAGTGGCGCCCCGCTGGTCCGGATGGCGCCCCTCTCCCATCGGTAATCCTGAATCCACATATGCCCCTATCATGATGGTAACTGCGTCCCCTGAACAGAGCACGACCGAAAAAATTAAATGTTTCGGGATGAAATCAAGATGGGCCTCCCGAGCACCGTCCCCGCTAATTACCATAGTTGCTCAGATACTCGAGATGCGTGCAGGGCCGTCACCGCTAGATTTTTTTGGGGATGGACCTCAGACTGGCGATGACCGGGGGAAGGGGAGAGGGGGGGGTGAGGGGTGGCAGGCGAACTTTGGGGAAGAAAATATGGAGCAGGGCGTGAGGCTTAACCCACTAACAGATTACTATATACTGGAAAACCTTTGTAGTTTGGGTCGGACGGGTAAGAAAAGGCACCACTGTTTACCCCGCAAATGGGCGATGGGATTAAAAAATGTATTGGATGTCAATGATAGCGACAGCGCACTTCATCAACACATTTAAGTAGGTCACAGGCAAAGCTGAGAAAAAGCAAAAACAATAGGCCAAATCCCAAAAATTTAGGGGGTGGTCCCCTGATTCACGAGATGGGGACGGGTCCCCTCCCCGTCCACTTTCGATGCATATGGATGTATATGGGTGGGGACCCACCCCTCCGTACCGACGGAGGTGGCGACGAGCCCGCCTGTACCGATACATGTTAATAGGACGCTTCTGACACAATATTTATTTCAGTGGAAGTAAATTGGAGCCCCTGAACTCAATCAAGTAAAACAGCGAATCATTATTTCTTCAGGTGATCATACTCCCCCGGTATTTTGGTATATTCAGGTGATCACATTCGTTGAGCCGGGTTCATGAAAATGTACCGCATCATTTACATAGAAAAGGGCTGCGGAGCTGCAATGCTTTCTTAGATAAATTACGCAGGTGCAGAGATGTATATGGCGGAAACACAGCTCACAAGTGTTTCCCCTTACCCCATTCAAGGGGTTAGTATATTTTCCATCTTCCCCCTGTTTCCATTAAGAACATTACACGTATACTTCTCTCATATAAAACAGTCATTGACAACGTGCGGTCCCATCGGATTGATGACCATGAAAAATATAAATACACACCACGTCCCTAGCAAGGCGGGTGCACTGGGGCACGTGCGCCCCCGTTTACCCCCTGTACCGAATATGTAGGAATTTCCCCAACTTCGAGCTTTGATTCATAATTCCCTCACTCTTCAGCTGGTGTTTGTCCGTAGAGCACCCCCGAGGATTTTGGTCTGGCTACGGGCCTGATGCACAGACTGCACGATGTGCAAAAGCGGGGCACAGTGAATCAATTGGGTTTGATTCGCCCAACCACCCGAGTGGGACTGATTGCCGGATGCACGTGACGCTGTGAGACGGGCTACACACTTCGACGAGGGACGCCAAAACCTACTCCGGCGTGTCTCAAGCCCTGTCTTTTCCCTGATACGAAATGGCTTTACTGATGTTTCCTGATAAAATAATATTCACGAACGATTTTTTACGGCTGGAAAATAAGACCATAACCTTGCTTCTCACTTGGAAAACGACCTTTACTGAAACGCAGAAAGATCTTCACAGGCACAAAAGATGCTTTTCTTGTACATAAATCTGTACACATAAAAGCGTGCACCCACCCAGAGGTTCAAACTGGATACTTCGTGCTCAGTCGAAGTAACGGCTGAAAAAGGTTATAACTGTTTCAAAGGTGGAAGCTTGCCTTTTCCATTATCCACTTTGACGACGCTTCAAAAACAGATGCAAAAACACACATTCCAAATCACAAAAAAACGAATAACGAGTCACGTTGCCGCTAACGCTGAAGCGACATCAAAGATGCGCGCTTTTCCATCTTCCATAGCCGCCAGCACAGTGTTACCATCAGCACTCACAGCCAAGTCCAGCACACTGCACACAGCCGAGGTCAACTCCTTCTCAACTGTACCGCCTCTGGCATCGATCACCTGCACACTTCCATCAAGACAACCCGCGAATAGTCGAGAGGGCTTCCCGCTCTCCTTGGGAGCCCACTGCAAGCAGCTCAAGCCAGGTAGGTCAGTCAGCTGATGACGAGGCTTCTGCGCACTGACATCCCATATGGTGAGCACACCACCGCAGGTGGCAGTCGCCAGGAGGTTAGCGTCACTCGAAGAGAACACAGCGCTTTCTACCGTGCGAGGTCCGCCGCTGCCTCCGCCTTCATCCATGTCATCGTCCTCCGGCAGAGCAGTGCCGGCTTCAGGACAGCAGGGCAGCGTCGCCAGAATCTTCCCAGTGGCGGCGCTGTAGAACCTGACGAAGCCGTCCATGCTCCCAGTGGCGACCAGAGTGTTATCTGAGTGAACCGCCGTGCACGTGACCGGCGCGCTGTGAGCCGCCACACCGGAGAAGTGGTGGACCGTCTCCCCCGTGCGAAGGTTGAACACACGGCTGCTTCCGTCTTCGTACCCGGCCAACAACCGCGTGCCATCTGGCAGCACGGAGGCTTTGGTCAGCGAGCTGCCGTGGCCGGTCAGCATCCTGACATCGCCGCGGGGTATCTTCCACATCCATCCGCTGCCGTCCTGCGTCCCCGCCAACAGCGCAGCCGCCACGGGGTGCCACGCCAGCCAGGTGAGGTCCTCGCCCAGGTCAAACTCCCAGCACCGCTCGTAGGAGGGGATACGGTACACGTGCACCAGACCGGCCATATCGCCCACGGCCAGAAGTTTGCCGTCAGAACTGAAGCACACCTGCCGGAGGAACGGGTCAAGATGGTCAGCACTATAGCAGATGGTGGTTACGTTGCTGTGGTTGGAACAGCGTTTGTTGTAATGGAGGCATGTACTGACCGTACGCATTTCCTGGAAAGAACACGAAATTCACGATCATCAGCAGCATAGGCACCTTCTTTGCAAACCCAATTTTGTAATCACAACTACTTTTTCATGCGAGGGAAACGAATAGAGGCTAAACTTATACACGGGACCATTCCTAAAATTGTTGAAGGTTTACAGCAACATGATCAGGGGCCTGGTACCCTTTCGAGAACTTAACTGGGATGTCTTGCGGACTAAAAACAGTTTAAGATCAGCTGTGGTTACAGAGAAAGCTGGAAGCAGCAATCATGTTCTGGGTAAATGTCACATATGCTCATTTGTTTCTAATTTGCTCAGCTTTACATCAACTGGTCGTCGTTTCCGTTCTCGGACGAAATCAGCTAAGTAATGGTCAGAAGAGTAAGTAAATGCTGGTTTGATTATATGAAACTTGACTTAAAGGATAGACATTACGTATGCACTGATGAGAAGCAATTTATTTTGATTACCAAAAGTCAGAGAAAAATGGGGACCCCAGATCCAAAACAGACCAACACAAAGTAATTGCTATAAAGACTGCATCATTTATGTATCAAAGAACGCGACTATAAAGACTGCATCCTTTACACAAATAGCCAAAGTACGTTCAGTGGCCTTCGAGGTCCTAGACCCAGGGCACAACCACCTAAATTCAGACAGCTCCTTTTCATATGGGGTGATTATCACATGCGCTGATCAAGTTTCCCTGTCACAGCTTCAACCCCTGGGAATCAAACGACAGTCTGGAAGTGGAATTATGCTGCAAGGCAAAGCAATAAGGCAAGTGCAGGGCTGTCCCCATGTTTAATTAGCATTAGACAGGAAAACATTGTGGTATAATACGACCTCAACGCAGCAATGACACACGTTTTCAGCTCACGTTTTCAGGAGCCTTGTGTTTACGACCTTGTAGCCTCACTATTGTCTCATAAATACAGAGAAGGAACCAGAAACAGTGTACACATAAACGGAGAAACCAACGATGAAGATAACATCCCTTCATAATTTTGCACACCGAGTTTCGCTCAAATTCTGCCTGTTAGGCAGAGCCAACCTAATCCCTGGCACCGGAGTCCACGGGGCCTACTTACAGGGAAGGGGAGGGGGACTCACAACCAGAGATGGCCTACGCTACGTTACGTTACCAAATTACGCTACATTACGATTCGATTTGGGCCAATACTACGCTACGCTATATTTCATCGACTACGGAATTTTAGCTACGGCTACGGTAAAAGTATATTGTACTACGATATTGAAATTTTTTCACCCATTTAAAGCAAACAGAAGCTGTACTATGAAATAAAATAACATTTATTTTCATCCAAACCGAATATCCTGAACCGAAAGTGCCCCACGTACTCATTCAGATAGACAGCGCGGGGGCATTCTCCGGTCGCTGGTTTCACATGCTTTGTCATCAGTTGCTTTTTGATAAACAAAGGTCCTTTGAAGTGAAAGATGGGTGTGTGATCAATGGTCGGGAATTCTTGTCACCAGTTGAAAAGACAAATTTAAAAATAAAAATCAAAGGACTTCTAGTTTGTATAGGCCCAATAATGTGTCTGTGATTTACACTACCCACACAAAAGGCCCGAGCTTAATCGACAGCGATTCGATGCATTTCTCGTCAAATTGTTTAAAGTTGGTAATTTTAAAGAAATCGCTTGGTCGTTAATGTTTCAAATACTTCCACTTCTATTTCAAATTCCGAATTAAAGCCAAATCAGTACCAATAATCCTTGGTACCACGATCGAGATCACGAGAGGTGATATATACAATATATGACATTTTTTCATGGTGCGCTACCATACGCTATATTTTGGCGTGGTACGCTACGGAATTCGCCCAGCTACGTTAAATTCCATTTCTAGAGCTACAGCTACGGAAAAATAATTTCGTAACATGACGTAGACCATCTCTGCTGACGGGGATGAGTTGGCTTAGTGGATAGCGCCCTTGTCTTCTAAGCCATCGGTCCCGGGTTCAAGTCCCGGCAGAGCCTATGAATAAGTCGATCTGATCCCCAAAATCCCTCCCAACAGGGTGAGAGTTGGCGACGCCGTATGACCCTGGCAGTTGGTGCGTCGTTAAACCCCAACAATTATTAACCATCTCTGCTGACAATTAGTGACAAAACACATTTTAACTACTAGTAGGGAGGGGAGGAGGATGGAGGAGCAAACCAAGAACGAGTATACCATCTCCTGAATCTTTTAAGTGAAGTGGAAGGCAGGCACCGCCTTCAACACCTCTCTCCCTTCCCTACACCTTTACTAGTAACGAAGGTGCAGGTTTCCCAAGCAAGGTGAAGGTGCAGTCTGCTCTCTGACCTGTACGATAGAGTCTTTGTGTCCGCTGGTGGTGAAGAGGACGGCTCCCGTCTCCAAGTTCCACAGCCGGGCACAGTCGTCCTCGCCTCCCGTGGCAGCCAGTTTACTACCATCTAGCGAGAGAAATAGGAAGCTGAAGTCATTCGGCGTAACAGCTAAGCTCTATCACTAGGATACATATTCTGGTTTGTGCTCATTTCTGTTTAACGACTTTAAGCTGCAGCAGAAAATACAAATGTTTTATCAAGATAGGACCATCCGAGCAGCACTTGAGGGAAAGCTTACATTTTACAAAGCAGGGTCGAACGATATCGATACCTTTACAAAACATAAAGAACGGGAAAATACAGGCTGAAAATAACTTAGGTACAAAAGGCAATTCACGTCGCCGACATTTTCCGTGAAGATTACTAACCAGCTGGTGAGAGAGCACAGACAAAGGTTGAGTCCTTGTGACCATCCAGCGTAAGCTTCGACATATCTTCAGGGGCCTCCTCAGCCATCATACTGTCCCCTATCGCGCCATCTCCATCTTCGTCTGAGACGATACGAAATACAACAGTTAGCCCTGCAATCGGAGAGCCATGAAAAGGGCTCACCTCTGTTAAACACAACAGATAAAGTTCAGAAGGTCCTCCTGCATCGGCAGTGAACGGCAGAAGTGAAAAGGAGAAACGGCTCTGCTGCACAACTACGCACCGCTTTCCTGTGCAACAAACACAACTTCGGGCAAAAAAGAAAACAACCGGGTTCAGAGAAAATAACGTGAAGAGTATCGCAGCAGGATACGTTTTGCCTAAATGTCCTGATTTTCAATGAATTCATTACAGTTTAGTACCGAAGTTTCATTGGCTGGAACTTTAGATCTTGGGGTGATTTTAGCACACTGAAATCTGAGCATGATTTTATTTCAAGTGCGTCGAAAATCACACGTCTTCAAATGCTTATCCCATATAACGTTAAAGGGAATGTGGCACCTTCATAACGTGATTTTAACTGAGATAGCCAAGTTGTAAAGCAAGTCAGAAAACGCGGTACTCTATGTAAAAGTTGTCTTGGAACTCGAGATTTCCGTAGAAAAAGCTAAAACCTACCAGCTATGTATCCCTCATGTACCCTTAGCAGCAGGCCACAGTTGTCATGGCTGTTGGTGTGACAACATATACTGACGTCACGATGAACATCAGCCAATCGACGCCCTTGAAGCGTTTCGAGTATGGTAGTGGTTGTCAGATCATGACATCATCCACAGGCAGATACTTATTTCTTTTCCAGAGGAGTATTTCAAAAATCAAAATATTGAGCTTATTATATACATTCTTAGATAAATCATGAGTGGTTTCATCATTTTCGGCTGAAAGTACGCCTAATTACACTAAATTCCAGGATTCAACCAAGGTGCCACATTCCCTTTAACTGGCAGGGAAAAATACGACCGAATAAGACATCACAAGGAAAATGTAAAGTTTGAAAAAGCGAGGAAGATATGGTAAGTCTCTACCAAACACATGAACGTTCCAAGTGTGTACAGAATAAAACAGAACCTAACATGGATTTTTCTTTCCTGAGACTATTTATAATATGTCAATAAGAGAGGTTGGAGCTCTAGTTTGTACCAACCGTTGTATCTGCATAGTATAAAAAAATACGAAAAAAACGTGAAGTCGAGAGAGATTATGAATAATAACAGCTCAGTAAAATGCGTCTAAATTGAAAGTCACATTTCCAGCAGCACAGACAGCTCACCACTCGCGTCGTCATCCGGAGGCGCGTCGTCCAGAGTTTGCACCTCCCTGACCACCATGCCGTCGTCGTCGACGAGGATGTCGTCCATCTCGGCGGCGTCGTCCTCCCGATGCGGCGACCGGGGCGGAGTGTCGTGCTCACAGCCCATCCTGCGTCTGACGAGGCCAGAACAACTGCCGTTACTGAAGGATTCGATACTGATTCGACACTGATTTGATAATGCAGTTTTCGAGAATGTACAGAAGACAAGGTCTCCGATATAGAGCGCATTTCTGTCTCACAGCTGTCACGGAAATCTGGAAGTCTGCTGAAAAGTTAAAGAACATATAATTTTATACCAACATATTCTTCAGTTTACCAGCTTTCTAGCCATAAATAGCACTAAGGGCTAGAACAAAAAAACTTTGGTTAAAAAAATTCAGAACCCCGAAAATCGTCTAGAATTGTGTTATTTTGCAAACCACTTTTTTACTCATTCAACTTTTACTCAATATTGTGTCTGCCTGATAATGTGGCCTTGCCTTTTAGGGTATCTGATGCTTTTCCCTGAAGTTTTGCTTTAAAATCAACTAATGGGAAGTCATGAAGGGTTAAAATTGTTGGATTTACAGGTGAGAAGAAATATCCGGCAGCTAACCACGAAAACTGTGCAGAAACCTGAGGTTCTTTTCTGTAGCTATGATATACATCTCCAGAAATTTATTTATCATGTTTAAGCTTAACCATCGCAAAGATGGGATTAATACTGTTCTGGATATATGCATAACTCATGGGAACATTTGCAGGATGAACATAAATTAAGGATAATTAAGGTCACACAGTCAAATTTACTCAAGTCACAGAAATATGGAAAGTTTTGCCAAATCAAGTACTATTCCCCAGAAAATCCTAGAGCTAAGTCATTGGATTGATTTTTGGGAAAATTATTTTGTTTGTTTGCATGCAAGGATCAGACTCCCCTATTAAAATTAAACCTTTGGTTGGTTTGACAACATACCTATGGCAGTCAAAAGAAACGACCCATCCCAGCCTTACATAAGTGTTTGAACACCACCCCCCCCATCTTGGCTCCTGTGAGGCAAAGAAAAAGTGCCAACATTTGTGGATAGCCCATGAAAAATGATGCACACTACATGGGTCAGTTTTTTGCTAAGGTCAATATTGGGATCAAAACAGATCAGAGAAGGTGATAGGTTGACAGAAAATCCCAAAAGGGGTGTCAAACACCCCCCCCTACTGGGGTGAAGGATATGACTGTCTTGTGACATGTGCCATAAAAATTGCAAAACTTTGTTTGGATTTCCCGAAATATATATCAAAGATTACCATGAAAAAGTAAAAGCTTTATTTCAAGGTGTTTTGGGGATTTTCAAATTTGAGGTCCAGTGACACTAACATAGGCTATAGATCTCAGAGTGTGTCATAGGCATTATCATATCCATGCATGTGCCCTCCGTCAGAGAAAAATTGACAGGCACGGTTTTAGATGTCAATTTCCACTGCTTTATGACAGACCCAACCCATAATAGGTTGGGTCTGTCACCAAGTCCAGAGCTGTTAAATGGAGAGGCAGTGATTTAAGTGTATGTAGACATATATTTGGAGTTAAATAATGAACAATCACAGCCACAAAATATGTGACATTCATTTCAAAATTCACACAGCACCAGCCCAAACAATTGAAGAGATCTTATGCAAGTGACAAGCACCACTACAAAGGGCATGCACACTACTGGGCACCATGTAACTCTAGTCCAGAAGAGTGGCAGATTTCGACGAGATCTCGTAGGGCAGCCTCGGGAGACCTACCGATTTGGGGCAGCTTTTGGTCGATCTGGGGCGATGGGGGCTCTGGGGCAGGAACAGTACTGGGGCAGCGGTCGATCGGTAATCACCGAGGAAGAAGAAAAATAATGAAAAGGACAATCATTAGTTAAAGTTGCCTGTAAAAGCTGAATTGTCTCAAAGCGTCATGTTTGTCGTCTAAAAATATGGTTAAAAGATACCAAACAAACGAAATTTTAATAGATGTAAAGTCAAAGTTCTGGAAGTGAATAAAAATCAGCAACAGGCGCCTTCTAAACTAAATTAAATTTATTTCTAAATTTGATCTAAACCAGTCTTAGTTACAAAAAACAGTCTTAGAACTAAATAAAATTTCCTTATGTAGTTTTTGCATTTCCTCTGCTATGTTTTGATCAAAGGCCGAAATCGGGTCTATGTCAAAGGTCCACTGTTCAAAGGGTCCACCGTTCAAAAAAAATCATGCCAGCCCCCCCCTAAGAACAAATGCTAGTCAGTGATGGACCTCACAAACTACGGGAATCTTCTTGGCTTGGTCTAAAACTAGGGGAAAATATTCCAAATTTTGTCATGCTTTCATGCAAATGTGAGAAAATGGAAGGGCAAAATGCTTTAGCTGTGGAAAAAATTATTCTTTATCGAATTTAGTTATCAATGAAACATTTTTAAACTATTGATTATGCGGTGTGAAAGCAGTGGCAAATACATCTTTAAGGAAAATACTTGCTGTAAATATACCTTGAATAAAAGTATTCTGAAGTCGTGTATCATGAATGCAAGATAGCTGCTCGGCGTGGAGGGTGTGAGTGTGTTACCATGCGAGTTGGATGCACGGTTTTCTTCGTTCTGGGTGTTTCGTTTAAAATGGAGTAGATAAACATATATCGGTAAAAATACCCCCTTGGAGGAGTCGCCCCAGCATCCAAATTTTGCCCCAATTGGGGCAGGCTTGGTGCCCAAGCGCCTCGTTGAGTCGCCTGCCACGTTCGCAGACGGACCTAGTTATGCGGGTGACCAAAAACCCCAAATATGATGATGATAAAGCACACATAGCCCAAGTGACCATTCCCATCCGGTGTTTTAATATGCTTTAAAGACTCATCTGCTCTTAGCTACAGTTTTTCAAACATGAATTTTGCTAACAACTCAACATTTCTTTTTCCATAACACCCAGACTCTGCCTTTCACAGCCCAACCTTTTTATTAATTGAAAAAGAAGGAAATATTTTAAAGAGAATCAAGAACTTATGATGGCATGGGCCACCAACAGCTTCCTGGGACAGCTGGATGCTGACAATTTGTCATATGGTGATGAGTATGCAGAGCAAGAGGGGGCCAACCATTAACTATGTAATGCACGGCAGTGTGAATTCTAGATCGCCTGTGCGTCTCATCTGGACAGTTGACATGCTTTGCAGACTAGTCACTCACTAAAAAATCCCAGATCTCTATTACCTACCTACCTCAGCCCGGCTTTTACGCAGGTTTTGGCGCACTGTTCCTTTAGAGGAATGCCCACTCCACTCGGGTTCCGTTGTCTATCTGTCGACTGCTTCTATTACGTATCTCTACCCCCTTGGTCTGTTTCAAGGGGCCTGTTCCCCATTTAACTGATTTGCTTGTAGTACCTGCCTAGTACCACGCTCTCCCTTGATGTTTTCCCGAAACGTGGTGCGGATTCTAGAATTTTTAGTGTGGAAAGGAAGAGAAGCGATCGCGTGGCGCGGTGGATGTTCCAGAACGCCGCGGAATTATGGACGCCGCCATGTTCCATTTGGTACTGCTCTTGTTTGTTATATAAATATGATTTCATTAAATTTTGAGTATTTCCCGCCTTTTTACTGAAGAAATTGACGAAAATACTTCAAAAGTATCTATTTGAATATACTATGAACAATAGAAAGCAGTCTAGATATGAAGTTCCTGATATATTCAGAGATGCAAATTTCCATTGCATGGGTTAACCCACCAGACACAAAAACACAGCCAGGTATGTATAATTCCTTATTTTAAGGGTGCACGGGTACCCCTAGAAATCAGGACAGCATCCCTAAACGTCGGAATGCCCCTCTTATTCTAAGGAGCTATATTTGAGACGAGACCGGCTTAAAAATGATCCGCACAGTGCAAGGCGAGGTCTGTCTGCGTACGTTTTAGACCAATTGCTCATCTAAGACCGGGGTGTAACTACGAAGTTTTTTACGGAGGGGGAACGGGCCCCTAAATGATGTTGACGGGGAAGAGGCAAAATTGGGACAGGGGATGAGAAACTAATTTTGAGCATATAAACTGTCATAGGCGTAGGAACGGGGTGGGCCAGGGGCCATGGCCCCCCAATATTTATGATTCTTAACCATTAACCCTATGGCGTTGACTAGAAAGAAATGACTTCGAAATTATCGCTGGCCCCCCAATATTCTGGCCGTTCCTACGCCTATGTAAACTGTATCTGGAAATGTTACAAGTGATGTGCCTCACCGACACATGTAGGTATGTATTTACGTAGGCCTTCGCAGGTAATACGAAGAACTAAGAAGATGCAAAAAAACTTGGGCTGACCTCCAATATTTTGAAGGAATGTTCCTCCTAACTCCTGAGTTAGGGAATACAGTGTCCTCCATCCCAAGTTGGATCCTCCATCCTCAAGCTTTCTTCACCTATGCCCACAATCATTCCTATTTTATAGTTATACCTAGTTTTACTCTTTAACCCCCACGCTCCGAAATATTTATTTGCTTAGCCCAGAAAAGCACCCCTTGACGTTTGTTTTTTTACAATTGTACACCCCTTCATGCAAGCATTGAACCTTTTCTCTTTGAGCATTTATGAAACATACAGGTTGGGATAAGTCGGGCAAGGGTGTATCGTCCCATTCCCCCTCCCCCAAATGATCCGCCTCATTTCAGACATATTGAGGAGAAAAATGAAAATTTGAAAACATCCAGCGCAAAAAGCATCAATGAGGCCAAATATGTTGAGTTTTTGGTTTCCGGCAGAACAATTTTATGTCAGCAGCTGGTTGAAGGTTGACCGGGCTCCTACCTTTTTTCTCGGTGACGACGCTTATATTAATTTCGTCACCCTGATTCAGATGTGTCGAAAAAAATGCGGGGCCAGGCCTTCACTTTTCACTGAAAAAGTGGAAATTTCAGCCAAATTGAAAATAATTGAACATTTTGCAACCTCTTTGTGAGAGGTAGCAGACCCCAAAACTAATGAGCTCTAGAAGCATGGCTGGAGATATCTTCTCGATCCATCGGGGGTCCTGGGTGGGTTAACACCACAGTTAGTAGAGACACTGGCACGGCAATACAAGCCCTATACAAAGCCTATGGGAGACCCAAAATCCAGTGGGGGTGGGGAAACCCCCTACCCCCTGGGATTTCCACCCATGTCTAGAAGTAACGTTTTTTTGTCAGCGGGAGGTTGAGGGTTTGCAGCCCACCTCCGCTGCTGTTTTGTCGGTGGCAACGCGTATGCTCTGATTTGTCTCTAAGCCTCGTTGTCAAGTGAGAATATTTTCTAGCCTATGCGTGTTACAAAACAAGTGCCGAGCTGAGAGGTAGACCAGCAGGAGACGATGAAGTCTGCTGGAGATGCTGTTTTTGTTGTTGTTGGAAACGAACCATTGACGAAAATGATCACTAAGCTTGGGCTGAGAGCAAGTGATTCCGTATCCAATTGATAGCGTTGTGAGATTGTGAAATATTTTGAGCAAACGGTGAGGGAAAGGTGAATTTGTTACGAAAAGAACGGAAAATGAGTATCCCCAAAGTGACACTTCGTCATTTAACCGTCATCCAACCTGCGTCAGAATGCGCTTGTATGCATACATTAACCGCAGCTAAGAGTTTCTGTATCTGAGTCCCTTGTCTGGAGACAAGGGACTTAGATACAGAAGACAGAACTCAGATCCATGGAGGGATTATACTGTTAGAAGTCGTGACATATGAAACGCCTCCCGAATATGATGACTAGTACCCTTTAATAATTGTTCGTAAAGACCCTGCTACGACTCGTAATAGATGGCTAAGGAAGTTCCAGGCAGGGTACCCGGCATTTTTGTACGAACGAGATCACAATCTCCTTTTTTCAAATCACTAAAATATTTTCAAGACCAACGCGGCATCTCTCTAAAACTAGCCCCTCTCTATTACATTTACCGTATTTCATATTAGAGGGTGAGCACCGTGTGTTGAGTCAGGCACTGGGACCCGCATACACAGCGTTGACCTTTCACCTTTCTCCCCGCTGCCTCGGTGGATGTGCCAAGTGTCCAAGGAATCTGGCACTGAAGCCTAGTTAGCTGAATGTTTAACGAGTGAACATCCGAATTAGCCGCCAGAAAAATTTAGGTTTCTCTGTAGCTGTGTAAACTCATTCTAAAGCTAATTTTCTGAAGAGAAAATTGTTTACTTCTCGGCTGCTTTTTTTACCTGAGCAGCAGGGGCGTCGACACGGGGGTGAGTGGGGGAGGGAGTGGGCTTCACCCTCAGCATGTGGGGAGATGGTGCACGGCAGTTCTGCGAGCTGCCGTTTACAGATCACTTCAGATTAACTTCAGCAGGGGTGAGTCCGGGTTGGGGGCAGTCCAGTCATGGTCCCCTAAAGCGAAATAGAGGGAGGATCAAACCATCGAACCCACCAAGAAAATGAGTGTTCTATATGATCATTGAGGGGGTGGGGGGGAGGTGGCGTATCCTTCAGAAAAATTGATTCGCTTTTGCCCGTTCGCAATAAGCCCCTTTGAAGCGGAAAAATGACTCACTGTACCAGCGCAATCCTGTCGATCACCGCCTCCACCGCTCAAAGTCTTTTTTCTTTTTCTTTTTGCTCTCTGACATATGTTTACCCCCTCCCCTCCAGCCAACTGGCTGGATCCGCGCCTGAACTTGGTGAAGGTGGTTCGTTTTTCAATTCTTTCGATTCATTTTTGCAAGTATAATCATGTGGTTGTGGGTACGGTGCTAAAAGTACTAAGACTGCTAAGACTGCTGCTCAGTAGAGGATCTAGCCGGGCGGTTTGGGAGGGGCAAACCAAAGTCGAAAAGCAAAAAAAAAAAATAAACGTAACGCAGAGAACAAAATGCGCTACAATATGACTTTCTGGTAGAATTTTGGGTAGTTCAGGTGAAAAGCAAAAAAAAATCACGCAATGAAAAACTGACCTACAGTATGACTTGCCAGTAAAATTTGGGGTATTGGAGGCAAAAACAAAAACAAAAACAAAAAACGTCACGGGGTGAAAAATATGCACCCAAGATACCTTTTTTCTATCCAGGGCCACATATTTGCACTGAACTTTACTGGTTCTGTTCGAAGTTGAGAGTTGAAGCACCAAAATCTTGCTTATAAACTAAAAAGGTGTCGTGGAAAAAGGGAGGTCGATCGCTTTGGGGGAGGGGGCAAAACATTGTTTTGCCCCGAGCTTTTCCGTTTGGGTGGAGGGCAAAGGCCTTCCCCCTTGGATCCGCCGCTGTTGCTGTTTCCGTTATCTGTAGACTTTTAATACCTTTATAAGCTTTGCGGCAAACTAAAACCATTTCTTTGGGTGACCCGAATATGTAATCCTGTACTGGTGGGTGTTTTATATTAATTGTATTATATAAATTTATATATTTATAAAAATTATATTATATTATATTATATATATATATATAAATATATATATAAAATTATAATATTTTACATATAGAAAAGTCACTCGAAGTGTTAGATTGGTACGTGCAAAAGGAAGCTAACTTTGGTTTTCCATCACTCAGTCGTGCCCTTACTAAAATAGTCCATAACCACACCCTAAATTATGATATACCCATTGAACCATGGCACAGTGATGCAGGAGGCCTGAAAAACGGGGCGAAATTCATAGCTCAATAATTATTAATGATAGAACAATGTTTTTGAGTTCAATTTGAAGCTCTCCATCACGCGGCTCAAACAAGCACACCAAATGTTGTTTTCCTCTTAACCCTCCTTTTGCCAGGGGATCGATTCTACCCCCTCCTTAATTTTTCGCAATGGGAGAAAAACGGCTCGGCTTAGCGCAATGCCGCGTGGCAAGTGCAAACCAGAATCAATTTGATAAATCTGGACGAAATTTCAATCCAAGGTCAGGTCAGGCCTCCGAGTTATGATGTCATATCTAAACAGATTTAAGGCAATGTTGGTTCTCAAAATAAGGTTGACAAAAGCCGGGAGTAACTCGGCTTCTAGAGGGGTTCGATCGAGTTTCTATACACCATTCAAAAGCTCTTGTACAGGAAAATCTAGAGCGGACATCCATTTTGAGCTCAGGTCCATAACGAGGGCACCAAGGCACCCCTTGGCACCCATTGAGTGCGCTACTTTATGCAGAGCCTATCGAGGGCTTATAACGGTTCTTACAGTGACTGTAGATTTATGAAATATCTACATAGTCGCAAATCTGACCATGCGATAAGCTGAATAAAGGTAATAGTAAGGGAAACATTTCATATGATTGATAATTTGCATAAGTGTCGCCACCCGCAAAAAAGTGGGGGGGCAGCCAAACTTAGACCCGATGCTGACAGAAAACTTTCAACGTCAGGACCAAAAACTGTTCGAATTTGGGCTCTTCGTTGCCTCCCGCAGCGGCTGGATATAAGAATGTCCGGTTTTCTCTCATTTTGACTGAGATCAGGAAATTTTTGGCCAAAAAGTGGGGGGGGCAGGCCCCCTGGCCCCCTTTTCCAACGCGTATGATAATTTGATTTAATGATTGGATTTTCCCCAGTTGTTAACCGGCAAACATTGGAAGTGAAAAATGCAGTCTCACATCGTATTTATTAGCATTGAACTTTTTGGAGAGCCTCGGGTATTCAAAAATCATCAGAAGATAAACACTGTTTAACTTTAACAGCCATGCTCTGCGCGTATCGTGGCTGGGGAAAATCATATCCAACACTGATTCACCTTGTTCTAAAATTTTACAGGTTAGGTTGAAAATTCAGTGTGGGCACATATTGCACATGAACTACGGAGATAAATGGATTAAATCTCAGAATGTGACATTATGTTACAAGGAAATGTTGAAATGGCTGAAGGAAGTTTTGCCTATTAAAGAGCCACAGAATGGAAAAGACGTGCGAAAACAGTTCCTTCGGAAAAATTCAGCAATAAATGTGGGGGGAAAATCTCTATTCTGCCGTAGGGTATATGAAAAAGGTTTGAATTTGATTGACGATTTTTTTATCACGAAGGGCGGTACATGAGTTTTGAGCGATTTAAAGAGCGCTATCCAGCGGTAAGCGTTGATCCCCTGACCTATTATGCTTGGAATCAAGCGATTCCACTAGAGTGGAGAAGGATGATAACGGGAACTGCAGTGTTGAAACCTGAAGAACGTAAGGTAGGGTATTTGATCAATATAGGAGGGGTAGATGTAAATTTCAAACACATAAAGCCAAAGTTCTTTTCCATTCGATGGCTGGAAGACACAACCCCTAATGCCCAAAGAAAATGACAAGGTGAAGGAACCAATTTTGGGGAATATTGGCGTAAAATATTTGAAATTCCTTTCAAAATAACCAGGTCAACAAAGCTTCAACCTCTTCAGTTTAGACTAATACATAGATACTTTCCTACCAGACGTTACTTGTGTATTAGAAATGTTGTCCCAGAACTCAGACCCTTCTGTAGCAACTGTGGCGAAGTTGAGACAAACGCAGCATCTTTTCTTGGAATGCGGTGATGCTCGATACTTTTGGGATGCAATGACTTTAAAAATGAATAAAAACCTATCAGCCCCCCACAAGTTCATTCCCAACGCCAATAATGTAATACTTGGCTCTCTGTCGACCTTGGATGTCGTTAACTTTATCGTTCTAAGTGCTAAACAATATATTGCTAATCAATATTTCAGTGGTGGTCAAATCAGAATCGATGCTTTTATGAAAATCCTTGCCAAAAATTTCAAAATGGAAGAATATAGCGCAACAAAGAATGGGAAGATTGCCAAGATTAATCGGAGATGGGTGCCCTTTCTTGGAGAACAAGGTCAACTTGTGTTATAAATTATTGAGAAAACCTGAACACTGACAAACTGGACTTGTCTGTTTCGTTTGGTACGATGTGGAAAGGAATGGTTCTTGAACGTGCAGGGGAGGTGGGCGGGGGGGTGACACATCGATTAACCTGTGCTGACAGAGCGTGTAGTGAATGAAGAACGTAGTAAGTTGTTACGACGTGAAGTGATGAGCATCCGCTTTGACGTGTTTTGCTAAATATATGTGAAAAAAGTTTAACCTTAACAGCCGGCAAACGCAACAAAATGCGCGACAAGCGACTTTCTTCAAAATCCAAGAGAGGTAGTATGTACCGTGGGTTCGATACTGATTGATAGGTATTCGCCTGCGGTCGCTTTTTGAAAAAAATATCTCTCAAGTTATGGTCTTTGCCGACACCATTGTTGCCTCACCTGCTGCGTTTTAACTGCATGCATGAACTGACGTGCGAAATACTACAAAAGGTAAAAAATTCGGAAGTAATTGAGAAAAGACACACAAAATCATCGGGATCGGCGAAAAAAGTTTTCTTGTCCATAATTTTCCAAATTAACGTCTCATCCAGCTTTCAGGGTCCCAAACTTAATGAGCTCTTCAAAATTCATTGCTAGAGGACGAAACGTCTATGAGAAGAGTAATCGCTTTTAAGATATTTATTAAACGAACCGACACTAATACGTACCAATCTCTGTGGAACCGGCTGTACATACATGACAGTGAGTTTTAACAGGAGGTGGAGGCCAAAGATTATTGGAAAATTGGTTTAAAATAACATGTTACAAAGGGGAAGAAAGTGAGCCTAAGTTAAAATATCAATTTTCTTATTCTCGGCCTGATCTCGTTGTGCCCTAATAAATATTTCATTTCATTTCATTTATTCATCATATTGTCCACGGAACAAGGCCCATTTACAGGCAAAGTCACATAAAATATCGGATGTCAAAATAGGCTAAGGAAGTGTTACACACATAAGATCCACATAAGCAGGAAGTTAAAAAACTTCCGTAAAAATTAAGAAGTAAAAGCATGTCAAAACTTGTAAGGATAAAACACGTCAGGCTAAAAACGTTGCGCTAAAAATATAAAAATATAAGTATACCTAAGACATAAAAAAACTAAAAAACTGGGAAAAGAACACAAGACTAGAACCGACAGGTGCAATCTTAACTTCTCCATTCCTTATCCTATCCACAGTGTGTTTTTGCTTAAGTTGTCATTTATGTCCCCATCTTCATTACGACCGGCTTAGAATAGCCACATGAATAGTGGAGAAGCCGTGTAAGCAAATAAATAAATAAATAAAACTATAATGTGGCTATATATGAGATGACCTTTCCTCGAAATGAGCTGAAGGTGTCATGAAATATGTCTGCTTGTGGTCGGATGTTCAGGAATGTGTTCATGACTCTAGGCAATCTAACAAACAATCTTTCCTTCACGGTATTCACTCTTGCGTATGGCACATTAAACAACGCTAATTGCCTCGTTGCTCTCACGGGCACATACAATGAGAAACGGCGTACTAAAAAAGACGAGTCGATCCTACCCTTAAGAACATTGCGCATGAACATCAAATCATGCTGACTTCTTCGCGATGACAATGACATGACCTTAAAATGATTCATGAGGTCGCTGTACAATAGTGATCTAGATTGGTTCCGACAGTTTGCGTTCAACCATAGAAGGAATTTGTGTTGCACCCTGTCGACTCTAGTCAAGTGAACAGCAGCTGCTCCGCCCCAAATAACACTACAATACTCGAGGACCGAACGAACATGTGCATAGTAAAGATACGAGAACAGCTGATAGGCTGAGATTTCCTCCTTCACCGGATTTTTGAATGATCTTATTAAAAAACCAAGAGTTCTGTTGGCCTTTTTCACCATGTTTTCAATTTGAGGACCAAACATGAGTTTTGTGTCTAAAATGATGCCCAAATCCCGGATTTTTTCAACACGTTCCAACTCTATATTTTCGACAGAATACGTTGCCAGAACCGGTTTTGTTTTCAACGTCATGCAGAAGTATTTGCACTTGTCTGGATTTAGATTCAATCGCCAACGTTTGGACCATTGACACACTCGATCAATATCGAACTGAAGCAAGGCTGTATCAGTCTCGCACTTGACCTGACGATAGATTTTTAAGTCGTCAGCGAACATGAGACAATGGGAGGAGGAAATCTCATCCGGAAGATCATTTACGTACATCGCGAATAAAAGAGGCGACAGCAATCCACCTTCCGGTGTGCCCGATATAACCCGGCCCCACTCCGAGCACTTTCCGTTGACAATAACTCGCTGCTGTCTATTCTGTAAATAAGATGAGAACCAATTTAATGCTGAACCGCAAATTTTGTAGGAATTTCTTAGTTTGTGTACTAAAAGGGAATGGTTTACGCTCTGAAAAGCGGCCGTATAGTCTGTGTATATAAAATCTGTTTGGTAGCCAAGCGAGTTAGAGTCCCAGGCCGCGCCCAAAAGTGTGGCCAGGTTAGATGCACACGATCTTCCAGAAACAAATCCATGTTGAGTCGGCGATAAAATGGGTTTTACACGCCCCAACAAGCACACAAGACTATTGAAACATGCTTTGCTAACTATTGAACAACATGCTTTCGTTGTCTCAATTTACCCTCCTCCTTCTCAAATCTATTGCCTCCTTCAGTTAGAGGCCGTCCATCAATAACGCTACTCATTTTTGTGTTTTTTACCCCCTTCTCCCACTTAAATGTGTCATTTGATTGGAGAAATGAAATAATACGCGCCGATCGGTGGATGCTGCGCGCGTCATTGCCACAACCACCCGCCGACTACGGGTAGAACATGCGCTCACTAAAACTCTCATAATTTTTTTCGGCCGTCGGTTGCCGACCTACGGATTCCGCCAATGTAAAGAAGACACTTCCCAAAATACATGGTAAGATTTTTTAGCTGATCCTGACACTGCCTTTTTTGCCAGCCTAAGGAAATATGATGCATGTTATAAATTTTAGTTCCGAAACATATGTTTATTAAAACAAACTCACTGCGTTCTTCGGAGCAGCTAGAACCGTATTTTTGTAACCAGAAGGTCGCAAAAATCCCAAGCTTTACGGTGGTATAAGTTTTTATGGATGGTGAGGTGTGAGCACCTGTTATTAACGTTTTAGATTACGCTACTGTTTCTTGCCAGATACCCGTATTTAGCGAGCCAGAATAAGTTTCAAGCTTCAGCTCCTGTGTAACCAATGTGGTACGCTAGACAAAGAAAATAATTATGGTTTTCCCGGTTCCAAACAATTCTCAAACGCATCGCATACATTTGATATCAATTCTAGAAAGTCGTTTTTGGCATTTTTGTCACGTTTTTTAGGACCGCTGCATCACTGTGCATCGGGGCGAAAATAATTGAACACAGCACTAAACCATTTGCAGGCATAGCCAGATCATAAGAAGCAAACACTCAGCGGCGGATCCAGGGCCTAATTTGGGGGCTGGGCTAGGAGCTCGAACCGTCCTCCATTGCTTCGAAACAGCCTTTGGCTATGCATTTACTATAGACACTGGAACTTTGGGGGTGGGGGGCTTGAGCCCCCTAGTCCCCTTGTATCCACCACTGCCAACTATAATAGTTGTATCCCTCCAGCTTTGCTTCGGTACATACCTGAGTAATCCTCAGCAATTATGTTCACACCGGATAAGCCGATTGTCTGAGCCCGGCCCGGACGTGCCAGCGTTTTTTTGTTGTGCAGTGGAAACTGCCACAGACGGTTCATCAGAACCTGTCCCACCGCAGCCTGAGGCAGAACCGCTCTAGGAAGCAGTTATATTTGAAATTGACGGTACCCATTCCCCAGTCTGTTCCATCAGAGGTATTTATGTTCATCAGATGGTCGCCGAGAACGATTATAAAACAGAGATGTCACATCCTCGAATGTCGTCTCACAGCTTCTGTGAGAATGAAGAGTGACCTCAAGAACCATAATTTGACACTGATATGCTACAAGCTTCCATCAGTTTGATGATCTGTTCGATCATTTGTGTGGAATAAGTCAAGCTGGCGTCAGAAAAAGACCGCAGTGACACTGGCTTAGAGCCATGAACAGCCTACGCACTTCTTTTCAGATATGAAATTAGTCCTGCCGACATCTTTGGTATAGCTATATGCTTCAACCATTCAGCCGTTAGGACAGATAATTTTTTGTTTGTTCAAATTATTGCGAGAAGTCAGAAAATTCTGATCTTGCCAACGTACTTTGGGAAAATCTTAAGGAGCAGGGTACCGATAATATATTTCATTTTGCCCTACTGCAATGTGTGTGTCCTTCTTACATGTGAACATTATGGTTTGGGGCTTTTTCCACTTTGGAGGTTTTGGTTGTGGGTCGTATGACTTATCGACACCTATATACGTCTCATCAAGCTGAAACCTGGTAAACCTGCAAACCGGCCGGTCTATATCTAAAACTTGGGCAGAGTAAACTATCAGCTTTGCAATTGAACAATATCATTAAAACCTATTAGTGCTTGGCTTTCACTGGTGTCAGGACGACACATTTGATCCTCCTATAATTTTCAAGGTTATTACCGGATTTAGAAACATTCTTTGAGTTGGAAGTAGAGTCTGATTTACTTTAAGATGTGGTGATAGAAATTCAAGAATTAACAACAAATTGGGCAGAAAGTGTTTTTTTCTTGCCAAAGCTTATTCTTATTTTAGGTTCTCATGGCGCATGTCAGAAATCTTGGGAAGCCATAATTTTGTTGAAATCAAACAGTACTTGGACAGGTATTAGAGACCACTAGCGGATCCAGAGGGGGGGCAAGGGGCCATAGCCTCCCAAAATGGCAACTTTTTGGCCGATTTTCTTCAAAACACTATGTTTTTTACGATTTTCCCCGAGTTAGCCCCCCAAACAGCGCTCCTGCATCCGCCAGCGTTAGAGGCTCGTTCTAATGCTGTCGAACCGATGTATTTTATTAGCCCATAAATTTCAAAATTATTAGCGGATTCCAAAAATATGTTTTGTGTTTGAATTTCTGTCAGATTACATTTTGAATAGGCCGGAAATTCTTGTATTTTGAAAACATGTTTCAAAATATTATCATGTTTTATTTCTTGTCAAAACTTAATTTTAAATCCAAGTTATGAATGAGAATGTCATAAAATGTCTTAGAATATTTTGTGGCGATTGAGCTGTAATTTGGAGAGTTTGGATATTGAGGAAGACCTTTATGAGTGTGCTAACTCGTATATCGCTATAACTTTTAAAGTTATCAATGGGTTTATAATCTATTTTTGTGGGAAATAGCGTACGAAGATCCTTCACTGAATATATAGAAAATAAAGCACTGTAGTTACATATTCGGCCTAGCCCTTCATTAGAATCAGGTAAGTAAATGATAGGTAAAATTCTAAACTCTTGGTCTTTATGAGTCAAAACCTCGAATCTTGCTCGTCTCCAAATGCGAATTCGTCTCAAGACCTCGAATTCCAGGTCTTGCGAGGTCTTTGACCACAAATTTGTTATTTTACCTATCGTTTACCTACCTGAAGGGCCGTGTCAGAACATATGATCCCAGTATATTACATCCATTTTGCATCCAGGACTCGAGGAGGCAGGCCATTAAACAGCCTGTCAACTTATATTCATGCTCCTCGCCTCAGCACTCCCAAATCTATAAACGTTGGAAAAATACAACCACAGAAGTGTTGACCACCAAAAATTCAAATAAGAAAATCACTTGAAAAATATTTTGCATATCCTGAAACCCGTCTAAACTAGATTTGAATAATTTCCGTTGGTAAATGCTATTCATTTGTCACATGAATGTGACAAATAAAAGCTTTTGCTCAAGCCTGTCCTCTACAAGCTATAACTTCCCCTTGGGAACATTCCATCTCGGGGTATATATTGGTCTGCCTGGAAAACCACATTGTTTCTAGCCTCTGGTTATTGCAAGCTTAGTTTTTTGGATTGAAGTCTCTCTAAAGACCCATCCAAGGACATATCTCAGAGACCTGGATGCATTTAAAAGAGACCTCGGCTCCGCCTTCCGAACCTGCAATTCCCGCAATGGTGAGTTAATCAGGAAGGTAGCGTATGTACATACGTCCCACAAAGCTCAGGGTCGGCCGCCCCGCTCACGTCACCCTCTCATCAGCCAGTTGCCAGCCAACATAGGTTGGATAAATATTGAGCGCCGGAACGTCTCAGGGAAATCGATCCTGACCCCTCACAAATGCACTGCCACTGCTCCGTTTTCTGAGGAGCAGCCTTGAGCCCAACGCTGTAATAAATAAGCAGGTAAAATAAATACTTCTTGATGGACTAATGGATCTATCCATTTCTCGCCGTTTTAAAAGACCGCGCCTTGTGCCAAATGCGTTTTCAATCATTGCCATCGGATTCCAAACCGACACAGTCTAGAGATGTAAAAACAACATGGACATCTGCGTGCTTATCATACAGCCACAAATCTGGAGACTTTTCTGTTAGTCATACTGACACTGAAAATCTCTCAGCAACACTTAAATATATCTATGGCTGTAGCACAGCTGGTACCGCTAGGCAGTTCCAGAGGGTTTTAAAGCGTGGCTCACCGAACCGGGCCCTGGAGTGCTTCGCTGGCTGTGCTGGCACCCCTACTGGCCGCTTCCTCAGCGGCCATCACAGGCTGGCGTGGGTGTAAACATACACATGCCCATCGGACGCGTTCGTCAGCCACTCCCAACCGCACTTCAGAGGTGGGAAAATAGTGATGGTGCTTTCTACCGTCTGTGGGACATGTGGGATTATACTTTTTGTGTATCATGCAGGTTTAGTGAAAATTTTACTGTACTTCGCTGTCACATGGAAGTAATTATTCCTGTCGGGCGTTCCCGGTTGAATACGCGCGTTGGAAGAAGGCCTCGGAGGCCTCCCACTCATTTCCAGAGGTGGCCAGAGAACCCTCCAAAGCTGGAAAACGGCACTTGCTGGCACTTGAGAGAAATTATGCGCGCTTGAGCTAGCGAACTAGTTTTGAAAATCGGTGAATTTTTTACTTACAGGCTTTTAAGAGGAGGCTCATATTTTAAGATCGGTGCAAGGACGCTGTCGCACCAGTTTGCATGCATTGCAGAGCGAGGGATGACGTCATAGTGTCACATAATTGGGATGGTTTGTCAAGAAGACATCATTTGAACGGTCAATATAAAGTAAAATTGACGGTTAAAGATGGAAAATTTCCTGTCAGGTGAACTCTTTGAAGCATACCTAACTTTCCAGTAATATGAATGCTGTTAGCCATATGATCAGCATCCAACATGACGTGTATTATGATATGACAAATCCCCAATCCCTATGTCAAAGTCTAAGCTCAAGGTTAAAGGTTATGTATCAAGGGAATATCCTTGCTATCCAACCCAATGACTCATATGGTTTTAGTACCAAGTATATGGGGGACTCTAAGTGTATGGGGAACTATGGTTTTAGCACTAAGTACTACGGGAAAAATATCATAGAGTGACGTCATAGGCCAATGGCCGGGGATGGCTCACCCTCTAAAATTTCGTACAAAAAAACTGCATGGAACCAAGCCTTTACGTTCATAGTCTATAGATGGATACAGTTAGTCCATAGTAGGGGATCATGGCATCATTTCACACAATCACGACCGACTCCAATAGGTCCAAAGCAAGGTCAATATTTTTCCTTGATGACCTCGTTTGACCTTGAAGATGTGAGCCCAGGTCAATACAATTTGACTGTGAAGTAGATCCCCACAGCCCCCAAAAATCCCAGGCGGGCGTTTACCTAACCATTTTCTTTTCTGAGATCCCAAGGGGTGCCTTCGAGGCGCGTCTTCTGCCGCCTGTGCGCCTTAGTGCGCCTCTCCAGTGCTGGTTTTAAGCTGACGTTGCAATGTTCTTGGTAGAACTGCTAAATCCACATAGCCTCTTAGTTAGATTTTCTATCTATTTGGACTGCAGACCTCCATTCAGATGGTTAAGCTCACAAGGCTGTTGCATTTTGTAAGCCTAACAAAGTCTTATTTTTCAGAAAGAACCCATCGCTGTTTAAGTACGCGTAATTAAGACTTATTTCCCCGAAAAGTCTATCATTGTTTAAGCATAAGCGTAACAAAGCCTTTTTCAGAAATAGCCCATCATTGTTTCAGCAAGCGTGGCGAAGCTGTATTTCTCACGGAGAAACCATTATTTTTTCCGTAAACATAGCAAATGCATATTTCTCAGAAGGAACTCATCGCTGTTTTTGTAAGCGTTACCAAAAGAGAGACACTTAAGCGGAGAAGGACGTTTTTTCCAAAAGTAGTGTTTTCTTCCGAAAGTATAAGGTTTTAGTGATTTTGCTTGCAACCAAAAGTGAATTGATAAATTCTCCTTTTTGTTGGTGATAATCATATTGTGATAAAACTTACACTTCATAAAAAAATAACAAAAGTATTTGAATTTTCCATGAAAAATTCGACGATTTGAATATTTCCAATATGACTGAAGTTTAAGTGATATCATTTGGTTTTGCTCTTTAACTCATCAAGCAAAAGAGCTCGGAAGGGCCTCAGGAGAAAAGTCGCGAAAGGTGAGTAAGTATGATAAACATTTTGACCGATGGCGAGAATAATCATTATTTTAAAATGTATTAAGCAGGGATTTCCATTCCCGCTGTATCACATCCGCCAAACGTGGTAAGTGATTGAAGATCAATCCAGTGGAGTGACGAAAACAATCTTCTACATCAGTGTAGGTCCCCCTTTTGCCGCGACGTCGTGCGAAAGAACATCTTCATCAGCTTGGGTTTCTTCAACGCATAGGTTTTTTTCGACAAAGAGATACTTATGTGTTAGGCCTGTTGTGGATGACCCATTTTGCGATAACTGCGTTGAAATCGAGAACACCTGTTTCTGGAATGCGAACCCGTCCGGCAGTTCTGGCATACTCTGGAATAATAATAATGGAATAAATTCAAAGTTAGAAATTCGTTTCCGTTTCAAGATCGACAATAAAATATTATTTTTGGATCCTTAACAGCGTCACCAATAGTGAACTTCATCGTTCTGCATGCAAAACAATTCATTGTAACTCACCGGTCTCAGGATGAGGATATGAACTTGGATTACTTTGTCTGTTGCTTATCAAAAATGTTCCAAATTGAATTATGCACGCAGGCAAAAATGGAAGACTTCAACAATTCCAGTTACAATGTCAACCTCTCATTGATTCAAAATTTCAGTTCATTTTTTAGAGATCCTTTGAAATAACGCACATCGACAAATTGGAATTCAGTAAAGTGAGCTAAGATGTGTTTAGATAGTTTCATTTCGGAAGGTATCCATGGGGTGGGAGGGGTGGGTTGGTGCGGAAGGCGTACGCACAAGCTGTATGGTGTCCATTGGCGGGCGCAGGGGGGGGCATTCCGGCCATGCTCCCCCCAAAAAGCGCTGGAGGAGGGCCAAACTATCTTTTGGCACCCCCAAACGCCGGGAATTAAAAAAGGTGTTTATACTAGGTCTGTAGAGCAAAAATATTCGCTCCCACCACTCCCCCAGGAGAGCAGTGGTGTACTTGGAGAGGTAGCTTATACTAGGTCTGTCGAGCACCCAAATTGCACGTCCCACCCCCCTCCTACCAGGAGGAGAGGCAGACATGGGTTTGCCCCCCAAACTCGGGTCTGCGTCCGCCCCTGATGGTGTCCTGTTGGAATGTGACCTGGATAAGTGATGAAGCAGAAACTTTGCGTGTTCTCTGTGGGTATCCAATGGTATGAATGCCTATAAGACAAATACAGGGCCCTTCGGTAAACAAAAAAAAACATAGTTTGGGGTTTTAGGATATTCCAGTGCATGATCTGAGTTAGTCTGATCAATGCAAGCATGGAAATTCGATCGCCGCAAATTATTTCAAAATAAATCTCAAGAAAAGTTTTATGGTGGACAAAAGACATGTAGTAACGTTTACTTAAATGAAAGGAACAGAAAGTGGAACATCGCCAATTTCACCTTCATCTTCTTCCGTTGTTTTTGTGCCTACAGTTCAGTGTACGTGACTGCGAGTGACAGCCGACAATAACTATCCTCCTCCTCATCCTGAAACTACCTGGGGCAGCGGCCGCATGAGCCTCGGACAGCGGCGACCCCTTCAGGTAATATCCCACCTTCCTTTGCCCTGATCTTTCCTAATCTTTATAGTCTTCTTCCATAGTTTTCATTACTTCACGCCCACCACGACGGCGCTTGGAACGCCACTGCATATCTGGGAAAGCTCGCAGAAAAAATGTTTGGGAGCTTCTATAGTTGATCGCTTTGAAGGCGATCTGAGCGTGATTTGAGCCAGTTTGTTTCTGTAAGACTATCTGGCTGCACCTGGTACGTTCTTACATTGAGGTCGACTTAAAGTACCGTCTGGAGCCCAGGCACCGAGGAAAGTCTTGTACAAAAATGAAGAAACTCAAAATTTCCCAAAACCGGACAATATAAATCATCACGAGGAATGATCTCACATTCACCCCATCACACTAGGTCAGTCAAACGTCCATACAGGAACTGTTACAAGAGAATTCTACGCGCACGTATAATATCTCGTAAATATCATCAGATCCGATCATCACAGGTGAACTGAGGGGATTACACCACTAACGTTGGTAGTTTTCTCTCACTTCATTACTTATACTTATTTATCTATTGATTGAGTAATATCAGCGTGGGGAAGCTGTGTCTGTGCAAATGAAGAAAATGATTGAGAAGATACCATTTTTACAGCAAAAACAATGGTTAAAATGATATAGAAACATCTAGCTGTAATAACTCAGAGTGGTTATGGTATAAAAGTGGTTCTGAAAGCTTAATATTTCCTCTTAGAGCTGTCAACTTTAGAATGAGTTGTTGCTGTTGGGATTAAGTGATTTTTGGTCTGCTTCATTCCCCTGTTTTCTTCTTTACCGACGAAAGCAGCATAGTTTCGTCTTTTTAGGAATTTATAATCAGTCAGCTTAATATATATATATATATATATATATATATATATATATATATAGTGTATAACTTGATTAATTTTCAAAATGTCTGCCATGCTTGCTGTCTGTTCTTGTTTCTGTTTTACGAACGATTGTGACATAATCTCACTGATGAAGGCTTAATATAAACCGACACGTTTGAGTATGAGCAAACTAGTGTTTTTAGTAGTGTTTAAATAGTGAAACGTATGTAAGAATATATATATATATATATTGCAAGCGGTATCAGATGTGCACTTATGAAACCCCGAGCATCAGTAAGAGACGCACTGCCAACAAAAGGAACCCAAAAACTTGGTTGATTTCGGATGCGTATTTTTTGCACATGATAATACTTCTTAATAGAAAGGGTCCCACAGGAAACTTCGAGTTTGCCAATTCAAGGCCATTTGAATGAATACAGTTAATTACCATAAGAATGTCAGAAAAAAACATGGGGCTGGGGAACAGCTGAATCTATGAGAGCCATGAGCAGATCCAGGATTCCCTATAGGGAAGAGATCGACATTTAGACCAGGGGTTTCACTTTTGATCGGAAAAACCTATCAGGTGGGCGCCAAATCCCATCGCGAGGGCGCCGATACTCGCATCTGGGAGGAGGAGGAGGAGGAGTAGGGAAGCACACCCTTTCAGGGAAGAGCTAATGACATTTCAGGGGCTGCGGCGCTGTGATGTTTCAGGGGGCACCAAGGGCGATCGAGAGGGGGCAAGTGGCCTTTTTCCCCTGGATCAGCCAATGGTGTGAGCTAAGACATTAAACAGTCAAAATTTCACTCATACTTACGTTTACTGTTACAGAGAACTTAAGCGGAACAAAGAAAACCGAAGATTGTCGCGGAGGAAATCGCAGCGGACTCAAAATCAGGAGACGGTTCTTTAAAATAAGGTTAGTGAATGCGAGTCCTTCCAGCATGATGACCACTTCAGAGAGTAAGGGACAGCTTGACCCCACCTATGGAGGCTATTAACATCGATTTATAGAAGCAATATTTTATTTTTTGACCGATGTGCTTGTTGCACCTGTTTGTGATATATAATTATCAAGGCTTATGGACGCAGCAATTGTCAAGGTTAATTTTTTTTTTTTTTTTTTTTTTTTTTTTTTTTTTTTTTTTTTTTTAATTTTCCTTTTTTTTTTTTTTTCCCCCTCCCCCCTCACGTTTAAACACTCAGTGTCACCAACCATTTCCATGTCAGTAGGGTCTCCGGGGAGCCAGATTGCTCCTCGCCCAGGGAATCCGCCGGGCTTTGAACCAGGGTCGGTCGCGTGGAAGGCGAACACGCTAACCAATAAGCCAACGTGTCCTGTTGCACTCGCTTGCGCACTTTCCCTAGAGTATTGTTTACCATCACGAAATGGTTCCGTGACCCCACCTGTGGCAATGACCCAACGGAGTATTGTTTACCATCACGGAATGGTTCCGTGACCCCACCTGTGGCAATGACCCAACGGAGTATTGTTTACCATCACGGAATGGTTCCGTGACCCCACCTGTTGCAATGACCCAACGTTTGAGACCCGCTGCTTTGTGAGCCTCAGCTGGTCACAAGGGGCAAGGGGTTTTAAGGCGTTTTTCTAAGGCGTTCTGTGCATGACACCTTTGCCCGCCTCTAAAGCAAAAATCAGCTTCACACAGATAATCTCCTTGAGCGAGATCGTTCCTCAGATATCTCAAGCGCACCATGAGAAAATATTTGTATAGGAGAGTGCCCATACTGCGCCACCTTAAGGAAAATACGACATTGCTAAGTGCGCGACCTACAACGCTGGTTTTTCGCAGACGTCATAAATGATCATTTATCTGTTAATTTTCGCCCTTTATAGGCAGTTAATTGCCGCCCCGGTAGCTCAGTTGGTAGAGCGTTGGGCTCCGGCCCGCTGCTCAGAAGCATGCAGTGGCAGGGCATGTCCAGGCTTGGGATCGGTTCCCCGGAGACGCTCCGGCGCTCAATAGCTTACCCGACGTAGGTCGCCTGGCAACTGACTGGTGAGGGGGTGACCTGAGTGGGGCGGCTGTCCCTGTGCTTTGTGCGACGTTAAACTTTGGCATCTAAATCAACCCATAATTGAAGGAGTTGCTCGTTCGGGTGGTGGGGTCGGGATCTCCGTGACAAGTCCCTTGATGACTTAAGTGAGACTCAGACTCCAGTAGCCGGACTGGGAACAGCCTGGACAAAATTTAAAAAAAAGTTGCGGGCCCTGAACAATTTATTATCAGGTTTTCCCCGGAAGACTACAAAAGGCTCAATTAGGACATCCCTGCCCCAATGCCGCCGCCATATTGTCCCAACTGCGTCGTTGTTGGTTCACTACGATGTTAGGCAAACAAAAGCATATTGTTGTAATTTATGGGTGCCTCTTGTATAGTCTTTGATTGATGTCTCAATTAGGCGGTTTTTGTAGATATCGTACGGTACAAATGGTCCCGGGAGTACATACCTAGACTGTTTGGTCTCGCACGCATTTGATCTTATAGGAGCTGTATTCTCTGGCAGATCCAAGGGGGAGGGCAAAACGGGCAAAATTTTTTTCACGATTATGGGCCCCGTTGCCTCCTCCCCCAAACCGTCAGTCTGGACCCGACCCCGGCTGTATTATCCACATACTGTCCTTTGCAAAATATTTGCCCTCATTCCAGGAACTTTCAAGGTGATGTCTATCCGGGTCCTTATGTTTCAACTGTGCGCTCGCGTACATAAACCTAATCGGTTATTCATTTATGTTTCGCCCCCGTTGTTGCAATGTATGAGTGCAACAACGCCGCTTGATCGTAACGCATCAAGAATTGATCGCTGTCTCAAATGCGCCACCCTGGCGCATTTGGGGCTGCAGCATGGTGCGCAAATAAGACTTGAGCTCATTTGATCCAAAAATGACGCTACAAAAACAGTGTGAAGGGCACAAAAGAAAGCAACATGTTCCTACAATACGATAAATTGCCCCATGTCAGGGTCTCTGGGTTATGCAGAGCAGAAACACACTACGTTTCCATTCCAAATATGTTAAGGAAACTAATATAATTTATCAAACAATTGGCACTATTACCTACATCATTCAACTTTCGTGCAAAAAGAGACCGTGCCAGCTAAATACAGCACTGCACATTCCGATAAGCATATTTTTGTGAGGATCACATCAGCGGGATGAGAGATGTGGCGATGGGCGCAACTAGGCAGGGGTGCGCATTTAGGACGCTCTCTTCTACCCGTTACTTTGGAAGGCAATCGTGCTCTAAAAGTGAAAAATACCTTCAGTTTTGTCTTCCTCTTCATAGGTAAATTTCTTTTGCTTTAAGAAAGCACCTCCCGAGCGGACGGAAGCGTTTATTATTTCCTGATGTACACGTCCTCTCCAATTGCTCAATTATGAAACACTAGTTTCCTTTTGGGGTACCAAAAGAGGATTTGTACCCTCTATTTTGTTTTAGAGGGTCATAGCTGGATTGACCCCCAGATCGGTCCCTGCCTTAAATATGAAAGCAAATTCTGTTTTTGTGTACATACCTCATGCGGCATTCCTGGGTGAAATCTAAAACTATGCCAAACTACACAGAGAACCCAAGGACATACCCGAATGACAACGAGACGTGTATTATCTACCTCCTCATAGCAACAATTTACACTTATCCAGAGTTGTGCGACTCGCGAGTCGGAGTCGGAGTTTAACTCAAATTCCGACTCATTCTACTCTGAGTTGAGTTGAGTTGAGTCTGAATAATTAGATAGGTGTGAGTTGAGTTGAGTTGAGTCGGTTCACACCACGTCAGTGAGTTGAGTTGAGTTGTGAAGACGGCGAGTCAAAATGAGTTGACGAAAAAGTTGACTCAGTATGTAAATATGTTGAATGCTTGCATTTGCCTGCCTTTGGCAAGCCTCCTTTGATTACCGTTTCCTCCAGTGTTTTAATTCTTTCAGTCAAAGTTTTAATTTGTTTCAATATATCAAATTAATTATACGGTTCAATTGCTTATTTTAAAGGCCCATCTGGTCTGAAGAAATCCCTAGGCAGTAGGTACAACACAAATAATACATATAATTGAAAAATTAAACAGGCTCCTACATCTGGCCTTGTCTTAAATATTTTAAGAGGTGGAACGGACTGCAAAATGCATTTCAAATATCTAAAAAACTCCTCATCATCAATATCCCGTATTACTTCTTTGCAACCACCACTCACAGTAAGTAGCCACACTTAAACGTTCCACCACCACTCCAATAAAAGAATAAGCACAGGCAAGAGTGCGCCATTGCTGTCTTTTGAAGAACAAATATAGTAAAGGATAGGCTCAAGCTAAAGAAGCTTTAGGGCAAGACATTGTGGAAGTTACGTGATAATTCATAAAGTGATGTGAATGCTTCTCAGAGCTACATATGATATTGTTTATTTTGTCTTAAATGCGCCGTATGCAGCTGCTGCTTTAATTTTGCCTTTTAAAAGCAGTTCTTACTGTTAGCATAAACAATTTTAAACTCTGATTTGACAAAATATTGAAATACCATTGTTGCGCCAATCAGACGAATTATTTCTTGCTACTGATTTTGTCTGATCGTCGTCTGTATTTCATTTGGAAGGCCGTATACATTGACAATTTTCTATCAAACTGTGATCCCATTTTGAAGTGTGATGGGATCGTGCTGTATTGGAGAGGCTTTCAAGCTGAAAATTGTATTGGGTTTAAAAATAGGAACGTATTAAATGCAACACGATGATAAAAATTTCCATTTCTATTGTCCTTTGTCATCTATTGATATGGTATACTATTTCCTAGGTTTTCCCGTAGTTCTTAGAATTTGCAATTGCAACTAGGTACTCTAGTAATTATGGCTTAGATTTTGGTTCAGCTCATGGCATAGGAATGTTTCATTTAGCAGAATTATCTAGCATCATTCTTTAACAGAAACAAAAAGTAATATCCGTATAATTCCTGAAAATATAGTTTAGATAATGTTTTTTTGCTTCGACCTTTTCTGATAATATGGAGGAGCAATTATTTCCCTATGTTGTTTTAACCTTAACCCATTAAAGTTCCTTTCCATTCCAAGTACCTGGTTAAACATGCAAGGCTTCTTTTAAAAATCATTGGAACATGATGAGGCAGCTTTATCTGGCAGTGACAGTCTGGAAAAATAAAAAATATATCCATGGCTCCTGGCTATAATTATTTTTTTCAATTAATTAATCTTCCATCTATAAATCTTCAGGTTCCTTTATGACTTTCTCTACAGCTTGTCTTTTTGTGGTTTATTGGTTTATTCATTTGTTATTATTATTTATCATGTATTTATATATTTTGAAACTGAGTCGAGGTTTGAGTTGATTTGAGTCGTGGGTTGAGTCGGAGTTGAGTCGGGAGGATTTAACCTTGAGTCGGAGTTGAGTCGGCTCACTGAACTCTTGACAATGAGTTGAGTCAGAGTTGAGTCGACCACTCTCAGCACATGGGCTGAGTTGAGTCAACTCAAGAAAATTCTAAAACACACAACTCTGCACTTATCAGCCATTGGGTTCCCTCTTTCTATACATCGCCTTCCATAGGCGGATCCAGGATTTCCAATGGAAGGAACACTTCAATCAGGGGGCGCCATTTTGTTCCGGGGCACCAATATTTAAGACAATACCTATTGGGCGCTGATTCGCGAGGGTGCTGAGGTAGACCAGGGGGTGCTGAATCGCATCGTGGGGCTCAAGATACCAGTAGATACTTGCATCCTGGGGGCAGGGGAGGCAGCGTTCCAGGGGGCGTTGGGGCGTGGTGGGGGGGGCGCCGGGTCGGTCGTCCGGGGGTAAGCACCTGCACTATGTTGTCTTCGGCTTGTCTTAACGTTGCGGCGTAGGGCACCGTCACGAAATCAGCTTTCACAATGATCTCAGACATAAGTTCTCTGCAAATCATTGGGAAAACCAGGTCCGTTCAAGTGTGGCGGTCTCCTGGATGGTTTAGCTTCTTTACTGACGAAAAATGCACGCGGTAGACGGCAGAAGTCCTTGTTGAAACCTGAAGATTGACACTCATCCTGGTCTTGCGTGTCGCTAGGATTGAGAGCTCATGATTTTTCTTGAGGTAGGCTTAATTTCTAGACTGTAGCGTGGGCAGAAATTTGTCTGAAGGATGGGGTCGTTCAGATTTGGAGAAAACATTCCAAGACTCATCGTTTGAGAAGAAGGCAACAAAAAGGCCGATAATTAGTGGTTTTATGGTTACCAGCGGGAGTATTTGACGTAAGCAGCAATCTATCAGTTTCCCTCATAACTTAAGCGGATACAGCATCCGATCAAGAAGAAGGAGACACGTGGTCAGGAGGGGGCGGGGTATCCAGACCATGGGGTGACACTTTTGGACGGAAAAACTCACCGATACTCGCATCCTGGGGGAGAGGGGGAGGGGATGGGAAGCGACACATTTCGGGGGCGCAAACGACCTTTCAGGAGGGGGAGGGGTGACAATTTCAGAGGTAACGAGGGTCAATCGGGGGGCAAGTGCCCCCTTTCTATCTGGATCCGCTTATGCTTCACAGCTCCGGCCTGTGATCACCCGTCCCCACGTTTTGGCTTGCCACATCGCTCTCTTTGGTCAACAGAGCAACAAAGTTCAGCAGGTATTTTCCTAATCTGGCTGATATTGAAAATTTAAGCATGCACAGTGAGCTGGACTCAGTGGTCACGAAGCACGACGCTCCCGCGGAAACTGCGCTTCCCGACCACATACCAGCTCGCTCGGTCTTCGCCACGAGCCGCTCTGGTCTGCCGTCGCAGAGCCACGCGACAAGTTTGTGTATCCCTCAATAGATGGCAGCATTCACCAAGTGAAAAGTTTCCCGCACCGGTCCAGAGATGGCGCGCACGCAGCGGCCGCACTGCTGCGTTTCTGGTAACGGGACCGCAGCGGCGACTGTTCTGCGCCGCCTACCGGAAACGATGCCATTCACGCCAGGGGCGGATCCAGATTCGCTGAACTAGGGCCTCCACTTGCGGCGGTCAAACACCATAGTGCAATTTTGTGCCGCGTCTAAGAGCGATGCTTCACGCGTTACAGATGTAGTTGAGAGCTCCCAACAGGGTGACGTTGAATGACAGGCTAGCTTTTGCACGCGCCTTCATTTGACTGGTCGTTTTTGGAGTGTTCCCAGGCCATGTGGCGCCATCCCCTCCACCAGACCGCAAGTGGGATCCAGACGTTCCAAACATGTTCCTCCGAACATGTTCCGACGCTGGGCGCCAAACGTCCCATTCTTAACAAGAACAAGGAAACTCGGATACGCACCGAGGTCATGAGATTTAAAGAGACGAGAGTTCTCGGCTGCAAATGTAATCAGGAGTACTGGAAGTAAGTTTTCCAGAGAAAGTCACAAATTGGTATTCCAGCAGCTGCTTTCTTTGATAGGCATGCCGACCACCAAGTCGAGTGAAATAGGTTATCATTTTTACGGTGATTTCGAAAACAAAATATTCGAAAGAAGAGACATTTGGTAGAGAATTATAAATTTTTGACGAGTGCATATGACGGTACGTGTCTGTTATAATTATGCATTGTAGAGATGTGCGTCTCCCAGGCTGAAGAAATTAATTATCTACCAAGCTCATTAACCAGGGGATATCTTCCGAAAATTTGCGACTCCGGGGTTTCGGCCTAGGTTTTTGTCTTTTTTTCCTGAAGCGATCATGGACTCCCATAAATATTCCCAATTTCATTGTTGGTGAATTGCATCTGTAGCCTTCTCAGAGACAGCTGAATGTTTGAGCTTCACCTCTCCTTCCCACTCCACCTCGTCATCGCCGGCTTGGAGCTCCCTCCCCCTTGGAAACGTCCGTGGCGACGCCCCCGCATGCAGCACCTGTTATTTTCTATCCCATCTGTTCTACACCAAGCCACAGTCCTATGCCCTTGTACAAGATTGCGACCACCAACGCCCGGAGCGCCACCACCGGAAAAAGGAGGAGAGGGAAGCGGGTTCGTTGGAGAACTGTAAACCTGTTCGGGAACGGGCTGCTCAGCTCGCTCGGTGTCCGTTTCCAACCCGATGCTTCCCGTCCTAGTCTTAAAAACTTAGCGTTCTCACACACATAACCTTCCCCATATTGAACGGAAAAGTCATCTGATTCCAGCTCACTATCCTTCCGTTTCTGCTTCCGACAAAGTTTAAGATTTCCCATCTGGTAAAATATTTTTTGTTAATAAAGGGACCGATGAGCGCACCACTATCCCCTCTTCCAGTCCCCCCCCACTGAAGTCAGCCTTCCCCTGCCGTTCCACCGGACGCAGGGTACCTGGATCGGGACTAGGCCGGAGTTCACCACCTGTGATAGGCTGTTCCGCATGACACACCACCCTTGGTATACTAACCCGCGTAGCACAGCTCCGCCTGATTCATGCTGCACCGCACGGTCCACTCACCACCATGGCATTGTATGGCGATGAAAAACCTGGAATTCAGCACCCATCTCAGGTCTAAGTGGCATTAATTACTCAGAGCATGTCCATTAAACATTGTTAAAAGCTTTGACAGGAGATCGAAACTAAACTTGGAATAATCCAAAGGAAAAAGGCAACTCAAGGCTGGTCTTAGAAACCGATAACCGCAGCTAATTACATCCATCCAGGGGTGTGGATTTATATATCATTGGGGGTGGGGTGTTCGGAGGCCCCAGTAAAACGTGAAGTAGCGCTAAAATACTGTTTCAATTTCCGCGCTTTCCATTTTAGGGACTTCAATCGGTTCTATGCAGCTCAACAGTCCTGTGGGAAGCCTGGAAAACAACTTACATTGAACATACTACGCATATATTTTGATATGGCAGCTATTGATAATTTTCAGAATTTTGACAAATCTTAGCGTTTAAAAAAATCACTCACTTCGATTTAACATACGAGGATTTAACTTAACCCACCTGAATTAAACCTATCATTCAAAGATCTTCCCTTGTGCAGGTAAGAGCTGAATATGCATGCGCTGGGTATTTCCCCAAACAAATTATGCGCTTCTCTGTTTCGAACATTTTTCGCTTTTCGTTTATTGCCTCATCTGAGCAGTCCAGCCAAACCGTTTGTCTGCTAAAATCTTATTCTACAGAAGCAGGCGAGGACAAAATCTTAAAATGCCCTCTCCAAACAAATTCGAAATGGCAAACACCGTCACATTCAAAACTTGCTAAATCCATTTGGAAACAATACGGAATATTTTGTTTAAAATTGAGACCGATTTATCTAAAACAAAGATTGAGAAATTCTTCCTGTAGCTTGACAGCTTGGCACTATGTAGCGTTGCCGACTTTCATTAAGAATATTTTTGTCGCAATAACTGCTTGTGCTCAAGATCTGGCTACTCCTGCTGGTGAGCCGATGGAGATTCCGCATCTGTATATAGGTGGAATGTCGAGGCAAAAACGAGGCAAAATAAAGTAAAACACTTAAGTTTTGTGATTTCCTTATCTCCAGAGTAGATCATTGCGGGACTCCCTAAAAAGATCTACGCATTGCTCTCGAGTGACTTTTTTCGTGACGTATCCGAACTGTGATCAATTCAACTCTCTGATAGAGAATCTGCCCTGCCTTTTCACAACATGAAAGCGGGATGAGTATTCAGACAGCAAAAGCGCCAACGTGCGTAAAGGCAACAGAAGTTCGATATTCAGACTACTATCCCGCCTTAAGGCTGTATCATGCGAACGGTGGGAGCCAAAACTGAACTTGTGTTGGAGTGGGCATGTCTGCAGATTTTAGATGGTTTATGCTATGGCGGGACTGGAGGCATGACGGCGGAAATCGGACCGCTGGCTGTAGTCTCTGCAGCGAAATGCAATGCCATGCTCCACGTTCCGTCAAAACATACGTCAGCTGAAAATTATCGACAGCCCATTCCAGCAGTGGTCTCCCGATCGCCCCGATTGTAGATGTTTGCAAGATAGAGCCAACATCTAAACATAAATCGCAACGTAAAAATAAAACTCGTGCTGTTTTGACGTATGTTCAACTGAATTTCCTGACCAGCCTTGGTTGAGGCAAGATTATACAGCAGCGTATCTTCAGAGAAGGGCCTGCGCACGGACCCCGGCGAGGCAATCTAGCATTCAGTCAAAGAGATGCGCAAAACATGTTTTACATGACTGAGAAGTTTCATTTTGACTAAATAATTACCAAAACCATATACTCATTATCCAACACAGCTTGTACGCAATTGGTGCGGAACCAATTTTCGTGAAATTTTGTACAAAACGAGTATTTCGAGGATTTACGTTTCTTCCGAACGCGGCCATTGCACATACTTGAAGTCTTTCAAAGATTGGCATCTTTGCCACGAAATATGGGGAGTGGGAACGACACGGGTTAGGCTCACCAATCCGAGAATTGGAGGGGCAATGTCCCCCTGCACCCCACTGTGTCCACGCCTATCACAAGGAGTCAACATGAGAACTTCAAAACACATCCAATGCGTAAGAATATCCCAAGTTACCTATTCTATATACATATACTGCCGTATTCACAGCAGGGCTGTCTATCTCTTCTCGATCCATGGCTGGCAGCGCTCTTCAGCACTGGAATGGCAATACAAGCCCTATACCAAAGTCTATGGGAGACCCAAAATCCAGGGGGATCCTGACCCCTAACCCCGTAGGATCTCCACCCATGATACAAAGAAGGCATCATCGGGGAATATCTAAAGGGATCACACTGTATTCCATTTCAAATGATTCATAACAGGACAGTGCTCCACAGAGCGGACCTGCTCGCCTACCAACATCATTCTTTATCGTTTCTAAGAAATCACTTTATACCTACAGCTGAAAGCGAAGTCTAAGTTGTAAAATAATTATATCCTTGAGGTTTCATTTTCCTAAAGCAAAGGAAAACGCGTTCGTTGTGCCAGGGCTCAGAGTAAGGGCGCCGAAAGCGGGGGGGATGGGGGACGCGTACCCCTGTTGGCGAACCAGAGGGATGACCCCCACATTTTCTGGTCCATCATTATTAATGATGTCAGGTACCGAATATGCTCAAAATTCGCCTCCCCCAGCCAGCACCAGCCCGGGTCCGTCCCCCTGTAAAAATTCCGTGGCGGCGCCCCTGGCTCAGAGCCGAGAGGCCATGCTACGCACCGGAACGGGGACACGTGACCAGTTTCCAGACGTCAATGTTTACCTCAGTTTATCGCTCAGGCAGAGGCAGGAATCTGCTGAGTCATCCGGTCGGAGCCCTCACTAAGACTTACCGCCTGATCTGCACCCAATGATGCATCTCAGTACACTATAGCATAGGCGGATCCAGGATTACCAATGGGGGACATGGTCGGGCGCGCCAGTTTTAAACGGAAAATATAATATATAAAAATATATAAATAATATATATATAAAATATAATATATATATATATATCAGGTTGACACCAAATCTTATCGAGGGGTAAGTGGAAAGCGAGATTTCAGGGGATATCGTGACCATTCATGGGGCGCCGAGGGTGGATGGGGGGGAAGTGTCCCACCCCACCCCTGGATCTACCTATACATTCAGCCCCTCACAAAGCCTTCCGGTTTCACCTGAAACTGCTCCAAAGCTAACCAAAGATTTCTCCTTCACTCCCTCCCAAGATACAAGCATGGGCGTACGTGACTCGCCTATCCCCCTCCGATATATCAACCCGTACAGAAAGAGACCTACCTTGTACAGATCGAGCCCCTGCCCAGTTCCTATACAGGGGCAGATCAAGGGGGTGAAGGGATGGTCGCCCACCTAAGATCTAAGGGGCCGTCTATGTCAGGCGCCGAAGGGGCCCTGAGTGCCCTAAGAATGCGAAAACTTGTGGTACAGGCGCCTTTAAAACTGACTCCAGAAGCTGACTCTGGCAGAGGCAACATGTTTTCCAGCGCTTGCCATTATTTGCCACGCATCCACAGCCAGTCGCATTCCTCCGTTCGACTGTTTGCCTTTGCCCCCTTTCTCCGCTTTTTCTAAGGAAAGCTTTGGAAACGCTCATGCCTTAGAAAAAAATGCAAAAAATCGCAGCGGGATAGCGTCCTTCGGAATGCACAAACCAGCCTCCAATATCAATATATACAATATCCAGTATCACAATATTCCTTCCGCACCGAAATCCTAGATCCGTAGATGCCAGGGTCGCGTCGAAGTCATGAGTGCGTTATCTTATAAAAGCCAACGGAACGAGGTCTGCCATCATAAGATCTCCGACAAATTGGGGAATACGGTGGTCTTGTGGAGATATATTGAGTAATGTACTGGAGGCTGCAGTTACGAATCCCAAACCAGCTATCCATGAACTCCCTCTCAACAGGATGAGAGTTAGCGACGCCAAATGACCTTAGCCGCTGATGCGCCGTAAAGCTCCAACAACAATCCCCAACAGGTCGTGCTTCTAACCGCAGGATTAAGTGTCTATCAAATGTCCGACAGCCATGACTTCTCAGATGAGTGAGTCTTAGGATTTCAGCGTGGGCAAAGAATCACTCAGCTCGCCGCGGCGCTCTGGGCTCGCCTTGCAGCTGAGCGACCCGAGCGCAGGTCACGTGACCTGGGTTCATTTGTGAGGTCAGCCGACCGCGACCCAGTCTGGAGAGATGCCAATCAAGTGTCATGACCGGGTCCACGTGGGTTTGAGAGGCGCGCCGGATTCGCACGATTAACAGAACGCCAGCCATGGCGGTACGTCGTGAGCCATCCTGTGCCCAGGACCTATCTGCGCTATCGCAGCATCAGTGAGACCGTCCACTTCCCGCTCCCAGTCCAGAGTTCATGTGACTACGCATCAGTGAACTCGTCCTGGTGGTGTCAAAATGTGCCCGGTTCCATCTGCGTACCATATATTTGTCTTGATGGCGTTTTTCTGAACATATACAATTCATTTAGTGGTAGTTTATTCACATTAAAAAAAACAGTCCCATCATTTGACTCGTAAAGAAAGGCACTACAACTACTAAAATAAGCGCACTAGATATCCTGAAGCATGTCAGTTTGAAATGTTTCTTGATAAATCTAATTAAAACTCAAAGCTGCTGCGGTGCTGCCAGACAGGTTTTTGACACCACTCATTATTTTGCCGTCGCTGTAGCAGCTTCAGAATGTGGGAAACCGCTCCCCGCTGGAGGCGTCGTGAGAGAGACTGCCGGAGAAGTCAGCGAACCCGACGAGAGAGAGAGAGAGAGAGAGAGAGAGAGAGAGAGAGAGAGAGAGAGAGAGAGAGAGAGAGAGAGAGAGAGAGAGAGAGAGAGAGAGAGAGAGAGAGAGAGAGAGAGAGAGAGAGAGAGAGAGAGAGAGAGAGAGAGAGAGAGAGAGAGAGAGAGAGAGAGAGAGAGAGAGAGAGAGAGAGAGAGAGAGAGAGAGAGAGAGAGAGAAAGAAAAAAAGAGAGAGAAAAAAAGAGAGAGAGAGAGAGAGAGAGAGAGAGAGAGAGAGAGAGAGAGAGAGAGAGAGAGAGAGAGAGAGAGAGAGAGAATTACCCAGTCAGGGAAAGCTGGCTTCGCTCCTGCTCCAGACAGGCGCGCCACACTGGGTGGAGTTTCCCATATCGTAGGTATGGTAAATGTCATACCAGTTTTTCGGCTTTCTTCTTATCCCGGAAGCATTTATTTTTCAGTACAGATCCTATGCTTTGATCCGAAGATGCTGAATGTTTTTTAAAGGCATTGCTCCGTATTTTTGTGCTCATGATCGGGGCTCAAGCTATATAAATCGGAAGATATCGTCATCTATCGTCACGCCTCGTAGTGCAATAGGTGGCACCGATGGAATGGTATTATAGAGAATGATAAATAAGAGATTATGTAAATAAAATTATGATGAGTACCTTCCAGAAAATCGTCTCGAAAATTCTAGTTCCTTGGTTTGGATGCACTGTACATTCGATTGTGGCGCAAAAAAACAATTCGCACAGTAAAAATAGGCGGCGGTAAGAGGATGTAGTGTTTCGCAAAAGTCTTCGCAAACAATTTGAAATACAAAGTGCGAACAAGTATTTTCCCATGAGATCCGGTGCATTAACCTCTACGTCCATATCATCTACCAAACTTCTAACAAAACTGAAATTGACGGTAAAGATTCTCCGAGATTCCGATAAATCCGCCTTAAAATAATCCACTTTACGCGATGGTAAGATATCATCTGGCTTATCTTAGGTCCAAAACGAAAAACTGAGTAGAACTAGTAATTATATATTCGGACAGAACCCTTCTTCAATCTGCTGGCACTTTTGGTTGCAAGAAACAACCGTGGATCATCATACAACCACCGACCCCAAATTTTCCTCGAATACGAATATCACCCCAGGCTCCAGGAGGTGACAAAAACCATCCAACCATCTTATAATCAAGCTTTACGCTGCAGCGCTGCACAAACTATAATCCTGACTTCAAACAACCGAATCTGAAAGCCAAAGGAAAAGAATACCCAAATATAGATGGCCGGCGGTTGCATCAGAACTGTAGACCACGGACCGGAAGACACACATTACAGCGGCTTGGTGTCCAGCGATGAGAAAACGGTTCTCCGTGTCCTGTCAGACTCGGCTGAGCCCGAAGAATGCTGTTTAATCACTCACCCGTTCCGCTTTCCGACAAGTGTGCTTGTAGACAGCTGGCCAGCCAAAGATAAAGACCGAAACCAGCTGGTGCGCGTCATCGACCGCTGCACGTGAAATTGGAAAAGATTGTACAAGAATCAACTGGCAGATGAAAGATATGGACGTAAGCTGAGTGTTTGTCTCTTGTTCAATGGCCCAGTATTCAGAAATTCGATTATAGGAAACAGGTCCTATATGTAGATCCAGTTTCAGTCAAAAAGGCGGTACGGGGGTGGGCTGTGTTTTAAACATGACAGAGATAGACTGCGCTTGGGCTTCCTCTCTGATAAAAAATACTGACTGGAGATTTAAAATACCGTATCTTGTCTGTTTAGCTAACATCAATGATGGGACGAGGACGACAAATTCGGCGAAAGCTTAAGCTGGTTGGGTAAAACATAGGTCAACAGGGGCTGTCTTCCACTCTGTCAGTGGCGTCCCAGCACCACACAGTAAACACACCCTACAAATGTAAGAAAATTGGTGTGTGCACAAATATTTATCTTAAATCTGGCGTGTCAGGTGTAGAGGTTAGTAATTTTTGACCCTGTGAGAAAAAGTTGGGATATTGAAATGGCATGGAGGGTAAGGGGGAGGGGGAAGGATTGAAACACCTGTAATTGAAACCTGGTCAAGCGGGTAACTTATTTTCCATAGGATGTTATTCTGTTCATACAATCGGTAAGCATTTTTCAGTTAGAAAATTTGGACAGCCTGACCAACCAATACCAAAAATATTCCAAGCGCCGTAGTACTCACTGCCCCTTTATCCTCTGTGGAGCGGAAGTGTCAGGCCACACGCAGCCAAGTGGGAGCATCCTTCCCCCATCCCACCCTTCTTCCCATTCTACAGAACTTAAATGCCTTGTTGCCCAAAATTAGCGCAATAAATTGGGGTATAAATTTTTCCAGTGCAGAATTTGTACATAATTTTAGCGCCTAATCTTAAGCATCGTTACCACTCCAGTGTCGATTCTAGCAGACCACCAGGCGTACTCCGGGGGCGGCGAGGGAGGGCGGCAGGCCCAGTCAGGTAGCGGTGCCGAGGAATCCGGCTTCACGTGGGGGCGGGGCCAGTCGACTCCCGGCCCGTCGCCGCCGCCGCCTGCCTGCAAAGGCTGGAATGCGGCCGGGCGGGCTGGCCGCCGACCGCGGTCGGTACCAGCTCGCACTGCTGGCAGGAGAGTGCCAGTCAGCTGCCGGCCCCGGCCCGGTCACACCATCCACCCCCTCCCAACTTTTACTGCCATGTTGGATTGTTTGCAGACGACGCTTCAGAAGATTTCTGTGAGGATTAGACCCGTGTGGAGGCCGGGAAGGGAGAAGTTGTCTGGTTGCATCAGAATGTTTTTGCGTTGGGGAAATGCGTCGAGCAGGATATCACTCTGCAATAACTTCTGCAATAACTGAGGCTCTGTCTGGGTAATAAGCCGGAGCTGTACACTTGGACAAATGCTGCAGAAAAATCTCACATTTATTGTGCTGTATTCAGCGTCTGCGCTGGAATGACTTGCTCACATGTTTACCTTCATTACCCCGCTTACCAACCGCACTGTGCCAACAGCAATTAGATGACTAGGTAGTCTGGGTGGCGCAGTCGACAGGCACCGCCTCCTGGAACTCGGTGTAGCTTCTGCAGGAGGTCGTGAGTTCGAGACCACCCAGAGGCAGGAGGTGGCTCCTAAAAAAGTCCAGCCTGATCTCCTTCATCTCAGCTGCCACATATCTACGACGTCAGTACGTCGTCAATCCACCAGTGAAAAACAAGATATACTCAGGACGGCTATGAATGGTTTACATATCCACTTCAGTTTTGTAAAATTTCTTGTAATGGGCGTTCAAGATATACCACACTAGTCATTCATCCCCTACAGCCGATAATAACACTAATAACAAGTATCAATCATGTCAGGGCCTCTCCGCAGCAAAGAGCGCCTCCACGTCTTACACGTTATACCACCACTACAGAGCCAAACACCGTTTCCAAATTCACATCCTGTCACTCGCGGCTTCATCGATCCTGAACCAGCGATGGACGCCCACTCCGGCGGGTTCCCAGACCAGGCCCGCACGGTTACCGACCTTTCCGGGACCCAGCCTGACGGTTGAGCTGGGTTCCCATACAGAAACCACATGTGCCCGACAGGTATTCTCAGAGATATCAAACACACCGGCCGAGCTCCACTCCCTTCCCGTTCACGCAAAACACAGGTTCCCACCCTTTCGGTAACGGAAAAGTACAGACAGCTTCCGGTACTGAGACATGATGTCAATTTCTCCCGGACAAGACACCAAGAGACAGCTGCAACCTGTCCCAGACAAGACACCGGCAGACAGACACAGTCTGGTGACGGTTGTCCCTTCAGACAGACCTACATACTCTGGATACATGAGAAGTCTGTTAAAGGAACGGACTTCTACAAACAAACTTCAATGTCTTTCTTCTGAGAAGGACTTACTAGGACTGGGCGGCAAACATGTGCCAAATACCCAGTTACATGAATTGGGTAGTCCGTTCCAGTGGTCAGTACAACACTAGCACGTACTGAGACTGATCATGTGTAGTTTTCCCAGACATATTCTATCTCTACAGGCAGGCAGCCGTCACCGTTCTCAAACGTAAAGCCAGCAAGCGCTTTAATTGATTGTCTTAATCGTTGTCGAATGGTCCAAAGCGGCTTCAGGCTTCCAGTGTGAGATATCATTGAGACGTTCGAATCCATCGGCGCCAGTCCTCGTTCCGGACCGGTGCCGGTTCCCACACTAGGAACGCTGTCAGCCACCGTTCCCAAGCGGTGGTTCAGACGATGAAATGCCGCTCCCAGAACGAAAACAGCGAAAATTGTCGGAAGCCAGCGATTATATATATATATATATATATATATATATATATATATATATATATATATATATATATATATATATATATATATATATATATATATATATATATATATATATATCGAAAGAAAAGGGAATTATATCAGGCACATTCAATTACAAAGCTAAAGCAGCTGGATGAATTGAATCCATGCTTTAGGCATTTTTCCGTTTGTGAATTTTACGTCGGCCTCAAAAAAATATTTATTTCCAACACCTCTTCATAGCTGAAGATGTGCGAGTGCCGGTATCACTTTGAGTCGTCTGCCCTAAGGGAATATGGTAAGATTCTACACTTACATTTTTGTTTTGAAAAAAACAAAAGGTGTTGGTTTCATGTCTCGTTTTTCCTAAACTTTGTCGATTGCGGATAAACGAGCGCCTTCTTTGCGGAGCTTGACTCCCCCCCGATTCCGCTCACCATGATCGCCTGTACGTGTTTTAGCAGTGGCAATGGTGCACAGTGAATGGTCGACGGAGGCCAGGCTTCGGATTTGAATGGCGGGGCCAGGTTTCACTCTAGTCGCACTTTTTTCCACAAACGGAGAGTTTCGAGAAAACTAGGGTAATAATGGGTAGGTTATGCCACTGATAAAAAAATAAAGTATGACAACTTAAGTTTTCGATGTTTTACATGACTGGTCTCCCAATTCGAAACTCTGTGAAGACGTGCCATGTGGCATTCATATGATGCAATTTGAACTGAGATGACCAAGAGGTAGAGTATAATATAAAACGCTTCATTGAAATTTGTTATGTCCTAGAACTCACTATTTGCGGAGAAATCGATATGAAGTGAACGGATCCCGACCCCCCCTCCCACCCGGCGCCAGGCCCTGCAGGACGACGACGCTCCGTGGTGCCTAATTACCCACAGAGGGCAAATGGAGGGGAGGCGTGAGGAGGTGAGGAGTTCAAAAAGAAAAAAATACTTAAAAAAGAATTATAAAGAAGCAAAATATGAAACCGCAGGTCTTCCAGTATGATCTATGCGACTGATAGCTCAGGAGTCGTATTCTTTCTAAAAACAGTGACCAGTTTTTTTCGTCATGCTTGATCCAAGAGCAAGAAAACAAACTCCTATTTCAACCTAATACATTCAGCTTCCAGAGGTACCCTGGAGGCACGAATTCCTCTAGATATAAATATCCAGCGCGGATAGCAGAAAAACACTCTGGGCTGGCAGCCCTCAATGGCGGCCTGGCTTTCTCACAGAGATTAGCGGCACGTGATTGGTTTTACCTGCATGCCGGCCCGCTGTTATTCAGCCGTCTGCAGTGCGGTGCAGGATCGGGCTCCGTGCATTCCAGCGGCCCACTCTGCCCGCCACACCACAGTCTGCACGGTGCACGCATGCGCACTCAACGTGCACACGGCCGGCGTCTTATCCACACAAAATCGGATGGATCGCAAGCAGAGAGACATTCCTGAGCCATACCTACTTTTTAGTCAAAAGTGAGGAAAAGTTTTTCTGCTGGAAGCCAGGACAGTGTTTGCATGGTAACTTGAGCCAGTGGCAGATACAAGGCGGGGGTCTAGGGGGCTCAAACTGGCCGCACCTCCCAAATGTCAGAGTGCCTGTAGTAAAATGCAAAGCCGGGGGGTGATCAGAGACAGTAGCGGGGGGGCTCAAGCACTGAATAGACAATAGCGGGGAAAGCTCAAGCACTAAATCCGCCACCGGCTCATTTTTTATTCCTTCTAAATTACGTTTTGGAAAATTACGCAAATATCAAAGCGTAATTAATTTGTCAATTTAAGGACCTTGCGTGCACTGTGTCATAACAACATGCGCCAGATTTCTAGGACTTAACAATGGAATTTTGACGGATCTTTAATACACCACTAGCTTAAATGTATAAGTAATCAGCAAGAGCAGCAAGCAAGGCTAAACAAGCCGACGATGACTGTGTGCGTGAAACGTATGAGACAAACATCTAACTGGGCCACCGACTAGCTAAAACAGAAGTTTTAACTAGTCGGTGCTTGGCCGGGCCTTTTTGACGTTTTTATTTAGTCTGTTCAGAACACCAGGTGGACTATACCACCTGTTAAAAACTGCAAGTTATCACGATAAGAAGCTTAAAGAAGTCATTTGTCTGTCAACTTCACTGTTGACATTTTGACATCTGAAGAACAACTGCTGCTGATGTCATCCAGATATTTTTCCAGTAAAATTACCATCCAAGTCACGCAAAGCATGCTTCGTCTGACGCGGGGAGTACCGAATGCGTACAAAAGGAGCTGCTAGGGAAATTAAAAGACTATAGCACCCGGTAATTCCATTTCAATGGTGGAATCCCGTTATTTGCAACCAGATACCCAAAGACTACTTTGAAATCAGATACCGGTAAGAGCTCTTTTTGCGGTTGTAACGGTCAACTGTCAGCCTTATGGTGGCCGCATTCAGAGATCTGATAAATTTGGATCTTAACACGTTAGAAAAGGCATATTTTAACATTACTATCACCGCACTTCGAACATGCCCCGGGAGAGGACACACAAAAGCCTTAAGCTTATCATGTGCCTTGAATTAGTTGCTTTGAACGTCAATTACTACTTTTGAAAAAAAGAACCGTCTTGATTCGGGAAATGACAATTGCTGGAGAGATAAGCTAGTCTGGCCGAGACTTTTAAATTGAAGGCAAAATCTAACATTCTACTACGGTTTCTTCACAAATTTCGCTCCAAACCCCTATCGAGAATGGTATTTACGATTTTCAAGTGAGCTTACAGCTATCAGAAAACCAAATAAAAAGCACAACTTGATCCTATCGATAGAACTGAGTAAATCGGATAAATATCGCATAGATTCATCAAAGGTCATTTGAGGTCACCAGCTGGGAGTAGTTTCAGGGCATCAACCGACTTCATGCTCGTGGTGAAACACATAGAAACCATAACCGCATCACACATGAAATATATTGGATTCCTGGAATGGAGGTCGAATCCTGAAGGCCATACACCATGCAATGATAAAAAACACGCTCAGAATCGTACACTTTTCCAACCATTCCACGATTTCCACAATTCCATCCCCCATGGGGATGAAAGTAGGGAGGGCGGTACGTCACACTCTGAACCCACCATGTCAGAAAACATTTTTGCAAGACATTTATAAAATGCCAGTGGCTCATATCATACCCCTGAAAAATTCAAACATTCAGATTCACAGCTTGAGCCCACACCACTAGTATGAACTGGTTCTGCCACAGGCTTCCGGGCAACTTCCGTGCGATTTACTTTATTTGACTTCATGTGTTGTGTAGGTTTCCCTCGGTGGTGAAAAATACATATACCAGTATATCAGTAAAGATTCATACATTCTGCATTCTGAAAGCAAATGGGACAGGGGAGGGGGGGCGAGTGATAGGATTGCACTTTCAAACAACGCATCATATGCCTCCCAAAACTCGTTCCCTATAGTCGCCCATACGAAGACGGCCACAGAATGATAAAAGCACACATATCGCGTGGGCCACATTAGTTATGGGTCGTAAATATTTACCGCGACAGTCAAAAGACCATTAATATCACCACAAGATCAGCAATTGGCAAATCGTGAAACCACGAGGCTACAGAACGTACAAATCCAAAACGCTTTAAGGAAGAGGCAAACATGAGCAAAAAGGCTTGATATACCATGAAAGGTATACGAAAACTTACTATAGAGTTTCTAAGCTTATCTACGGAAAAACACTGGATAGCCAAACTGAGCCTATAAAAATCCAGTTAGATGGAAGCACATAGATTTGTGACTCACTTTCATATGTAGTTATAGGAAGTTAAGCTTAGACAACCGGAATCCTATCCACTGTCTTCGAATTACGAGCATGAAACATCTGATTAGAAATCCGAAAAATGATAAGGAAGCAAATTAATGTTTGAAATCATGCAAAGCAGTTCCACCAATTGTGGCTATATCCAAAAGCAATATTCTACTATACCTGTTTCAAGCCCTCGCGAAGACGATCAGCTAGATCCAAGGTGCTTCTATTCAGTCCTGGCCTGGGACAGGACCTCAAGGACGCTTCATTGCTTCATGGGCGCCTGGCAACTACCCTGGCTCTTGATAGAGACTAAGAGAGTCTTTCGCCACATAGTTGGTGGCCATGTCCTTCTTTAGCTAAACAAAAACGATGCCCAATTCATTCGTAGCGGACTTCCTCAAAGACAGTGAGCTAGATGGCATGGTCCCTCCAGGGCAGACCATCCGCACCCTTCGCTGCATCGTCAGCCATCTCATCACCATCCAGTCTCAGCCAACCAACAACGCCTCCTCACAGCTCCACCTGGGCACAAAACCGTCCCAGCCAGCCCGCCACTCACAGTTCTCATATTTCTGCTAACAATCACAGTCTGCGCGCGCGTAACTCCCCCACCGCATCGTCTGGCCCTTGGACCGCGACTGGCGAGCCGCGCCCCGGACCAACAGACGACGACCGACCAACCGTCAGCTAGCGCCGCCTACCGAACACCCTCCGACCACGTGGCTGCCGCCTCACTAGTGGTGGCAAAAACACACACCGGAATCCAGCTCTATTTTAAGAATTATGATTGCGGCTGCTGTTTTGACGTGGTATGTGCTGCAAACGCTTGCGGATGTTTTGTGGTGATTTTAATGTCGATCTGAAAGCGGATCTGAAGAACATTAGCACCTCTATCAAAGACGACGAGGTGCTATCACATGTTTCATTGCTGCTATAACCGGTCAGTTTGTTTCACTTTGAGATTTTACACTTCAGAAATTCATCCTCATACGTTTTTTCAGACTAGTGGTGATTGTGGTTGGATTTTGACATCCCTAGCGGCCATTCCCGTCGGCTACTCAAAGTATCGGGAGCTGCCAGAAGGTCCCGCCGCTGCGGCCGTGGCTCAGGCTGGCCATTAACATATGGGGGCCGCCAAGTTTCTATGTTGGGTTATCTTATAATCTAACTTAATGAGAGCTGGTTTCTTGCGTATCTTTGTAGCCTGAATGATATTTTAGCGTCAGAGAAAACAAAATACGAAGAAAATTGATGCGACTAACATTTTATTTTTGCAAGTCTATAAAAACAGGAGCACACAGATAAAACAGTCATTTTTTAGATACGCCCTGTTTTGAGAGTACCTTCAGGCACTGTCAGTCAGCATCCGGGACCTATTCCTGTTTCGGACTCGATCCCATCTAGCATCAACAGAGACAGACGGCGGAGCAAAATTAGTCTCGAAATGCAGGCCGATTCGAAATAAAGCAGAACCTTCCGCTTCGGTCCACTACCTGCTGGTGGGCATGATGACGGTGGGCTGCGTCTCACACCCAGTACTTACACAGCTCAGGCGTAACCTCCAGTCCGGAAGTGAATGATTATTTGTCTCTAATAAAAACGTCAGCGTTAGAAAACCCTTCATCAGCGCTAGAGCAGCAAGCCTCTGTCCGTAAGATCACTGCATGGCGAAATGATTTCATTTTGTCAAACCCCGAGCTTGCCATAATCCTGAACATGTTGTCGCTGTTTGTGTTTGTAATGTTTTGCTGGAATTATAAGTACCCATCATTATTATTAAACACTAAGGGTACATCGGTAGCTGAAGCCATTTTGTGTCCATGGCTTAGAAGATTCAAAGCAGATCATTTTCTCTTTTCCTTACTGTGGACTAAAACAGCATTATTATAATTATCAGGGTATTATCAGGGCTCAATGGGTATATTTCAGCAATAAAGATTTCCCTACCGTTTTCTTTATTGGCCAATTTTGGTTCCAGACTTACGAAAAAGACTTGGTTTTGCCACAAATGTGATTTCACAACGAAGAACAGACCTTCAGGTACTCAGAACTACCAGCGCCTTTTTCTCCAGTGGAGGAAAGTCCAAAGGAATGGAGACCATGGGGAGAGGTTGAGAACCAAAAATGGTCCCCAATTTTTATACAAAAGAAATGTCCTGATTCAAAGTAAGGCGGGGTATGAGAGGGCATGGTGTTTAAAAAGGTGAGTGACTGTTATCCTGTAGAAAAACTCGAGTTAACAGGCCAATGACAAGAAGTGTTACACTATTGATTAATACAAATATCGGCTATTCATAATGTCGGCCGTGCTCCACATTATGCACGAATTGCACAGGAATAAGTCTACCACATAATGCATAGCTTCCAAAACGCATATTTCCTAAGTTCCGTCATTTTTCTGTTAAATTCTATGAAAAGTTCCGACTCAGGTTCAGTGTCGTTTTTCAGTATGCAGTAATGGTTCCAAAAAGAATAAGGACAAAGTTGAAATAATAATATATTTTGGAGGTGACTGATACTTGCTCGTCGCAAATTTGATCCCGTTTCCGGCCGGAGGGACATCTTTGACTGGCTCCCATCGCTTCTACAAGCTCACCTCCGCGCGCTAAATTTGCCCATTCGGTAATCAGCTGTAAGCAACCAGAGTCTCTCGCGGCGCTCTTCATGCCAAAAAGTGAGATCAGAGAGCAATCACCAGACAGGATCAATCATTTTATTTGCCTAGACCTAGAACAAACGCTAGAAAGCGGATTCCGGGTTACAGAGCTCTTCTTCTCGGCAACAGTCTCCCACCAGTTTGAAGGGGATTCCCAAGAACGCATTTGAGATCACGTTTAGTCACCTCCTGCAGAGTGGAAGGGAGTGGTCTGGTGTGTTTCTCGGGGGAGAGACCTGTGCGTCTGCAGAGTGAAAGGGAGTGGTCTGGTGTGTTTCTGGGGAGAGATCTGTGTGTCTGCAGAGTGGAAGGGAGTGGTCTGGTGGTTTCTGGGGAGAGATCTGTGCGTCTGCAGAGTGGAAGGGAGTGGTCTGGTGTGTTTCTGGGGAGAGATCTGTGCGTCTGCAGAGTGGAAGGGAGAGGTCTGGTGTGTTTCTGGGGAGAGACCTGTGCGTCTGCAGAGTGAAAAGGGAGTGGTCTGGTGTGTTTCTGGGGAGAGATCTGTGCGTCTGCAGAGTGAAAGGGAGTGGTCTGGTGTGTTTCTGGGAAGAGATCTGTGCGTCTGCAGAGTGGAAGGGAGTGGTCTGGTGTGTTTCTGGGGAGAGATCTGTGCGTCTGCAGAGTGGAAGGGAGTGGTCTGGTGTGTTTCTGGGCAGAGTATGTGCGTTGCCGGCGGCGCCGACACTTCCCGTGCGCTTTACTGTGTCGCTAGCCTAGTTTTTAGCCTTAGGTTTCATCGTGTGTGTTTTATCAATAATTTTAAAAATACATTAATTCCTTAGCTTGTTTTGTCGCGTGTGGTAATGTATGTCAACTGAGAGTGAATTGAGATTTACAGCTCTATTCCTTTGGCATTGGACATAAAAAGACATGATGGATTGTGGACGAGTCCGACGATGCGAATACAATGCGCTGCAATGCAATACAATAAAAGCTCAGTCCATCGCAGCATTTAAGTTGCATGCATGGCAGAGTCTACGTGGTAATCTTGACACCGTTCCGTTGCCTGGAACCCGCCATTAATGGAGACCACAGCAGACAAGATGACCCAAATCTTTAACTTTTTTGTCCACACCGACCAGACAAGGTAAATACCCATTCACCGTTTTAACGGCACAGCGTATGGTTCAAATCAAGAACGCAAAGTCTGGCGGCCACGTTAGAAAACAGTCGGCCGGATGTTGCTGATGGCCAAATGGGACAGGAACAGCTGTCAATTCGTCTCAGCTTTGATTCCAGCCTTTGCTTTGCATATCTTGTTTTCACACAGCAAGCAAGCTGTAGACAATATAGGTGTATCCAGTGGCGGGGGCACTTCCTGCCTACGTATTTGAACGACTACGTGATCAATCCTTTGCGCCCCCTGAAAAGTTGATTGTATCCCCTGAAATTTCCCTTCCCACCTCCCCTCGAGGATGTGGGTATCCGCCCCCATGATAGGCTTTGACGCATACCTGATACATTTTTCCGCCCAAAAGTGTCACTCCTTTGGTCTGGATGGTCCCCCGACCGTGGCCCCGCCCCCGATCGCAAATCTGGGCTCCGCCCACGGTATGAAACACTTTTCATTTACTCTGACTTTCAATGGCGTCAAAACAGTGGTCATCAAGACAGCGGTTTTCTGCAGTCCATTCGGACATGCACACAGCAATCACTGAGAGATCACAGGGAGACTAGGATAGAATAAGGACACAAGTTTTAGACACATCTGTTCTGCACCTTATAAATGTCCAAACAATTTTCTGGCTTTCCATGGGCGTGGATGTCTATCTTGTTAATATTCCCCAGGTACCTCCAATGAAACATTGACTGTTAATCTGCTTGTGTTGTTCATTTTAAGGCCTATTATTAGTTTCGGGCAATTCGACAGGCTCGTGGGGAGCCAAGGCACACTTTAACATTTTACTATCAAACTTTGATTAGGTGGTTATTGAGATCGCTTACATTTTGGGCACCCAGAATCATTTTCAAAAAACAAAACCACTGCAGCCTTCTATGGAAGGTTTGGCAATGTTGCAAGGACCTGAATAGCTTTGACAATCAAGGACAATCAAGCAAGAAACTCAAACTTGTCCGATAGCTTGCCCCAGAAACCTCTTAAACTTACCTGTGCCCCTGAACTAAGCTGAGGTCCTATAAGTCGATTTTAAGGTACGCTGAGCTGTTCGGGCCCCTGAACTGGCCTCTGATGCCATACGAGCTAATTTGGGCCCCTTGAGCTGAACTGAGAGCCACTGAGATGGTTTGGGCAGCACGAACTGTTCTAGGATCCCTAAGCTGAGCTTGGAGCCGTGACTTTGAACGGGGCCCCTTGAGTTGGCCAGACCCTATATCCGCCGACCTGGGGGGCTTCTGAACTGAGCTGGGACCGAAAATTTAATCTTGTCCTCTGAGCTCATCTGGGTCCCCTGTACTGCAGGGAGGCCCTAAACTTATCTGGGACCCCTGCACAGTAATAGGGCCCCTGACCTGAACTTGGGGTTGTAGGTTTAAGTGGAACCCTAAACTGTTCTGAAACCCTATATATGCCGACCAGGGGCCCCTGAGCTGATCCGGGCCCTTAAGCTAATCTGGTCATCAGAGCTAACTTCTGATATGAACCCCTGTGTTGAACTGAGGGCCCCTGAGATGGTCTGGGACCCATATAAGGCTTTACAGCTACTGACCTGGCGGCCGTGAGCTTGAATGGTCCCTTGAGATGTTCTGAGACCCTATATCAGTTAGCCTGGGCCCCCTAAGCTGAGCTGGGCCCTGAGCTGATCTGGGTACCCCTGTGCTTAAATGGGACCTCTAATCTGGTATGGGGCCCCTGACCTCTTCTAGGCTCCCTGGGCTAAGCTGGGGGCCGTGAGCTTGAATGGGGCCCCCTGAGCTGGTATGAGACGAGACCCTATATCAGCCGATCTGGGGGCCCCTGAGCTGAGCTGGGCCATCAAAGCTAGTCTAGGGCTTAAGCTAGTCTGGGCACCCCTGTGCTTGACTGGTCGGCCCCTGATCTGGTCTGGGGCCCATGGGCTGAGCTAGGGAAGATGAGCTTGAATGGCCTCTTGAGCTGTTCTGAGACTCTACATAAGCCACCCTGGCCCCCTAAGCTGAGCTGGGTCCCTAAGCTTATCTGGGTACCCCCTGTGCTTAACTGGGGCCCCTGATCTGGTATGGGGCCCCTGAACTCTTCTAGGGTCCCTGGGCTAAGTGGGGGGCAGTGAGCTTGAATGTAGCCCCCTGGGATGGTATGAGACGGGACCCTATATCAGCCGATTTGAGGATTCCTGAGCTGAGCTGGGCCTCCAAAGCTAATCCGGGGCCCCTTGTGTTGAACAAGGACCCTGAGCTGGTCTGGGGCCCCTGAACTGTTCAAGCGTCACTGGGCTAAGCTGGGATCCGTGAGCTTGAGCAAGCCTCTTGAGCTGTTTTCAGACCCTACATAAGCCGACCTGGGGACCTCGGGGCTGAGCCGGACCCCTAAGTTAATCTGGCACCCTGTGCGAATCTGGGGCTCCCCTATGTTGACGTAGGGCAGGGTCTGCAGCCTGAGAGAGATGTTCCCCACCTCCTGCTCCCCTCTGATGGAGATGATCTTGTGGAAGGTGGTCCTCCTCTCCTCCGCCTCACTGCAGAATATGCCAAGTTCATCAGGACCTCCTCGGAGTGAGCGAACCATTCAGAGAAACACACGGTCGGCATGACAGTCAATTGCACCATCTAGGGCTGGATCCCGAGGCATGAGAGCTAGGATAGGACGTTTCTGGGACCGTCTACCAAGTTGTTGATAACGTTCATCTGGAGTCAGTAGGGAAATTGGAACTTGGTAGGAGATCGTCGCTATCATTATCGAGCCTGACTTTGCCTACTGAGTACAGGTGTAGACCAGCAACGACTGGCTGGACAGCCTTCGGAAAGTCATGTTCGAGCTCTCCTGCCTTCGTACCCAGCCCAAGGTGGTGCAGTTGAATGTCATGCCCGCCGTGTGCTCCTCTGCAATGTTCGCTCCCGCCGAGGTGATCCTGACGACAGTCCTCAGTCAAATTGCTCTTTGCACAAGGAATCTGCCGGGCCTTAAACCCGGGTTGGCCGCGTGGAAAGCCAGGTTGCTAATCACTATAACACCATGCCCACACCTCTTCGGCATCACAAAGCTGGCCATCAAGTACATTGCACTTACAGTCATACTGGAACTCTGCATCTTAGGCATCAAAATTATAGCTAGGCAGATTTAGGATTGCGGACCAAATTACGTAAGAAAGAAGTTCGCATGCCTAAAGTACGTACGCAAAAGTACGCATGGCTTAAGTACGTAGAGATAAAGTACGTACGTGTATAATAACAGTAATGAAAAAGTTCGTATGGGAAAAGTTCGTACGGGTTAAAGTACGTAGGGGTAAAATGTTCGTAATGTAAAAATTCCTATGGAAAAAGTTCGTACGGGTTAAAGTACGAAGGGCTAAAATGTTCGTAATGTAAGAACTTCGCAAAGAAAAAGTTCGTACGGGTTAAAGTACGTAGGGGGGCATTCCTCGACATTTCAGCACAGGCTTTACACCCTTGTCTCCGATTTTCTTAAAAAATATGAGTATAGGGTTATCGGCAGAGGACACATAGAAGAACTGACCCATGGAGGAACGTGAAGGCTGCATGGGACACTTTTTCAGCCTCCATCCCGTTCTCTCTAGTCTTTTTCTGTTCCAATCCATTCCATCCCTAAAATGTCAATAAAATCCATCCCATTCTGTCTCATTCCATCATTTTTCCTTGAAATCTTGCCGAAATTTCGTTCCATTCCACCATGTTCCTAATGAGCCCTGGGAAATTTCGTCCCATTCCGTTCCATTTCTGCAAAATCCTATCCCATTGCGTTCCATTCCTAATCCATGCAGACCTCTGGTGACCAATCCAGCTCGCAAGCGCCAATCTCTACTACATCGTACGATGACATTGGTGGCGCACTAGAACAACAGCCTGCGCGAGTCTGGCCTCTCCCCAGCTCGGTCAAATTCTCTCGGTAGAGAAGATTTGCGAGTTTTGATACCAACGGGATCTAAATTTCACCGGCCTCTTTGTTTCCAGAGAGGATACATAAAACTGAATCTGATCTAAAAAATGTTTCAAAAGGCTCATATGGTCAACGGAATACGACACGTTCACGGAATAACCCACCAAAACGATGGTAATTTCAGAGTTCGTTAAATTTCTAACGGGAGGACAGAATTGTCGTGATCATACGGGAAGAAGTTTTAAGGTATTATGACAGGAATGTGTAGTTTTGCTGACGTACTTTCGGCATACGAGTTTTATACCCCTACGTTCAATTGCTTACGTATTTTTGCATACGTATGTATTAGATCGTAATAGGTAACCTTAAAATCATAGGGTAAATTTAATTTCTCAATTTTTCATATATTGACAACCTAGTGTGATGCGTGCCTTATTAAAACCAAACGAGCTATCAAAAATTGTTCATAATTATGGGCCCCCTTGGGCTGGGGCCCCCCTTGAGGTGGGCCCCCTCTAAGGTTCGCCCCCCTACTTTTCAAACCGTTCCTACACCCCTGCATACATATATCACTCACAGTAAAGAGGTGGGTAGTGTTCTCTGCCTATACTTAAAGGATTGATGGACGTATTTTGTTTAAAGTATTTAGAAACTGAGCGGGGAATGGACTTCTGAAAACGCCGATGATGGTGGACGTGGAAACATTGGGTGGCATTGTCTACCCTGCAATTGACCACAATGCTTGCCAGTTTTTAGCCAAACACTCGTGATCTGTAGCTATAGGTTACTTTGACGGACATGTGTAAGTCTGTAGATTCACGACATGCGTATTTGGCAGCTGCTGGTGGCTTTCGATTGCGTACCCACCAGCTTTTAGCAGATATATATATATATATATATATATATATATATATATATATATATATATATATATATATATTTTGAAAGTAGCCTACAAAGATTGTGCCAAGGAGGGCAGCAGAAAGCTGTTTTGCAAGCAATTTTCCAAACACAGAACTGCCAAGCATTTTCGGACGCGTGATAGAAAATAGCGGAAAACACACATTCTGCAAGCTGAATCCCGGAAAAACGAATATTAACCCACCGGAGGCGAGCCAAAAACTTTCAAGGTCAGCGTGAATACAGACTCAATTGCAGGGAGTGGAGATTAATCAGCTACAGTCGTACATCCAGAGGTAGAGAAAACACATCCCGTTGGAAAGGGGAGGGGTGAATTTGGGGCGTCTACCGCACCGTGTGTGTTGGGGTTTTTGGGCGTTTTTAGCAGCTTGGCCATATCACCTGCCGCACTGACAGGTGAACTAGAGCACTGCTGCATGAAAACGTATCTGTATTTAAACAAGCTTCTAAGCGAAGTATGCTGTTTGGGGTATGCAGAGGGCAAGTAGTAGGGCATTTTGCTTCCATACTGCTGACCCGAGCTCAAATCTCGGGCGGGAATACTGGAAAGGGACTTCCTGGTCCACAATATACCCTTCCGACAGGATGAGAGTTAACGACGCGACATGACTTCAGCAGTTGGGGCGTCACAAAACCCCAAAGCTAGTGAAACTCTCTCTCTCTCTCTATCTCTCTCTCTCTCCCCCTCTTTCTCTTCCTGTTTTTGTTTGTTCGTCAGAAATTGGGTGTCATCCGATTTCCTAGATCGTTCTGTAACCGACTAGCCCAAATCACTCATTTTAAAGATGAGCCATCCTAAATTAAGCTCGCGGTCATTGAAAGGTGAAAAATATGGCTCTGAATAAATTACAACCACATGCGGCTCCAAGAAAGCCCTGTCCTTAAAACTGGAAAGGTATCTCCTCCTCCAAGGGAGCCCCCGTCCCTTAAGCTGGAAAGGTATCTCCCCTACCCCTAACAGTGCGCTCGTAAATACAGATAAGTCTGCGACCAAGAAAATATGTATATTTTCTCCCAAGGTCAGGAAAAAGTAAAATTATGTACAGAAGAGCAAGACATATAAAATACTTTAAGCAAATAAATCTTCATAAATATCAGACGTGTTTTGGTCCCGAAGGCTTACGACCTAGCGCAAAATGACTGAGGCAAGGAAGTCGCACATCAAAGTCAAGTCGACGCTCCGAGATCTCGAAAATGAAAAATGTCAGCTCATTCCCGATTTTTAATCCGATTATCAGCGTCTAGTTTATTGCTCCGATCTTGGTTTAATGGCTCCTCAAAGGCACAGTTCAACAGCAGAATTTCATAGAATGAAGAAACGCCTAGGTCTTTATTTACTCTCGAAACTAGTGATGAAACAGTGACATTATAAAGTTGTATTAAGTTTTCCGGTATGCTCTAAAAATAATGCGGTGTTTTTCTGGGGCCGCTCAGGCTCCTCTATCGAATCCCGTATCGTTGCAAGGAAGGACTGGTGAACGAACGAAGAAAGCAGACGATTTAAGCGATGATAATGCGCATGATATTCCATGCTGTACCTAAGTGTTATGGCAGCGCGGCTAAAGCGGAAGAACACTCATACCAACATTTATTTCTCTTACAGAACATCATAGACCCCAATTGCAAAAGCAACACAAAGCAACATAAGCATTTCACTATTGCGCCTCTTATCCCACTGCCCCGGCTTACGTTCTTTGCTTTTATTCGTCTTCCATAGGATTGGGTTGCAGAAAAAGTAAAATGACCAAAGGAATGTTCCGATAGATTCAGCCTGGCTGTTGGAGCTGCTGCCTCCTGAAAATTGTAATATCAATGTTTTATCACTGGTTTTGAGAATAAATACAAACCTAGGAGGGCCCAGGGTGGCCTAGTGGCTTCGTTGCCAGTCTTTGGATCGGATAGCATGTATAAACGTGGGTTCAATCCCCACGGCGGGAAACCGCCTTCCGTGTCCGATCTGACCCGGTGGAGAGGATCCTTAAACACCCAAGCCAATGCTCCCTGTAATTGGGCAATTGTGCCTGCTGGGAGTGGCCCTAATAGAAAAATAGAAGATATAATCATGCCAACAGTTAATTTGGCCGGGCCACAGCCAGAAAATATAAGCTTGGCGGCCAAAATATAGAGCTGAAATAGACCAAAAAGGCCAAAGGGCGTATATTATATGTACTTGAACGTCGCTCTCAGGAACGAGTGAAGCGGTCTCTGAAGTTGACCTGCTGCTGACAAGGGAACCTCATTTCTAGAATTCAAAACTCGTCTGATTCTGGCTGCTTGATGCCTTTAAACTTTTTCCCAGTTTGACTGAAGTGGGGAATTTCCACGAACATCGAGGGGGAGGCCCGTAACAGCCTCCTAATTCCATTATCATCATTATTACATGTTTTGTGTTTTTAAGTCTCGCCGATCACCGAGGTCATTTTGCGCCCACAACAAAAATAAAGGAAAACAGAAGGGTAAAAGGAACGAATCAAGCTATGGCTACGTCCTCATCTACAAGAACAAAACAAGTAGATAGAAACCCTATTTATCACATTTTTCCTTCACGGACAAGTCAAGGTATTTTATACAAGAAAAACTAAGCAGCTACGAAAGGAGAGTAGATGACATTAACCCTTTCTAGTGGTCGAGATCCACCACCAAAAGCTCATGGCTAACTCGCCAAAGATTCCAATGGCAAAGTCCAAACCCGTTGTCAAACAAATGGACAGGCACATCACAGAGCGCAAAATTTGTTCGTCATGTTTAGGGGAGTGGGGGCATATCAAATATGGATATATCTATCGACAGCCTTGTGGAAATGCTACATTTGTTTCTATCCGGCTATCAGACAAAGGTCATAATTATTGATTCATTTTAAGTTGATGTGGTAGCCAGAGAGTCAGGCAGAACAACAGTATTCATTGTTTTGTTAGGCTTCAATTTATCGTACTTAGAAAGAAACAGTTTGGTGGTCGAATATTCGACCACTAGGAGGATATTCGTCAACTAGGTTCAGTCATAATTTGGTTTGGACATTCGGTAAATTTAGAGCCAAATGTGAGCAGGTATTGCAAAAACAGCCCGGTTTTGAACATTTTGACATAGGCAAACGTAGGGGGCAAAGGACAGGCAGTGGGAACAAGGGGGCTAGGGGCTAAACCTTCATCTCGAAATTTCGAGTACCTATGGTAAATACATAGCGGGGGCCGATAAGAGGCACTGGTAGAAGAGGTTCAAAACCCCAAGCCCCTCCAGAAATGAAATCCTGGAACCGCCACTGGAGGCAGGTATGCGTCCCCCTCCGTCGAAATTCCGCCCACCTGAAACATCATCGGGGCACTTAGAAAATTCGCTTCCACCTCAACCCTCTCTTAGGACGGGAACATGCTCCTCTGCGATAATATTTGGGCCGGATGACACCCCCCTTCCTAGGTTCAGGGCGTCGCCACGGATATGTCCCGAGGGAACGGACTACGATTTTCTAGATAGGGAGAGGGAGGATGGGAAGCGAACCCAAAACTCAAAGTTGTCTCGAAGGGCATTAAAGAGGCTGCGAACCAAGACTTTGCGTAAGCCCGTGCTACAAAGGGCAAATAATGTAAAAATATGACTCGAGGCCCACAACTTGGGGATGTCCCTTCCTGGCTTCCAATCTGAGGAGAGCCGTCCCCTCCCCCGGCAATCATCAAGTCTGCGATGTGGAAGAACCGCTTGAGTCGTACATGCAATTCCTGCACTTCCAGGACAACACAAAGCTGGACATGAGTGACCGCTACTCCAAGCTATGTCCTCGGGCTGATCGCATCCACAAGAAATTGCTGGAACACTTCGTCCAGCAACATCACCCTACCTGTAAGATCGGGTACGAAGTTTTCTGCTTGAACCAGGTCAATGGATATATTGTGGCGTTTGATCTCTACCACAACGTATCGATCATCTCATCTGCTCTACTGCTTCGGTTAAGGTTCGGCCGCCTCTGTTGACCGATACTCAAAACAGGACCAAGCGTGAACACAACTGCAAAGGCTAAATTATGTTAAAAATACCAGGCAATGGAGGCACAGATCAGCAGGATCAGCATGTCAACAGCTATCGCGCTTCAGCCAGAGGAAAGAATTGGTGTTTTCCGACATGGCGGGGGGAGTTGAGATCAGGACCCCTCCTCAGCAGACTGGTACATACATTATTTACATCAGTCATGATGAGTTAGGTACTGTTTGGTTTGCGAAACTTCCTATTCCTTCTACGTGTGCTCGTGACTTAGGCTGAAAAACCATATATTATGGATACCTCAATTACGTCTCCTCTACTCTACCCTCGATTTCGGGTTTCAAGGTTTTGTACCCTTCCCCTTTCCCCATAGGTTTGTATTGTTGTGCCAGCGTCAATCCATCCAGGAACCCCCTGGTCGGGAAGAGATCTCCAGCCCTGGTTTCCGATCTTTGTGGTGGTAGTTTCCAATAAAATTCTACCTGGGTCAGCTTGCAGAGGCACCCAAGGGTGCAGGTAGACCTGCCATGAGCAAGCCTGGGACACAGAGTGTGCTTTTGCACCAATTGGAATATAGATATGGCCTGGGATCCCGATTTTGTGAGTTTAGTCCATAGTGGATGGAAGTTGCGCGATATTTATTTCCAAAGTTGAAAATTTGGCCCGTTCCAAAGTATACTGGTCCTGCCCTGTTTTAAATTGAGTAGCTGACAAGTCAAATCACGCTTGGCCAGTCCCGTCGTCAGCACGTCCGCACATTTTATGATGCTTGCCATTTATTTAAGGTTCAATTAAGAACTAAACCGTATCTGTATGCTTGTGGAATTATTTCAGCACCGTTCGAAAGACCAGCACATACAATAAATGGCATGGGCATACAAACCTAACTGACGGATATCCTCCTAGTGGTCGAGATCTCGACCACCTCAAAATTCCACATTTTAGAGGAAGGGGTCGGAGGTAAAAATGGGGATGACACTGTAATGACTGACCCAAGCAAATATTTCTGTAAAAAATTGAAATCCTAGCAAAAAATTAATTCAGGAACGAAAGGGTTAAAACCTACGATCTTTAGATAATACATCATGCTCGTGATCTCAATAGACAGATGCTTCCCCAGGAGCGAATCCAGTGTGGGAGACCCCCGCAGATAACGAGTCCTCTCTATCCCAAAGTCTCGACATTCCACTAGAACATGTTTCGCGATAGATCTATCAACCCAACGCGGACACTCTTTCTGGACATCACTAACTAAAAGATGGGCGTGCGTAGCGTGGGTGTGCCCCAATCACAATGTTCAGAGCGTGGTCCCATCCTTTCTTACACGACCTAGCGCAAAATGGCTGAGGCAAGGAAGTCGCGCATCAAAGTCAAGTCGACGCTCCGAGATTTCGAAAATGAAAAATGTCAACTCATTCCCGATTTTTTAACCCGATTATCAGCGTCTAGTTTATTGTCCCGATCTTGGTTAGGTGACTGGTTTATGTGACTGCTACTGGACGGCCAAAATCTTATCCGGGGCCTTGGCTCCCTGAGTTTCTTGCTCCCAGAGTCACCGGGTCTTCTTATTCCGACGTACATAATAAATGATATGCATCCGGTCCTACAAGTGTAGAACTGCTTGTGAGCTTTTAAAGTAATGTTTTTCAGTTGTGGCTATTTTGTTCCTCCGCCAAACCGCATGTGTGCTGTGTACACGTGTTTCGACAGACAGACAGACAGCAGACAATAGCAACGCCTCGTCGACTCTGCCCTGAAGGATACCTAATTTTTTACACGAAATACCACAGTGCTTCCGACTCATCTACGTTTCTGGTGTCAAGCACCTGCGCATGGAATGGCCCAGCGCTACAAAAATGTTATACTAGAAAGGAAAAGCAGCCACTCTATCCGCATATGAGAAGAAGGCTTGAAGGAATTGTATTAGAAAAATGATTGAGGGAAGTGTAAAGAAAAAAGAGCCATGAGGATGACATTTCTGTCAAAGAGCATAGAATATCTATATCAACCTTTGAATCAAGCAGTGATAGAATAGAAGAGTACACAAATAAATTCTGAAAAGATAATCAATAAGTGTAAGATAAGTATTGTAGAATGTGTTGCATATCCTTGATTTGATATCTCATTCATCCTAAAACTTGTCGTTAGTGGAGCATTGAACGTTTTTACGGTGGAATTCAGTCAGAATTTATCTCAACTACCCGCTCATCCTGAACACCACATTACGGAGAAGAGAAACCCTGGGCAAGGGGCTGTTTTCCTCTCACGGTACGCTTACTATCTGCAACTCCATGGTTTTGGATAACCTAATTATGAAAGCAGGGGCTGTTGGGTGCGCTATATCCTCTAAGGGATGTATGTTTCATTCGGAATCTCATGAGGGTGCTTTGTTCCCTGGAGCTTCAAATAAATCGGCAGCATCTTCACAAAAGGGAAACAGTTTACACAAAAATATATTATTATAGAGCTCTATTTTTCCTGAGAAGTGCTTCTAGAAAAATGAGAGCGGAGATATTCAGCAACTACACCTACACAAAAGAAAATAATGTTTTGGAAAAATATACACCTATTTCAACTCAGTTTCTTTCCGCAAACCCTGGCCAAGCCCTGCTTTACTGCTATCCTCGCCGATTTAATGGGGAAACCTTAATGGTGTTACCCCCTGGTCCGTCCAGGGGGGGGGCACGGCACCCCAGTACCCCCTCCCCCTCCCCGTTCCGCTGCATATCATGTCACCCCTTCCCACCCTCTTGCCAGAATCTCGGACCATTTAGCACCCAAAATTCTAATGCTGGATCCACGAGTGATTCCAACGCAGGTTTTTGAGTGAAATATTATAAAACATTGTGAAGTATTGGCTTCATTTTTCAGTGCTCACATAATGAGACTTAGGGAAATACTCGACCTTCAGACTGTCTACGCAAACAGACTGGCGCTCTATGCGACCGCTCCGTTGTGCCACGTGGGCGTGCCTATCAAACATTACCACTCCCTGCCAGGGGAGGATCCAGGAGAGGGGTAAAAGTCATGTGCCTCCACCAACGTGAACGGTTTTCTTAAAACATATGAACCCTATTTACACATTTATCCCCCAGACAGAGCCCGCTGGCCTTGACCTTGCTTGCTGCTGTATGCTGGAGCGATATCAGAGCACCTCGTGCCCACCTCCGGAACTCCTCCAAAGATAGCTCGAGAGCACCGTCGTGTGGGTACCGTGAATAGTCTTTTACTGTGAGCAGCCGTTTATGAAAGCATGCGCATACAACTTAAATGCTATTATTTAACTGGAAAACATGTTTAATGGCCCGTCTCTTTGGATCCTGGATGCGAAATAGATCTAATTCACTTGGATTATATATCCGTGCATAGCCTTTCATCAGAGCTAGCATAATACGGTAGGTGAAATCGCAAATTCTTGGTCATAGTGTAGCAAGACATCGAAATGAGTTTCATACAAACGCCTTTTATAATTCATTTTTAAAAATATATCAATGTTTGATATTATTTAACTAAAATTATGAGGCCCTGCTTCCCCACAACTATCACAATTCTCAACTTCTGAAGCTACAATATTCCGCCTCTCTATCTAACGACGAGGTATTATTTTTCACAGAGTCTCGGTTGTGTTTCGCTTCAGGAACTACTGATTTGCCACATATATACATTTATTTCGCACACAACGTCTGATGATTGCATGCTATGAAATAAATTAAATGATCCCTTTAAACCAATTTGTTCAATTTGAGGATAGATATCAAAAAAAGAAACGGAAATTTTTGTAAAGATAACTATGCCATATAAGTGAAAAATGTGAAGAGACTCGCACTCAGCTTACAGCCCAACGACAGCGGAGTACACGAAACGGAACTGAGGTCTTATAACGGAAAAAGTTGAGATCATACCCACAGAGCATCCAGTTAACACTAAGATTATGTTAAACAGACTCTTATCAGCCCGTAAGTCATGCGCTTAAGCTCATTTGAAACGGCATATGTGCAGGTAACTAAACGGTGCGGTTGCCTTTTAAAGCAAAGAGTGTTATACCGTCGAAAATCCACTGCAAATAAAGAGGCATTCTGGTAGACACGGGATTTCTTAAGGGAATGCGGCACATTTAAAAGTAGTTTAAAATGAGACAGCTGGGTAATAGATCATGCCAAAAACTCCAGGTCTAACTTGAGAAATATGTTTTGTTTGTCCTAGAACTCACCGTTTGCAGTGAAATAGCCTGCGATTGGAGCGGAATGCACCCAAGTGCCTGCGTGGGTCCATGCCATCACTGAACCACCGCCGCCAGCCAAAAGGCCCATGGGGAGAGGGGGGAGGGCTTAGACGGTATGTGCGCGCTTCAAGTAGCATGCGCATGAAACACCGCTGCTCCGTAAAACATAAGGTTTGAGAGAAAATAAATCTACAACTAGAGTTTTGCGGTATGCTATACGCGACGGATAGCTCGTGTCAAATGGAGTTGACATATTCCCTTTAACAGATTTCCTAAGAGAATATTGAAAAATGCCCGCCAAAAAAATGTCTGGGATTACATAATCGCTCACTTTTCCAGCGAACTATTTTCCTCACTGCTCTGCTTCAAGTTTTAGAAAACAAATTCGAGAAATTTGAACAATTTTAGTCATCTATTTTTCAAACATTTCCAACTTTCAAGCATTTAAAGTAGTATTCTAGAGGTGAGAAACCAAGAAAAATTAGTTTCCTATCTTCAATCCTCAGTTTTGGAGACCACACAGGTGGAGACCACTCTGCAGGCGAAAAAGTAATTTGTTTCATGTATCTATTAGAAGAAAGCGCATGAAAAAGAGCAACTCTCATCGCGCGTCATTATTTCACGTATCACCATGGAAACAAATTCAGCACAAAGCCAGATGTAGCTTTCAAGGCTGATTGTGACGGTGCCCTGCACTTTCCTGAATGTTACCAGTCAGATTGTTGCATGGCTCGGCTGTCAGATGAGATAAAGGGCGAAGGTGAGTCGGGCAAATAGAGAAGGTTACGGGACAGTTCTGTGCTGCCAGGCAGTCATAGCGTTGGTTGTTGATTTTCTGCGAGTGTCTATGCTAAAGGCGACGTATTTTCTGGGTATTGAGTTCGCAGATGAGTGCTCGCACCTTTCAGACAGAGTTTGATAAGATATCTGATAGTGGTAACGATGAATGATTCGAATTCAAACCTGTTGGGGAATTCTTGGCAAAAGATCCGATGGTCACAGAACAGGTGCAGAACAACGATTTAACAGATTATTTATTTGGAGTCTACGCATGAAACTGCACCAGAATCACATAGGTGGTCTGAATATTTTATATTTAAGACACACACTTTCTTGTACTGAGGTGCGCTTGCCTAATGGGAACATGGTACATTGGTGCAATTCCCGCCTGTAGTGGTTTTAGGGACAATATTCCCCGAAAATAATTAGCATGGCTTTATTTCTGCTGAAAGATGACTAATAAGCTTTATAATGCATTCTGTTTAAATTATAAGTAAATACGATCCAAATTGCGTGAGGTAATATCGACGTAAGATTTGGCAATGTTTTGTGCCAGATTGAATTTTGGTTCGTCTCTTAAATCGACATACATGTAATACATGCAAATACATACATACATACATACATACATACATACATACATACATACAAATGAGACGTGTCTAGCTAGAAGAGGCTTTCATTAAAATAAAGTGACGTTCAATGATTTTAGCTATTTTTCGCAATCAATCAGAACATATTTCACGTTTCAACCTAGTCATAGTCATGGAAGAAAGATATACGCATTTATAGCCACCAATACCGAAGGCACCTTTAGCAGGTACGTTTAAAAGAGATCCAAGCAAGACGCATTTATGGCGGGCCTGAGTATTACGTTACTTTCCAAGTTCAACTTGTACCACGTGGCCACCGGGGGAGGAGGGGGTCGATAGGCAGGGAATGTTTACCTTTTTTCTCTCCACGAACAGTAAGTTCTGGGAAAATGAAATTTTGATCAAATGGTTTCTTAGCATGCTCCATCAAATGCAATTTTTTGGTTTGAATCCCATTATGAAGCTGCCGCATTCCCTTTAATAGATTAACAGCTTGCACAAGACACATTTTCTACAATATACGGATTCTGGCAAGCCTAGGCAATCATTAGAGGGTGAATTATGAGCAAAACACCATCATGGAGTGAGTGAAACATCCCGTTTGGGAAAGCGAAGCGAATTTCGCACCAACTGCCAGGGTTGGTTCTGCACGTCATACGAAATATTTTGGTCAACTACCCAGAGGTAATGTGTGCTTCTTCGCATCTGTATCTATTTTTCTTTAGAAAGCCTATACAAATTGCTAAATATGCAAAGATAAAGATGGAACCATAGAAATGCAGGTAACGACGTGATCCGTTATATGCATCGAAGCCCAGTTTTATCAGACCAGAGTTTAGACGCCCGATCTCCCCCTATTGGTTACCCCACACCAATGGTAAGGGCCAAGTTCCGCTTACTCTGTGTCTATGGAGGTGGGATTTTAGCACAGACACGACGTCATTCCCATATCCTGTCCCTCCTGGTTCCATTTTCCGGCTGATCAAACACGACCAGCCAGCCCGACATGACCAAAATCTGGCCGTGCTCCGGCGGCCGGCGCTGGAGTCATTGGGGCCAGGCTCGCCTCAGCGTCCGGGAGAGAGTTGCCGCCGAGCACGAGCCGAGCCGAGCGGCCGGCGCCGAACCGTTGGGCGCCTCGGGCCCAAATGCCAGACACTGTCTCCGCAGACATCCACCACCGCCAGCTTTGGAGGTGTCAGACACCACCATAGACGCACCCGCGTCGAGCCAGCTGTCGGACGCGTGCAGTGTTTTCTGTGTGATTTAGCCGGTGAGAGGACACTGTTGAAATAGTAAGAAAGCGAGAGGCGGTGGGTTTTGACGTGGGGTTTGACGCTGGGGTCTGGCCGGGCCCGGCGGTGGTGTGGTTGGACGTGCTGCGTGCCACGCTGGTCGCCGCCGCTATAGCCGCTATGTTGGGAAAGCCATCGCTGTCGGCCGTCGACCCCAGTTCGTGCCAATGAATGGCGCGCAGGGATTCCTGGGCCGCACACGGGCGCGCCCAGCTGGCCCCAAAATGGCGGACCCGCCTCCGAGCTGCTGTCGTGAGGAACAAGCGTGGAACAAGTGTTCTACTTTGGCACATTCCTTGTTATAGTGGTGTGGATATCAGAAAAGTAGTACGCACTAGTCTTGCTACTGCGAGCTGAATGCCACTTAAGTTCAGAAGAATTTCAGAAAAGTTATTTTGGCACTCTTGCAGTTTTTTGGGAGCGCGGGAGAGGCGGTTGGAAGCCAGACAGGAACCGCTACGTGTGACTCGGAGAGGCAAAGCTATGGTTTGAGCAAAAGGAGGCACTAGAGGTGGGGAATTTCCCTTGTTCCCGTTTGGAAGGGAAGGGAAAGGCGAATGGACAGAAAGTCAAAGAAGACTCCCCTGGGAGTAAGCTATTCCTGTGAGATCATGATAAGCTGGTAGAGCACAACGCCAAGCCCAGGAGGTATATCTTCTTGAAAGATTGGAGGTGTGCGAAGAACTCTTAGAATATATTCCTTTTGACTAAGAGGATGCCTCTTCAATCCCGAAGGGTGTCGGATAGCCCTGCAGGAAACAAGAAAAGTCTACCGTTCTGCTGAAGTTATCTAACTTGAGGAGCATCACGCAGAAAAGAGGGCCTGCCTTATCAGAGGCCGTAGGCACATGCCCACAGAGGAACCCCTCCGAGGCATGAAGTGTCTTTGAAACTGGTGCACGCTTCTGGAGCGATTACATTGCCAAAAATGGCGTGCATGGCCGCGGTTAGAGAGATGGTAATTGCTAGCTATGAAGTGGTGCTCCTCGGGAGGAGCAGCTCCAGCAGGCTAGTTGGAGACACTGGAGGTGGCCAACTCGTGAATTACGTAGCAAAAAACGTAAATCACTACCCCAAACATTTATTTCAGCTCCGTTTCCCTATGTTTCCTGATCCTGTTCCAAGCATAAGCAGGTCGTATGATCGTGAAAGCTTTTATCTAAGTGCTGCTCCAACAACACCTGTAACATCATTTGCAACATATAAAAGACATCGCTGCGAATAGAAAAGAACCTGAAAATTGAGCCAGTTCTCATGAATCTATAGCAGGGCAACGCAAATATTTTTTATGGCACGTATTTCACAGTAACGTATGAACTGGTCACATGTGTGGATTGACATTTGCCCGATACATTTTACAAAGCACATAGCTAAAATGCCCACCAAGACGCCTGGCGAGAATTCCCACCAATTAGGGCACTGGCTGCGTATTCACTTAGGTTCAAACTTTCCCGCGATCACTTCCCAGGCTATTCGAGATCTATCGCAAACACCACAATAAACCTGTTTGTCGCATCCAACGCACGGGACCCAGTCCAGCAGAGCAAGACAGGTACGATTTCCAGCGGTGTCAATGCTCGGCGGTTTCTCTCTTTGATGGAAGTCTGTGGATGATGGAAGGCTGTCGAGTCTGTTCGTTCGGTGGTCGGCCTGGCGTGCGTCACTTTTCGTCTGCTAGGCACACTTCCAGCTCTATGATGGAAAATAAGCGGCATCAGAAGGCACGTGCTGTAATTTTTCTGGTCAGAAATGGCATTGAAAAGTGCCGTTTTATGAACTGCGTGAATATCTGTGAAGTATGAACATCATTTTTTTTTCAAAATAGGGAAGTTATTTTGAAACCGCCACCAGCATTTTAACATTCAGCATTCAGCAAATTCCACTCATTTGCTCATTCCTAGACAGCCAGAAAAATATGAAATAGATGAAAATGAAAAATGCAAGATAGAATCAACTGGCAATGGCAATAAAAAACAAGCAAACAAAAACTCTGCAATGCCCTCCCTTTATCCACGATTTATAAAAAAATATCAAAAACCTTTTCGACAGGCCCAATACCTTTTAAACTCTTACGCTGAAGCAGTGGCCAAGACACAGACCAAAAATTAAGACTGTCTCACTGCCAGGACACGTGGCAATGCTCGTTGGTAATGCCCGACAACATCAGTAGGTACTTATGTTTTTTATGGAACTGAGCAGAGGTAAGTGAAATAAACAATAAAAAATTAGTCAGGCTGTCCATACCAAGTCGTTTTAAAATGATAAATTCCATCCAGCGAAAGCCCCTGCATAGACCACAAATGGAATGTCTTGACAGTCTCGGCAGAGCTGGATCCACAACCCAGTTGCCCCATAATACCCAGCTGAGTGGGACCAGAAAATAGAGTTCTATACTAGAAAATCAGTCTCTGTGGCTGCTTTTTCATTTCTGTTCTGTATAAATGCTAAAGTGCAGGAAAATGATTCGTTAATTTTACAAGCCACTGCCAAAAGCACTGCTGCACTAGGTGCACGAACTGTCCACTGAAGAAAACAACCAAGGGCTATGAAGACTGCACACATAGTCTAGTCACCTGATTCTTTTATGAACTGTCCTGGTCCTTTTCTGAACCAACTACCGTAAGCTTCAGCTGCAGGTCTTGTCTGAAAATCGTGGTTGAATGCCGGATAAAATACATCCCTGAAATAACATTGGTTTTAACATTTATGCTTTATAAAAATAAGTGAGCACTCAGTCCCGGCATGCTGCATAATTATCTGCGTCAGAGTTCCGCCGCAGTTTTACGGTAGAGCCCGTTCGACCACGTTGCAGCGCAGCTACCATCACTATAACATCATGCCACTCCATCGGCACCCAATAGGTATTTACCAGGCCCACGGACATCAGTTGGGAGGAGCAGAAGTCGACCTGGGAGTCTTGTGAGCGCCTCGCTCTAAATGGAGCATTATACTGAAGAGGTAATTATTTGCGAAAAAAGGTATCATCTGTACACGAACTTAAAAAGAAAGAATCATTATTTGCGCTTTCATTTTTATGAAGTTTAGTTGCTGCATGGGTAAATACGGTTCAAAGTGATTATTTTTTAGGCCTTACTTTCCATAAGACAAACATCAAAACCTTCCTGCTTCCTGTCAGCCACTTATTCTCTTTGATAGCAGATTATCTTTTAGGGGAGATGATGGGGAATGGAGATCTGACACTGTGCGGTCGATTGTTCATTTCCCAAGGGGGACATAAAGTTAGAGCTGTATCACATTTACGAACAAGGTAATGCGTCTTGAATACATAAATTACATTTGTATCCGTTATCTCCAGTACGACTAACGTCAGAATGACCACTGGGTGATAGTGGAGATGTTGTGCTGGCAAGAGACGGAAATTCAATTACACCTCAGAGTTTGGTCATCTAAATGTTCTGGTTTTCATTGGGTACAAACTGCTATCTCCTCTGAATGAGCTGATCTGATCCCCCAAATCCCCTTCCAACAGGGTGAGAGTTGGCGACGCTGTATGACCCTGGCAGATGGTGCGTCGTTAAACCCGAACAATTATCATTTAAACTGTTATCTGAAATCTTAACAGAATTTGCTACAGCAGGATATTTATCTGAAGACCGAAGGACATATTATTTTCAAAATGCATTCTCATTGCATCGAAATAAGCGATTTAAGGATTACACAAAAATGAATCAATAACAATTCAATAACAATCAATTACAACTTCCGTATCATTTGCAACTAAATGAAAAAATAATGGAAACGGTCCAGTCACGCTCTAAAAGCACCATCAAGTACAAACATGCATCTGGATTTTCATAAAATTCTTGACTTACGCCTGTACAGCCCTTTAACACGCGCACTGGAGGGGGGCCTCCGGAGGCCCCCCCACCTGTTTTTCCAAGGTGGTCGGAGAACCGCTTGTAGCCGAAAAACGAAACGTGGCCACATTTAACAGAATTTAATAGCGCGTCGATTGGTGAAGATTTTTTGAAAATCGGCCGAAAATTTTTTGACTTATAGGCTTTCAAAGTCAGACCTACATTTTGAGATCGTCGTAAACGCGCGGTCGGACCCGTTAGCTTGCATTGAAGACCGAGTGGTAACGTCATAACGTCATATAAGCGGGACTATATGTCAAGGTCACTTCACATGAAATTCAAGGTCAAGGTCAAAAGTCACAGGTCAAGGTCATATCTGCACTTTCAAGGTCACTGACCACTGTGCGTCCGGCCAAATGACATTACCCCGTCTGACATATACTATGCTATGACGTCATCGGTAGGGTACCCCAATACAAAGTTCAAGGTCAAAGGTCAAGGTCAAAGGTCATTGGGAAAGGTCAATCCTCATTTCCCGCCAAACAGTGGCTACAGTGTTAGTCAAAGTGTAAATAATAAGTAGTATACCATATGGTGACCTTAAAGGTCAATGACCTTGAATGACCTTGACCCAAAAGTTGTGGGGAAGCCTCTTTGAGACCTCTTCTCTATGAACCTTGTCCGCCTTTAGCTTATTCCCGCCATTTTCCTGCATAATCACAGCATTTACCAATCGATCCCAGCATGGCCAATATTTGACCTTTACGACCTTGTTTGACCTTGAAGATATTGACCTAGGTCAATGAAAATTGGTCATCATGTAGATCACCACAGCCCCCACCCACCTACCAAGTGGCGTTTTTCTAACCCTCTTAGTTTCCGAGATCTTAGGGGGGCCTACCAGGCCTCCCCTCCAGTGCGCGTTAGTGCCAGACCCCCTCCAGTGCGGGTGTTAAGTCCCCTACGGGCAGCTCTCTGCTTACCCGGCGGCGTTTTGTCGCACTGAGGTCACGGAAGTGCCGTAAATGTCACCAGGTACATGCCCTCGGGCGGTCCGACTTTCTCTCAAGTGTGAACAAAAGGAGGGAAAGCCGTTGTCTTCCATGCGGCCGAAGACAAACCGCGACGGAAGTGATGACAACCAGTCGCTTGAATGGCCGAAGGCACGTAACGTGCCCGACTGAATAGCCCAAACTATTCGACATTTAAAGGTCTCATGAAATTTATAGGAAACTACTTTTTCGCAACGGTGATTGTTTCTTATGCTGAATCTACCGGGCGATAAATGACCAATAAGTATGTATATAAGGCCTCAAACCAGCCCGCTAAGAGGTGCAATGACGTATGCAGAATGTCTCTGAAAGTACTGACGCACTGCAGTAGATCATTGTGCTGGTACACATTGCAAGACTGAAAGGACTGTGCAAAATTAACAACCCCTGGTCACGCACAATATTTGCATCTTATCCCCCTCCCCCATCTTCAATCGAGCCTCTCTAGTGAAGATATGGAGCGTGCACAAAATAACACCAATGAAGCATGTTTCTGTATGGCTGCGCACGCGTGCAAAAACAGCACCCCGGCATTTGTATAGTAACATCCCTCTGAAACGTCTTGTGAGTTTTTTTATTCCTGCCCTGACAGGGCCGTGGGTCAACTCTTACCCACTTCTTTCTTTAAATACTTCCAGGAATATAGGTCAAGGATTGATAGTGAGAAGTGAATTAATGCGAATAGCGACCCACACTTCCGCCAAAAATCCCACAGATGTTGCCTCACACCTCTGAAAAATCCGGCAGAATTTTCTCAAACTAAATGTTTCAAGAATTTCAAATAATTTTCTCAGCAATCTTATCGCCTTCTACCAGCTGTCTTTTGCAGGAAATTTCGCAGGTGAAGAAGTGAAGCAGAAGTCCAGTTTGAGACCTATGTCATGTAGAAATAGTAGTCGCTTAAAAATAAGTATGCTCAGCAGCCCCGCGTAGCATAATCAGAAATAATTGTCACATAAAAATAATTATGTTCGACAGCCCTGCATAGCATATTCATTTCTAATGACAGTTCATTTGCATAATACTGCTTTATTCAATAGGCACACCATGATAACTGTGTTTGTAGTTGAGTTATAATTCTCAAGAAATGCAACATTTTCACCCCTAAAACATTTGGTTTTACTCCTTTCTTACCTGAAATCACTCTGGTAAAAGAGTACTTCATAGCCCAGGTCAGGGAGGTCAGTCTGGGAGGAAGGCAGTCGTCATCCCCCCCCCCACATTCAGATCTGGGGAACCTTGTCTCCAGCTTTGAGCGCGAGGTGGCCATTATCTTCAAATTAATTATCAATTTTCCGCCACGTGGGCACACCACGATTTTCCCTTGCGCACACCTCTGCTCCTGTTTTTGCGCTGTTTAAAATGTTTTCAAATCAGCCTTGAGAGTAAGTTTGTACCTCCCTTCAGCAGGTATCCCCGACCTGAAAATTGGCCCCTGGCTCTGACTCACAAAAGGGGCTGAGTGGAGCAGTCGGTTAGTGATCGCATTCGGTTCGATCACGTGGCCTTTGGAGCGAGCAAAGTGTCGCGGGATCCTACTCATCCCACCCACATCCCACTCAGGGGCGGGATTCGGCGGCCTGTCATGGCCCAAATCTACAAAAATCTACAAAATAGTTCCTCCTTCTACGGTTTCTTTCGGGGCCGTGTAACCTTAACGCAGGGGCGTCGATTTACGAAAATCAGTGGGGGCGCCCAGATTTGAAAGAATACCAGTAACCGTCACCCAGAAACAGATAGCATGATATTATCCTTGTTTCGGCCCCTTTCACAGGCTAGTTGGAGCAAATCAAACCAGTTTAAAGTCCTGAAAATGATAACTAATTGAATTAAATGGATTTTTAACACTAAATCAACGTTTCATGGGGGTGCACGGGCATCCCCAAAGAGGCATAAACTCATACCCAGGGGCGCAGCCAGGGGGAGGCACAGGGGCACGTGCCTCCCCCATCGGTGCCGAGGTGCCCTTTTGATTGCCAGGTGGTGTACCCTCTTTGGGCCGTGCCGCTCGAAATTTAGTGCCCTACGCCGTTGAACCTAGATGGAACTAGACCGCATTTAGCGATTTCAACTATTGTTTGACAATTAAGTGCCTTTTTGGTCAGCTAAAGCATTCTGTCGCCTTTCCAAGCACCCGGGAAGAATATAGGCACGTAATCCGTTTCCAGATAATGCCTCATCGTCGCCAATAATCGTACGGGCGGAGCTCATCTGGTGCCCCCTGGAGCTGATCATGTGCCCTCTGAGCTGATCTGGTGCCCTCGTAGTCAATCTGGTGCCCCCCTGAGAAAGTAAGTGTGCCTTCTGAGCCTATATAATACTGAGTTAGTTTGATGCCTCCGAGCTTGCCTGGTGTCCTTTTAGCCATTTTAGTGCCCCTTGAGCTGATCTGGGCCCCCTGAGCTTATTTAATGCCTCCCGGAGTTGATGTACTGCCCATGGATACAGCCACGGGGGCATAAGGGGCACGCGCCCCCATCACTGCCGGGGTGCCCTTTTGATTGCCAGGTGGTGTACCCAATTTGGGCCGTGCCGTTCGAAATTTAGTGCCCTACGCCGTTGAACCTAGATGTAACTGGACCGCATGTAGCGATTGAGACTATTGTTGGACAGCTTAATACCTTTTTCGGTCTGCTAGGGCATTCTGTCGCCTTTAAAAGCACCCGGGAAGAGTATGGACACCTAGCATGTGTTCACCTAATGCCTCATTGTCGCCAATAATCGTACGGGTGAAACTAGTCTGGTGTTCCTTGAGCTCATCTCGTGGCCTCTCAGCTGGTCCTGGCCCCTTGTGCTGATTACTCGCCCTCTAAGCTGATCTGGTGCCCCTGAGTCAATCGAGTACCCCACTGAGCAAATAATTGTGCCTCCTGAACCTATATAATGCCCTCTGAGCTAGTGTAATGCCTCCGAGCTTGCTTGGTGCCCTAATAGCTGATTTAGTACCCCTTGAGCTGATTCGGGCCCCCGAGCTGATCTCGTGCCTCCCCAAGTTGATTCTGTCTCCTATCTCAATATGGTGCCTCTTCAGCTGATTAGGTGCCCCCTCAGCTTATTATTGACGTCTCCTTAGATAGCCTGGTGCCCCCCTGAGCTGGTTTGGTGGGCCCTGAGCCCACCTTGTGTCCCCTGAGCTGTTATGTTGCTCCTTGAGCTGATTTAGGCTCCTGCCATAGTCTAGGGGCTGGGAGCTGATCTGGCCCCCAAGGGGATCGATTTGGTGCCACCTGAGCTGCACTAATGCCCTTTAGTCGATCTGGTGCCTCCTGAGCCCATCTGATGCCCTCTGAGCTAGTCTGGTGCACTCTGAGCTAATCTGGTGCCCTTTAAGCTGATCTGGGCCTCCTTACGTGATTTCATGAGCAGCTCTAAAGCCCTGAGCTGAGCTGGGCCCACAGAGGCTGATGAGGGCCCATGAGATGGTATGTGGCTGCTGAGCTGATTAAGTGCCTCCTGACTTGATCTGGTATTCCCAAGCTGGTCGGGGACCACTGATCTGATTGTTTGTCCCCGAAGCTGATCTGGTGCCCTATGGGCATCTGGTGTCCCCTGAGCAGCTCTGGGGCTTTTGAACTGATTGAGCCCCGAGCTGGTGAGGGATCCCTGAGCTGATTTAGTGCCCCTGACTTGAACTTGCTCCTGCGCTAATCGATCTAGTGCACCCTAAGCAGATATACCGCCTCCTGAACTTAACTAATGCCCCCTGAGTCGATCTGGTGCCTGCTGAGTCATCAGTGTGTTTCCTGAGTCCATCTTATTCCCTCTGAGCTAGTCTGGTGCCCCATGGCTAATATGGTGCCCTTTAAGCTGACCCGGGCCTCCTGGGTTATGTGATTTCCTGAGCAGCTCCCAGGCCCTGAGCTGAGCTGGGCCCACAGGGGTTGGTGAGGGCCCCTGAGATGGTATGGGAATCCTGAGCTGATTAAGTGCCTCCTGACCAGACTTGTTGATGACTCAAATTTTTTTGAGTCGACTCAACTCTGACTCACAGCTTAATGGCTGACTCCGATTCTGACTCGACTCACTGAGTTGAAAATGGTGAGCCGACTCGACTCAAGCTAAATTCAGAAGTGAGTCGACTCGATTCCGACTCAAATCAGCATTGAGTCGGAGTCGATTCCGACTCAGAACAGTGGGAAAATATGCACAGAAAAATGTTCATTTCCTTCAATAGTATGCAAAATCCAGTATATTTATTCATGGCGTTAATCTAACTGCACATTTCCTTTAATAAGATGCCAATTTCAATGCATTAATTCACGACAAATTATTCCTGCATAGGAATGAAGAAAGATGCTAATCGCGAACAGGTGAGCATGAGGAAGGGCCTGATGGCTTTGCATTTTAAAGGCATGTCCTTCATGAGCAGTCATAATTGAAGCAATAAGTGACGTTTCAACTGCAAAAAACAGGAACCAATATTTGAACATATGATATTTTTAGAGGCAATCCCTGCCCCAGAACATTTTGAACAATCCCGCGACGAACTTAAATTAGAAATAAATACTACACTGTGCACTGCCCCTATCCGGCACCTCACCAAAACCAAAAACAATGATGAATACTCACTCGCCTTGTCCTCCCGAAAATGCTGTAGTAAACACGTAAACGTTACAGATGGCGCATTAAGGACATTACGAACCTAGCCTCGGATAGCGCAAACCTGACGATGGATAGCACTTTAAAAATCACGTGATCAAAAAGGCGTAAGAAAAATCTGCAGGTTCATGTTAAGGTAATCATGCCTTCGGGGTACTAAAGCCTAAATGACCAGCCGTGTCATTGTGTTATTTTGCCGGCAGAACGCAAAATAGTATGCCGCACGCATGCGCAGTACGGTATCATGGACCGCAAGATACCCTTTGCGCATGCGTGCGGCACACTAGTATGCGTTCTGCTCGGCAGAATAACACGGCTACTAGCATTTTGTTGCGTACCGTGATCATTTTGGGACTAATGTGGCGCGCGGGGCATCAGTGTGTGAGAAAAGTGGTAAATAAAAATAATCGGCATTATCATAATTTGAAGAGCGGGCTGTGGTTGTTTGTGAGTGAGAGGATTGATGTATATTTTTCAGTTTATCAGTTTTACAGTTTGAAATTACTAAGGCCAGAGGTAGGACTGATATCCATTTTCCGTAAATAGGCAGTTTTTATTATCTACCAGTGGGTGTTCTCAAACCACGACAAATCAAGATAGTACTTTGAAATAAGCAGATAATTGAATCTTTTAGTTTCCATTTCGACCCATTTCAAGGCTTATGTGCAAAATAAGATTTTTTGGTTCCCTCTTTCTGATGCTGATACTTGTTTTTTAGTGTTTTAGCCAAAGGAAGGAAGAAAATAGAAAATAAAGATGTGGTTTCCTATGAGTGAATTACCTTTTGCATGAGAGTGGGCTTGGGATTTTGGATGGTGTGCATTTTCAAAGTTGAAAAAGTCTGATTTTGTGCTTAATCACACATTTTTCGGTATGATTCTGCATGCCATTGCTAGGATTAAATGGAAAAAAGCTATCAAATGTGTTTGCCTTTTAAACTATATTTTACATAACTTGTGTTGCTAACAGCTGATCCAGGCATAGGTCTAGTGTGGATATGAGAATAATGAATTACCTGTTATTACCAAATAGCAATATGAAATCCTTCAAAATTATATGTGAAAATTTCAAAATGTAAGTCATGTGATCACTTATGTTAAGAAAATAGTGTTGAGTCGACTCAACTCTTGACTCACAGCATGGAGGCTGACTCCGATTCACACTCAACTGGTTGTCCAGTTGAGTCGACTCAACTCTGACTCGAGCAAAATTGAGTCGACTCTGAGTCGACTCCGGTTCTGAGTCGCGACTCAACAAGTCTGCTCCTGACTGATCTGATATTCCCGAGCTGATCTGGGCCCCGAGCTGGTCGGGGACACGATCTGATTGTTTGTCCCCGAGGCTGATCTGATGCTCTATGGGCCGATCTGGTGTCCCCTGAGCAGCTCTGGGGTTTTTGAACTGCTTGGGCCCCGAGCTGGTGAGGGATTCCTGAGCTAAATTAGTGGCCCTGAGTTGATCTTGCCCCTGACCTGACTTGAGGCCCCTGAACTGATCTGGGGCCCCAAGAGCTGATCTGGGGCGCAAGAGCAGATCTAGGTTCTGAGGGTACCCTGAGCTGGTCTGGGCGCTGAGCTTGTGAGAGCCTCTTAAGTTGGCTTGAGGCCCCTGAAGTGATCTGGCGCCTTAAACTGTTCTGGGACTTCTTGAACTGGTTTAAGGCCCCATGAGCCTATATGTGGCCCATTGAGCTAGTCTGATGACCTCATCCCTGGGACCAATGAGCTAGTATAGTCCCTGGGTGAAGCATGAGCTGCTCTGTGGCCCTAATCTACATCAGGGGCCCCTGAGGTGGTCTTGAATATACAGATAAATAAGAACACAAGGCCAACTCCCATCATGTCAGGGCGGGGTCACTGAGCTAGTCTAGTCCCTGGAGGCACAACTGGGGGGATGGGGAGGCTGCTCTGTAGGCCTCTGATCCACACTTGGGGGCCCAGAGCTGGTCTTGAATAAATGGGGAATAAGAACACGATGGAAACTCCCCTGGTAAAACGGAGCTAACGAGGAATGAGGAATCTCTAAAACGACTTGTGATGCCTAGGCACCCCTGGTTATATAAATTGCTTATTATACTGGTGGATTCTGGGAAGGGATGATAAAAAGGCACGTGCCCCTGAGCTCAGAGCACAGTCCGCTAAACCAGAATTTCTACTAATTAATTTAAATAAAGAACTAGTTCTCACGATTTTCAGCCCTGTCACGCCATTCCCATCCAAACCACCGGCCTGTTCACCTTTTATCTATTCTTTAACTGGGACCGAGCCTTGAGAATATGGAACTTAATAAACGCGTTCAAAAGGTATCTCCCAAATTTTTCCGGCAGCAAAAATGTGTTCTTCCAAAGACACTATGCTACTCCTCGTCCCACGGCGATTGTGGGAGGCAAGGAACTTAATCCGCGTTTAGTCTGAGGCTCACTCGTCACGACAAAACCAGTGGGCATAACAAATGAATTTTTGACTCCAATGTGCCTTAACCTGCACATTGTAACAGATATCACATGCTCCGCTGATTTCTCTGATGTTTAGTACTTGCATAAGTTGGCTGATTTGTCCTTAAGTCTATCCAAAACAGTCGTGTTTTGGCTAATCCCATGACATTTCGGTGATATTTTTTCCTTCTTTCGGTTTTAATCGAGTTTTTCTTCTCCGTCAATGATTTATTTGTATTTTTATTGAACCAAAGATGCCCAAAAAAATGATATAAATAACGATATAATAGGTTTTTAAAGTTTTATTTAAGTTTTTAAGGTTCCGTTAAAAAGTGCCCTTTTTCCCCGGGGTGCCCCTCAAAGTTGGTGTGCCCCCCGTACGAAAGCTCTGGCCCCCCCCACCGCCTGGACGTTGGTGTGCCAGGTGCCGTAAAACCTCAGGAAAAGTTTCGCGGAAGAGCATGTAGTGCGGTTCAGCATCACACAGGCAATGTGTGACGGCACAGTATCCCGTAGCCAAGTATACGCATTGCGGGACAGTCTAACACTTATAAGGGTGGGCGAATTTGGGAGTCCTTGTGGCGTCTCGTGCCAGGGCCATTGCCACAGTTTTTTTTTACTGGAGGGCGGTCTTGGACCAGGCAATGACTAGGGGAAGAGGGAAGGCAAAGCCAAAGTAAACACTTAACACGATCATGTTGCGCACACTTCGTGAAAGCGCATACAGAGCAAATCAAGTTCTTGATCAACCACTTTTGATACTAAAAATTTTCTGTGGACAGTTTTGCGTCAGGTGGGCGTGATTCGAAGGGTTATCTTAAGAATTGGTTGGAACAGAAGGAATTTAGCGAAGAGATATCTGCATTTTTGAGCAGAAAAAGAACGAAATAATATGCACCCTCAGCAGCAGGAGCCTTTAAAAAATAGGCCCGGTATAATTCACTGACGCAACATTCTGGGGTCTGCGGACATGAGCTTTTTGAGCTACCATAAAACTCACCTAAAATGCCTAAGCGACAAGCATAGGCGCACGAAGTGTGGGGGCAATGGAGGTAGTTACCCCTTCCCAAAATTCCTGATTGTGGGGGTGGTGCCCCTGAAAATAATCGGGGCACTTGATCTGGTGGAAAAAAACCAGCAAGGGCCTTTGGTTCACCGGATCAGGGAGCAGAGCAAATCCCTTCTAAGGCCTCGACAGGGCCAACCTCCGATCTCTTCCTAATAAGGGACACTTAACAATCTTCTCGAAGAAATATGTTTTCGACTGTTTTTGCCATTTTCACCCTCCCCTTAACGGCCTTGTCCCCATCCGACCTTGCGCATATCACTATTAGACAACCTAAGCACGGTTGTTTACATAACTTTTTTGTAGCCACCATTGATAGCTCAAGACTGCCTCCCACCCCAGCGTTGCAGACTGGCCTCCAAAGCATGAATGCAGCTCATACGGCCCGGCAAAACCATCTCAGGTTTTTACTCGCGAAAATCCTGTTCCCATGCCAGAAATGAATAAGTAGCAGCGTTGGAGCGCGCGGGGGACGGGTCCGCGCGGCGCTGCAGCAGGCGGGAGTCGGTTGCCAGGCGCCCTCGCCAGTAACAGGTGGTTCGGCGCCAGACCGAGCCGCCGCGCTTGTCGCCGGCCGCAGAGGCGCACCCAGGCACGCTCCGACGGGGTGCAGAGGCGATGGGGGGCCAGATGGCCGAATCTGACGTAGTTGCTATACGTATATACATGCTTAGAATGGAATTTGTGGCATGATTCAGGAAGAGATCTAGCATCCTCTCATGGAGAAGACAAAGGAAGAACAGGAATGAAGGGCAGTGAAAATGTCGACAGCGACCGCTCCGCGCCACCCTGCCTGCTTTTTCTCGGTCAGGGGCGCTCACCCCCCCCGATAGCACCAGTGGTGACGTGTGCCACACACTGTGCACGGCCGTATGTCCCTGCTCAACAGCTGACTGCTGAGCGCGCAGGCAGAGGTGGCGACAGGCAGCCAAGTTGAGGGAGCACTTAATACAACCGATGTATTTCCGTATTCTTCCCAACCACGACTCGGCTGGACAAAAACAGTACCGCTGACAGCTATGGGCAGTCCTGTCGGTACACTCCTGGCTTACATTTCTGGTCTGATTCCGCCGACGCGACGGCCTCGATACTGCTATCGTGGGGCCATGCGCCGGGGGGACAGAGTGCAGCAATCAGCTGACTGTCCCCGACACTTTGGCAGCAGAACAGACACGCACAGAGGGCGCCACCCCGGCCGCCCCGCTGCCAAACGCCTTTTCACCCTGGTAAAAACGAACACTCCACCCACAGCACGAAAACCAACAACATATAACATCCAGGCCACGAAACATGCAACTTATCGGTTGGCGTGCTTTCTTTTCGATGTATGATGATCATTTTCAAGCAGTCGCAGACTTGGGTCGTCTGTCTGGGAAGCAGGGCCGGCCGCCCACGCTGCCTAGCCGCCGTCGGCTCGCCACGCCCCTTTGGCAGCGCGGCGCGGCGCGGCGCGGCGCGGTGTCGGCCGTCCGACCGTTATAAATAGAAACGACAGGCGAGAGGATGTTTCGCCGGGAGCGCCGCCGTGAGTTTTACAGCACGTTACCGGCATGTGCGAATGAGCTGGGTATTGGTGTAGAAAAGAAAGCGGTCGTAGTTGGTACAACTAGTTCTATTGCCCAACTAAATGCGTGAAGTGATGGTAGTTTTCATCTCGAGCTGACAACTTCTCGCACTTTACTGTGATGATGTAGCTTACAGTTTTTAAGCCTAGTATTCACAACGCTGGACCATGTTCAGGGACATGTCGGCTTGCATTTTTGCAACAGCGTACACTGACGTCGGATCGGGGGCTATCACTGACAGAGAGTGCGTGGTGCAGCGCATTGGGAGGCTTCAATAGGCCTGGCCCCATCGCTCAGTGACATATACCGGATCTTTAAAATGGTACACTGAGCCCATTGCATAATACATGGGCCTAACCTAGATCGTTTGCGTCGGCAAATGAACACCCAAAACTCAGGTGCATTGGGAAGTGTATCTCTCCAAATTATTTTCAGGAAGCTAAACGTGTGAAGTGTTGTTATAAAATTGTTTCACATTTATTGTAGTACATTAACCCCTTGGTCAGCAGACGTCCAAAACTTTGGACCTAGACCGTCCGAGCCATATTCAACCAAGCTGGTTGAAGCGCACCGCCTGCAGCTGTTGCTGTCCTGACGTTTGCGAACCGCTCGCGAGCAACGGGCCATATGGTGCCGCCGCGGCATGGCTTTCCGCCGGGCTAGCTGGTGCGATTCGGGGGCCATTGGCCGAGCGGCCCAAGCCTAGCTAGGAGGAGAGCCGCGATCTAGGTCATTGTACGTAGCATACCGCGCGGCGCTGGATTCAGCCAACTTGTGTCTGGCGCCGATTCAGAAACGTTTTGGCTGCGGTGCCCGGGTGTTGCTGTGTTCTCGTTTAACGAGTCTGTCGGCCGAGCGTGTCTGATTAAAGCGTGTTGGCGTGGGCTGCCGCATGGAGGGTATTTAATTTTCCGACATGATTTCGATCGAAGAGACAAAATTGGAGGCCGAAGCGGTGTGGATGGGAGCTGCCTGGAAAGAAGAAACAGGAGATTCAAAGACGAGCGCGAGGGTGCCCCTCCATTAGGGACGTTTTGGTATTCAAGTCGCAGGTCCGTCGGTATTAGCTTCAACTTTGACGGTCTCGCCAAATAGCACTGGTAGACGGGCATTCTGATTTTTCCGGGTCCAAAAGCTGATCAAGCCAGTCTGAATTCAGCAGAGCTGTGAACTTACAACCAGGTATTTTGATAAATATCATAAACGGACATTTTGTAGCTACAACTTACTGTCTTATCCAAGTGTGGTAATTCAAATTAGGATTAGGATTCAAAGCTTTAGTCGCTTTAGATCTGGACGAGGTGAGAAAAAAACAGACATTTTAACGTAAGCATCGTTCCATTCATCGTGACACCAATAGTTTTCAGGAAGTTGCCCATTTATTGTACCATCATTACCATAACTGTTAGACAGCGCAGACGATTTCACTTCCTGATCATGCGCCACTGCCTGATCACTTCCTGAACAAGGTATTTGCCCCTTAAGCCCCCAATATTCGCCGTTTAAAAAAATTGTTTTTCACGATTTTGCGCCACATTATCCACCCCCTTTCCCCAAAACATACCTATATCTGGCACTGCTGATGTGCTCTTCACAGTTATCCTCCTGAAATCCTGGCCTATCCACAGTAAATATCCCATAATCCAAGGTGTCTGTGTCATTCAGACTGCCATTCAACACGGGGTACTCGAGGAGCCAAATCTGGTCCAAAGACCGACCACGACATAAACAGAGGCGCCCACAGCGATGGCCGACAAATTCGCACAATCCACCACTGGTGAGGGACAAAACCGCATTGAAAATTGCCAGTTCCGAAACAGCGCTAACGATTAAAATGCCGTAGCCTCCGTCCAGGCTCCGCCAAGACAAGAGGCACTAAATAAGAATTTTTTCAGTTAGCCGGGAGCAGTGTTTGGCCTGTCTTTTCCGGTCATCGGTTTATCTTATCCGTAACATAGCTCAGTTTCTGATACCAACGCCGAAGTGCACTCGGACTACCACTGCAGAACCGGTGTTAACACACAGCTACATTGAAATGTCAATTGCCCAGCAACGGCAATGTCAAGAAGAATATTTATTGATTTTACTAAGGATCGACTGTTCAAGACAAAACTGCTGCCTATGCTCTAACATTGATTTACCGCTGAAACTCAAAAGCTGATAAATCTACCGCGTGAAGCTACCACGGATTGTAAAATTTAGGAGAATGGAACGGTCACAACCCGCAAGGGATCTAATCATGCCCAATAGCCATGATTTCAATTTGAATATCAAACAAGTAAGCTTCGCCTGGTTCTTATGACAGCAAAATTCAAGACCGATCTTTACTTGATATGCATAAGCGACGTGTGGCCTTAGAAGCCCGGCGCGCCACCAGACTCCAACAACCAGAGGCGGATACAGGAGGGGAGGGAGGGGGCAAGGGGGCAAGGGGGGGGCAAGGGGGCTCAAGCCCCCGAAATGTCCGAGCCCCCCATAAGATCCCCATGTAGATCCCTAGCCCCCCATGAGTTCCAGTATCCGCCACTGCCAACAACGATGGTTGACTTGATATGTCACCTGTGGAGAGATCCGTGACTTCAACATAGGATCAAATCACTGACCTGAGGCGATTTCAATTGACCTCGGGGTCAAATGCGTCGGTTTCGGTAAACAAGTAAGGGGATCCAGTGAGTCTTCAAACATCCACAGGCAGGGAACTACCCCCTCACAGAACCAAAAACTCTTCTGATTTGGTCTCTCTGTTATTCTCCGCTCAAGTCGGTTAAAAAACTCCCATACTTCTCCCTTTGTGGTGAAGATCTGGCTGGAAATTCATAGATAGAAATGTAAGACCTGACCCACTTTGATCCCACCGCCCCTGTTTTCCCCCGTTTACTAAGGCTTTGACCTACTTAGTGGAGGTATAACCACAAAATTTCGTCATTGAATATGTTTACGAAAAATGTTGATTAGTGAATGCGCAGTATTACTATTTATATTATACAACTCAATGATGCATAGCTACCACAGTTGATCACTATGTGGACGAGAATTTAGAGAAAGCTCGCCCTGGGCACACGGAAAGGGAGCACTAAGTAATTTATCAACTGCCTCAAAAGTTAGTTAGTCGAATTAGTCAATTCAAAATTAGGGTTCCATGTTTTCACACTAGTTTACAAGTGACTTGCTTGGCTGCAATTGGAGTAAGTGCTATGGCAGCTGGGCGGGGTTTTTCCTTCATGTAAAAGTTGGTGTCTTCTCCCCACCTGTTTCCTGGGACAGTTGTCTGGCAACATCAAAACGGATGTCAGGTGGTGTTAAATTAGATAGGTTTCTGAATTGTTAAATCTGAATGGTTCAATCCGCCAAATCTGACACCTCTGAACAGGGGCGTAGCCAAGCGTCAGGGACAGCCGCCCCTCCCCTCCTGAGGGCCCGAAGGGCCCTCCTGAGGATACGATTCTGTAACAAGCAGGGCA